>JAQMYG010000012.1:10532648-10547866 GCA_030014215.1 Clariallabes teugelsi | reverse complement strand
TGCACTTTGTGTCTGTGTGCGCACGCGTCATTGGACACCGTGCCACACACACACACACACACACACACACACACACACATTTATCTTAGTATCTTTGTAAGGATCTTACACATACATAAATAATAATACAGCTAATTACCATGGATGGATGGACGGATGGATGGAGTACTTTATTAATACCAAAGAGAAATTGCAATTTCTGCTTGTAAGTCTGACCTTAACCATAAGATCAGTAACAATAAGGACTATATGGATTATTTTTTTTTTTAAGATAAAAAAAAAAGCAGTTTTTCTCATACAAATCATCCAGATGTGTCCATTAAAACTGATACTCATCGTCATTACATTTTTTATTATTTTTTTTAAACATAAGAGAATCGTCCGGTTAGGTATAATAAATTGCCATCATTAAAAGAGCTCAAATAACCCACCAAACAACCAATTAGTATGAGCCCGAAGTTCACGATTCTACAAAATCTACTGACCTTTTGCAGACACGTGATTACCATGACATCAGTCACAAAAGTGGATGGCAGAAGCAATGTTAACCGACATTAGGCTACTATGTATTTTTGTTGATAATTAGGATCGAGGTGTTTTTCTGAGGTTAAAAAAAAAAAAAAAAAGTGAAAGATTACCTGATTACACACTGGATTACCAGCTTTGTACAAACAGATACAGAATAGTAACCTAGCAACTGATAGCTTCTGTCTGCTGATTATTTTCATATGCAGTAGGATGTGGTGGACTTTCAAAAGAGAAACAAGCTTGTGAAAGCTGGATAAAGAAAGTAAGACGGATATTAATTTGCAGAAGTTTGAGTTGTTATTATAACTTGATTACCTCAGATGGTGAACAAATATGTGATTCGTCCTGGACTTGGTAGCGTTAACTTATTTAGTGTGTATGCCTACATAATTAAGGGAGGGAGGGAGGGAGGGAGGGAGGGATGGAGGGATGGATGGATGGATGGATGGATGGATGGATGGATGGATCCAAAAAGCAATCCTAGTGTAAACTGAAAAGCTTGTACACTATGTAAGGTGTTAAATATGTTTTGTTTTTTCCACTCACATCAAGAAGTGCCCTTAATTAGGCATTAGAGAGGGATTTGGGATCCAGCCTTGCGTTAGAAGCTAGTTAGTAGCTCGAAACACTACACAGACGGGTTCAAAGGCAATTTGAAATTACTCTTTTTTCTTTTTTTTTTAGCAACACATTCATCAGTTAAGAGAAACGTGTGAGAAATCAATAACTGATTAATCACTAATAACTACTAGGGGATGGAAATCACCAGGGACAAGACGATACGATATTATCACGATAACTGATGCAGATTCAATTCATATTGCGACTATGTTAGTATTTTATTTATTATAATTCTAAACATAATTACCACTGGTACACCAACTAATTCACTCTGACCACTCACAGTGCTGTGCGTGTGTGCTCAATTATTCTTTTAAATAAATGCTCTCATTATTCATGAATTATTAACAGTCATTTAACACAGAAAAAAAATTTACACAATTGTATTTTTTTGTTAGAAAATAAAACTTCAGTACAAAATTTTTGTTCGAAAATCTCAGAAAAGTGTATTGTGACATAATGTACTACAATATGAATATATCAAGATCATTGCCTCCATTATCTGGCAAACACAATTTCATTTTCCTCTGGAACTAGGGCATGTTTGAAAACTAGCTATAAAATATCCTTACAAATGGAACGAAACTGAATTTCTGAACAATAAATACAGAAATAGCTACATCGCAATTGACTGAGCAATCAAGCATTAGCTTATAATTTCGCAACACTTTGACTTAAAGCAACACAAATTACCCGGCTCTCATCTGGACACCAATTTGCCTGGCAGCAAAAGACACTAAGTTAATGCAGAGCAATCTGTAGAGAAGCCATGCGTGTAAAAGCCTCGCCTGAGGGCACAAAGACAGCAGCTATTACCTGCAATCAAACCCATAACCTATAGAGGCCATAACCGTGTGCGCTGACTGCTGAGGTCTGACCATCAAGAGAGAGACATTTCCACTGGGGACGGTGTGACCGACTGGCCACGGAACTGTAACAGACAGGACCATGATGAGCAAATTAAATGGAACACCTCAGGCATTATATTACACAAGCCTTTCACACACACACACACACACACACACACACACACACACACACACACACACACACACACTCAGGCACACACAAACACATTACCATGCTCAATTGCTCACCCGCTGACCCATACTTATACCCACCCCCCCTGTGGTATACATGCACACACTCTCGTGACTTATCCACCCACACACACACACACAATCATGCACACCATTGCTGCTGTGTTTACCAACAGGATATCTGGATGGGACAAATAGCTTGGATTGCCCCTGAGCCAACTACCGAGAGAGCTGAGGGGTAATTTATCATTTTTGGCAGGTCTGGGGGGGGTTGGGGGGGGGTTGGCGAAGGCTAAGCTGTCATATCTGCAGCGTGCTCTGGCTATCGACGCACTTGAGTGTGCGTTCGTGCCACTTTCGCAGGGACTCCATCCAGCACGGTCGCTAGAGGACAAATTAAATGAGAGCTACAATTCAATTTCAATCTAAACTGCTACACGAGTCAATAATGAAGCCTGCTGTTTAGAAAACGCCTTAAAGCGCCTGAAGTGCTGCTGAGGTGCGAAGACGATGCGGCTGGGTTTTTATTTGTAGACGCACGTGCAAAATGCACAGTAAAAGGTGTTTTAAATGAGGACTTCTAGAACTGGGACGTAAGGACGAAAGGACAGGCAGCTGCAATGCCATTGTGTCAGCATGGACACAGGAGCTGCTCCTTTGTCTCATTAGCGGCTCAGTAAATTAGCTTGTTATGGCTGCATAGGAATAGTGAGAGTGAGAAACTGTAAATCATGATTGGACCGTCTCACATTTGTAAGCTGGATAAATTGATACAAAAATTGTTTTCCACCATATTTCGCTGTATCACTTGTAAGAAAAGCATGTGATAACATGTATAAAGCCCTATGAGTAAAGCATCATCCACACAGGTCTGTGCTTTCATTAAATCGTCCATCTGTTAAACAAGCATCTAAAATAACTAGGTTACTACCAGTTTTAGTCTTTTTTCTTTTTTGGAGAAAACTGTATAAATACCAAGAACTAGATATTCAACTACATTTAAAAAAAATCTCTATAACCTTGCACTGTGTCCACCACCTTAGCACTTCTCTCATCACCTTCCAAATAATCCAGGCTTGAAAATCACCTGCAAAATACCCTAGAATTGCCCTCAGAGTGCTCAGGTGTAAAGAGGGAGCGCTGAACTGGTTTTTAATTCACTGCTGCGGCAGGCGTCAGTGTATTAGAGTCTCTCTCCAGAGTTCTACCCGAGCCATTTCATCTTCCTATGCAGCCACCGGCTTCTGATTAATGCAGGAGAAAAGCTGTGTTGAAGCGAGGGGGGGGGAAACAAGACAACAAAACAGGTCTCTGGATACCCACAAGAGAGATGCTTGAGTCATCAGAAATAGAAAAAAAAAATGAAGAAAAAAAAAATGGTGAGGTGTGCATATCAGAGCATGGCGGCTCGTTAGATTTCACACAGATAGCCTGCTGGGTTCAGCGGGAATCGCTTTTGCACACATGAAAGCTGGATTGCCTGTGATTTACAGCCTTCTTCACTACACTCCATGCTTATTATTCCGTGGACGACTCAGTGACAAAGCAACTCTCTTACAGGTCTGACAGGTAGATTGACCAGGAACGATAGTCCAAGGCTTTGTTCCATCAGTGGAGCTTTTAAACCAGACTGACATGTGACCACTATCTAAAGTGCCATTAACAGACACCATAAATCAAATACAGAAGAGCCTGGTATTGTATGTGCTGTATTCATGAGCGCGGGTAATGGCATCTGTAAACCTAATATTAAGGTTGATGTTGGGATTATGGATATTAGAGGTAGCATCGTTTATACTGGCAGTAACATCATGAGCACTACAGTCGGGTTCATGCTGGAAAATTAGGTAAGTAGTTGAAAAAAAATGTCCCACAGATGATTTAGCCATTTTTAGCACCTTGACCAAACCTAAAAATTCTAAAAAATAAATAAATAAATAAAAACTCCAAGCATTGATTATGCAAGTCAGGATGTGGCCCAGGATGATTGACAGCATGCCGGAGAGAATTGAAAAACGAGGCTCAACACTGCAAATATTGACTCTTTGCATAAACTTAATATAATTGTCAATTAACGCCTTTGACACTAGCTCGTATGCTTGAAATTACACTTCAGTATACCGTACTAACATATGACAAAAGATCTAAAACCACTGAAGCAGCAGACTTTGTGAAAATACATACAGAGAAGCCCCAAAAATATAAATACACACTTCAACAGTTGTTATCTATGACATTTTTTTAAAAATTCAAATTGAATTATGGCAGCAATGTGTAGTATTATGTTTCCTCTAAAGATATCAGTAGTCGCACCATCGCTCATGCTATCATGTGACCATCACAAAAGAAGCATATATTTTTAATGTTGAAGTGTGTATACATTTTTTCTCAGTGTATGTGCATGTGGACATACAGTATATATTATACTAACTGTCAGTCACAGCATGGATGAAAGTAGGTCATGATGTTCCGCAGTACTGTATAGAGGAGAGAGCAGCTGCCTGCCAAGTCATGACCAGCACAAGTCAAGGAAGCACGCTCCCTAACCCCTGGTCAAGAGGACTACTTGGTGTGTGTAACAAGGAATCGTACACCCTCTGTAGTGCACTAGCTTTCCATTTTACTGGAAATGGAATTCAACCCCAAAAGTTTTCTGATATTCTAATAATATGGGTATATAAAGGGATAAATGGGAATATAAAGAGAAACATATATAAAGAGAAAATGTTCGACTGTTGAATTCGGCAAAAAAAAAGAGGGATGAAAAAAAGGCAATAATAATAATAAAAAAGGAGACTTTTCAACCATTTGATCATTTTTACATCAGCGCTACACAGACCATTTTTTGAGCACTGTGTGATTGCTTACCTATGACAATCACGAAGTAATTATGATGTCTTAACGGAAATTAATTTATTCAATAGATGCAACAAAAATAGTTGTACTTATAATAAAGTGAACAATTGATTCTTAAAATAATCATTTCATTTCAAATCAATTCAAATGCTCCATATCAGGGTGTCAAACATTTTAGACTCATTGGCTGTTTTTCCCTGAAAAAAAAAAAAAAAAAAAGAATGAAAGAAAAATCCATGTACAGATTTAATTTGTGAAAACTGTTTAAATGTCTCATGTAGAATTTCATTAATTCATCGGCATCTTGGTATCTGACTTGTCCAATGCCAGAACATACTTGATCCATGTGGACATTATTTATAGGCTACTTGCTACTTAAAGTGATCAGTCAAGTGAGTGGTGGGAGAGCCAACAAGATGACCGTTTCCCATCTAGATGTCAGTCTGTTGTTGTTTATGTGTTTACGTGAATATAAATTCAGTATTTTAATAAATGCAAGTACAGTATACATTATATATAAAAACTGCAGTGCTTTTTGGCAGTCGGTTTATTCGGTTTCAACCAAACCTAGTCCATTTAAAGGTGATTTTACGAAAAAGGCGAAGATAATTGCGAAGATATCTGCTCACTTGACAATTGCTGCTGATAGAGTTTGAAGGTTATCCCATGATATGTCATGCTGAAACCCATGCTGTCATGCTGTCATCGCTCCCATCCAGACAACACGGACAATTTTGCACACGGATGGCTGTGGCATTGTCGGGATTTGACCTTGTGATGTCTTCGCGATATGGCGAAAGCTTTTTTCTGTTTCTGGCCACTTGGGAGGCAAAAGTGGTTTATTTTTTTTCTTTAATGTTTAATGAAGCATGATTTTAAAATCATGACAGAACTCGCCATTGGAGCGGCAATAGGTTGACATTCAGACTTGAAAATCTCTCCGCTATTTATTTGTCATGAAACATCATGTTGGTCATCATCATGCTGTTTATAAGTGCTTGTCAGCCGGTGAAAACACAGTTTATCGAGTCATTAGACATGTGCTAGATGGTAAGAGTTTTGTGACGGCCAATGCACACTCAAAATAGATAGATAGGTAGATGAAAGAAAGAAAGAAAGAAAGAAAGAACATTAGCTATTTAGGCAAAAAACAAAAAACTCAAGCAGGAAAGTAAATCGTTCGCACTGTTAATGGGTTGGAGCGGATGACTTCGGCCTACACTAGTCTTAAACGGCATGCGGTTTAATTCATTTATTGGCTGCGGTCTATCGGTTGGTCCCACCCTGCACAGAAAGAATGTGATTACAGCAGAATTTTGGCTCTGTGCTCCGTGAAGACCAACGCAAGAAAAATAAAAGAGGCTTAATAACAGATAACAACACCCGCTGAGAATAAGTCCGCTGCGCCAGAAGAGCTGCTCCTAATTGGACATATTGTCCATACATGATTGATTTTATCCTAATTAAGCTCTGTAGAGTGTATTGGGATCACACAGAGAGAAAGAGAGAGAGAGAGAGGGAGGGAGAGGGACAAATTTGAAGAATATGCTTTTAAGTATTCATCCCTATAATTAGACATATTGGCAAACAAGAGAGGAGCTATTAAGTTGATCAGAGAGAAAGAAAGAAGATGAGACGATAAGGGGCTGTTCAGCTGATTGTTGCTTATTGTATACTGTCATTCTTTATCTCGTTATGAACACTTCTCTTTACCACAATACACTGCTGATGAGGTCAGAAGAAATTCTGCTCGGTTTCAATTAACACACAAAAGAAATGATGGAAGTAGATTGTTGGGTAAATCAACACGATGTAGCTTCAGGAAGAAGAGGGAAAATGGGAGGGGGAGGACTGAGGGAGTAGAAGAAGGAAAGAAAGAAGGAAGGAAGAAGGAAATATCTAAAAGTGATGGATAGAAAAAACACCCAAAAGGAAACGAACCAAGCAAACTATGTTGTCATTACGAAAGAACAATGACCTCAAAATGATGGATGGATAGAAGGAAGGAAGGAAGAACTATGTCCTAAAATGATGGAAGGAAAGTAGGAAGGAAGGAAGGAAAAAAGGAGGGAAGAAATGAAAGAAAATAGGAAGGAAAAACAATCTAAAAGTGACGGATAGAAAAAAAGATAGAACAACAACCCGGAGGAAACCCACCAAGCAACCTCCATGCACACAGACCACAAGGTGGGGACCATCACACCTCCATGGTTGAGAGTTCCCACCTTGGGGTCTGTGAAAGAGAGAGAGAGAAAAAAAAAAGAGAGAGATCAGACAGGTCTGGAGAATATGCTTTTAAGTATTCATCCCTAAAATTAGTCATATTGGAAATATGTCTACATTTTATTGTCAATAAGTTCAATATTTAATGCTTACCACTAAACCCCAATGCTGCCTTAAAGAAAGACAATGACCTCAAATTGTTGGAGTGAAAAGAAAGAAAGAAAGAAAGAAAGAAAGAAAGAAAGAAAGAAAGATCAAAAAGTGATGGGTAGAAAAAGAAAAACTCCACGCACATAGACGGGTGAGTCTCAATCCCTGCTGCCTTAAAGCACAATGATCTCAAAATAATGGAGTAAAAAGAAAGAAACAAAGAAACAAAGAAAGAACAATTACCTAAATGTTTGAAGAATGAAGAAAAAGAAAGAAAGAACAATGACCTACAATCTAAAAGTGATTGGTAGAAAAAGAAAGACTCAAACCATGTACAGTAGACCCCAAGGTGGGACACGAACCCTCATTCTTGGGAGGTGTGGGGTCACAGTGCTAACGCCTAACCCACCATGCTGCCTTAAAGAACAATGATCTCAAAATGATGGAGTAAAAAGAAAGAAAGAAAGAAAGAAAGAAAGAAAGAAAGAAAGGACATTTTATGGAATTTTGTTATAATAATCTTGTTAAACATGTTGATGTAGCTGCATTTCAGATCCAGTTGAAAAATACACATATGCTGTGAAATGTAAAATTCCTGATATTTCATTTTCAGTGCTGCACTGGTAGAATGTCACTATTTTTAATAACTAATCCTATTACTGGGCCTGGCCTGTGCTGTCCACTCCAGCCACCAGTTTGGATGTAAATGAAGCAGCTGTGCATTGTAGTGCAGATGTGATGTGCACTGGCTGGACACTGCACTTACAGCCCACCAGAGAGAAGAAGATAAAACAATATTTTCAAGTATGATTTATCAACTACACATGTGGACAACAAAGAAACCGGCCGCCCCCTAAGTAGTGTACTAAAGAAGGTACCGGTCGAACATAGACACAACACACAGCATGATGAATAATGACGCACCGCTCGCATTATATACTTTCTGAAAAACTAACAAGTCATCGACTGTGTGTGTCGAGGATGTGAAGTGAGCTGGCGTAGCGGGTGGTCATGTCGACACTTTTTTTGAAATCCACGCCGAGGTTTCAGGTAAATCTCTGACTGTGCAGCAGCAGCAAAGAAACAAAAGAACAACCTGGTGAAATTTTAATGCGAGCCAAACAAAAATAGGAGGAGGGGAAAGACCTGCGGAGCTGGATAAGCCATGGCATGACTCTCCCAACATCTATTATTCAACTCTGGCTTTTGAGTGAGCTCAATAATACATGAAAGCTGAACAAAGCAGATACAAGCGGCATGAAATTGATGAATTATTAGTTTATTGAATGATGAGAGAAAAAGTTCGAGAAAGTAAGTGAGAGACAAAGAGAAGACGATTAGCCTGTTCAGGGAAGTGAACTGGAAGTGCTACAGTAGGTGACCTGTACAGCCACTGATTCGTTTTCCACCCGTTTCTGATATAATCAATGATCAAAAACATATCAGCCAACTTTTACTATTTTAGTGCTATTTGAGTTGGCGTAAACCTACCAAGGAATCGACCAGTATAGAAGGAAAGCTGGGTGATTTTGTGATCTTTTGCTGGTCGATTCAATTAATTAAATCAATGTGTAAATTTTTCATTCAGAATTGATTTTACTTTTTTAATTACTTACATAAACTTGAATTTAATTGTCTAAATTGATCAATTCCTTATAAACCGCCTATACCACAACTTTTCCACAAAATACGAACCCCATCCATCTTCCACAAATTTTGTAAGAGTATCGCTTTTTCTTCATTTGACTTTTTCGTCAGTTGGTGCAATACTACCACCTAGTGGACCGGAGTGTGACAAAGGATTATCGCTTTGTATGGAACATGACATTTAAACAATCAACGACACAATATATAAATTTAATAAGTATTCAATACTTTTAGAGTTTTTAATACTTAATAAACATAGCTTCTTGAAATAAATCCGACCATGAACATTAGTTCTTACAGAATCGAATCGATTGCCAGTCTATCTAAGCTTCACCGCTCTGATTCCCGGCACAAATCTCCGGGACATCAGCGCCTAATTCATGAGCTTGATTCATTCTGGAATAAAAATAAAATAATTTATACAGCGGATTTAATGCACAATGCCTGCCCTTTAGACCTAATCAGCAGGACGGAAACCAAAAGCAAAGGGAAGACTCCCTGAGAAGAAATGATGTTTCTATACTGTATGTTTGTCTTGTTGATATAATACGTTGTCTCTCAACAAGACGTACACACAGTATAGTCTCGATGTTTGCATTTCTTTACATAATGTACGGAGATCTGAACTGTCTTTTATGACACACAGTTATTCCTGGAAGCATGATCGATATCACGTCTCGCTGTGTAAGTGTCTATGAGAGAGCTATAAACATAAACTGACAGCGACAAGCAGTAAATCAAAATACATACAGTACGGTACACTCTTTCCACACGATAAGTAATAAACACAATGATTTCCTTTCTTTCAACTAATACACAGACCTGTGATGCCTGAAAAGAAAGTCGTTACTTTCAATAAAATAATGACCTACCAGGTGCTGGGGCTTTGTTATGGTCCGAAATAATTACAATGCACACCAAACATGGATTTCAGTAGTTTAGTCCAATCTTTCGTTCCATTCGATTTTGTTCTGTGACACGCCTCCATCTTCATTTGCATCAGATATGTAGCATCAGCCAGTGGTAAGTGAGTAATAACCTGGCCTGTTTTACCACTCCCACTCTCTCTTTCTCTCTCTCTCTCTCTCTCGCTCTCTCACACACACACACACACACACACACACACACACACACACAATCTCACTTGTTCTCTAGTACACACTTCTCTCTCATGTTCTTTCACTCGACTTCACGGTCTCTCTCTCTCTCTTTCTCTCTCTCTCTCTCTCCGTCTCACTCTTTCTCGCTTCTCTCATGCGCTTGCAGTTCATGCTGTATTGGCACGAAGGTTGGGTTGTACTATTGCCAAAACTAATAGCACTGGGGAATCTGTGTGTGTCTTATTTATTCCTTTTCATTCCATACTGTTTAAAATTAATAATTTTTGGATTAACAATGTTTTTCACACACACACACACACACACATTTTATATAGATAGATAGATAGATAGATAGATATAGTTCTTTCCAACTATTACTGTAAAAAAAAACAATTATTCAGGATTTACGTCTGATGTTGCGTTCATTATTAAAGAATCTTTTAAAAAATCTTTTTTCCTCCCTAATCATCTCTCTCTCTCTCTCTCTCTCTCTCTCTCTCTCTCAACAGAGGCTACGAAAGCTGCTAGGGACATAAAAAAAAAAAGAACACAATTGTACCAGGAGTCATAAAAAATTCATAAACGGTCTCAAAAACAAACTCGAGCACAGGATTTGTTATTAATCACGCATGCTATTTTGAAGCCTGGAAGTTGCTGCATGTCTCTCGCTCCAGATGGTGAAAGGCATAAAATCTTTACTTGGCTTCAATGTGAATAAAACAGGAAGGAGCTGAATAATATTTTCTGAAAAATCCAGTTAGTAACTTGCTCGCTCAGGGTTAAGTCCTGATTTGTGGCCGAGGGCCCGGGTGGGGAAACATGGCTCTGATGTATAGACGGGTCAGAGCTAAACTAGAGCAGGTCACATTAGGACAGCGCGAGCGCTGGAGAGCTCTCTGTATCAGTCATCCACACTGCCAGGGTAGATAATGAGTTCACTCTTTCCCCACAGAAAGGGACGAGTGCAGGAGAGTGTGTGTGTGTGCGTGTGTGTGTGTGTGTGTGTGTGTGTGTGTGTGTTGAGGAAGTATCACATCTGTTATAGAGCAGCTCAATGTCAGGACTGATATAATACGCTCAAGACTGAATTCCAACTATTTATATCCGTATATATACAATAATATTAAAAAAAAAACATTTATTACATTTTAATTTTTAAATCTTGACTGCATTAAAACAAATCTGCCCACAGTTAAACACAAAATGATAAAATAACACACTACTAAACACACTAATGGATCTCTTAATGTTTTTATGCTTTTTAATTATCACTGTCATGTCTTTTTATGACATCTGCAATTCTATTATCATGTTTATTATTATTATTATTATAGCATAATTTCCATGTCATTTAAATATTTCTCTATTTCACATTTTCACACACGCTCTCGCACTATTAAGGCAAATCACCAAACATGGTTAATCATAAAAATCTAGACTTTATACAGCACATAACATGAAATAATGAAAAAGACAGAATAGAAGATGATAAAAGATTATATCCTAAGATGGTGGTGTGGCTAAATTCAGGCAACAAGTAGAGTATAGTCCTTTTTTTTCCTACACGTGGTCATGTGGGCGTCTAGAGGCTATCTCAAGGGTCACAGAGCACGAAGCAGGGTACACCCTGGAGAGGCTGCCCATCTATCGCAGGGAAGGAGCACACACTCAGTCGCACACTAATGGAAAAACCAGTTAGCCTGCTGTGCATGTCTATAGACTATGGGATTCACCCGGAGTACCTGGAGGGAATCCATCGAGCACAGAAAGAAATGCAAACTCTCTCCACACACACACACACACACACATACACACACAAGCTCGGAATCGAACCCGTAACCCTGGAGTTGCAAGGCCAGAGTGATAACTATGCCGCCTTTGTTGTTTAACTGCATGCTAGAAATATAAACAGCCTGGACAAAAAAAAAAAGCTGCTGCTTCGAAACGGTCGGATTATTGGCCAATGAATAAATGTAGAAACAAACTTTTTTTTTTTTTTTTGTATTTTGGTCCGTCCACACACATCGACCTCCCTGGAGATAAATCCGTTGTTTCTGTGGCAGTTACTTAAGGGGTCAAGTCGCCAATTGTCATTCTCACGCACTACGGGCAATCTGGGAACGCCAATTCGCCTAACCTGAATGTCTTTGGTCAGTGGGAGGAAACCAGAGCACCCAGAGGAAACCCGCAAAGCATGGGGAGAACATTCGAACTCGATGTACACAGACCCGAGGCAGGAATCAATCCGGGACTCTTGTGGTGCGAGGTCTTAATGTTAACCACTACGTACGCCAACGTGCCGCCTAACACAAGTATGAAGATTGCTAAAATGCTTGTAATTGGGTTAAGAAATGTCAATATTAAAATGTTGAAGGATAGTCCTGAGCCATCAACTTCACAGAAAAACTGTGATTGGAAATAATTATGAATGGCGATTAAACGTAAACGCTCCGTGAACACTAGAAATCACAGCTATGTTTAATAGTGAAAGTAACCTTGACCCTGTTTGAAACCTAATGAGAATTACTTAGAAATCCTACAAACATCCAACACTAATTTTTGAGATACTGTGCTACCAAGATTCTTGGACTGAGCGATGTCAGGAATCCTACATGGCCAGAATATGGACCTTGAGTTCCTGACTATGAATGTGTGTAAGTAACATCTCTGTATGCCAAACAAAAGGAAGTCTATAGAAGAGAAACTATGTAAGATATTTGACCTTGACTCTGTGAACTTGACCATGCTGATTCCAAAAATCCAATCAGTTCATCTGCTGGTTATAACGGCCGTCCCACATTAATCCTACAAATGCTTAGGGCACTGCACTAGCAAGAATCCCGTACAGAACGACTTGGGCAGACTAGCCGAAAAATTTGAGCAGACATTCGTGTCGGATTTTCCCCTGGAACGTACTCTGACATACTGTTTATCACCAAATTGACATAGAAATGTTTTTCCTTTGCATAATCTTTCCAAGGCTTTCTGTCGGCACACATCATGCTGGATAAGGAGGCAGCTTAACAAACACACACTGGCCAAATCAGTCATTCTGAAACCTTTTAAAAGATTTCCTCACACAGGGAATGTCGGGCTTTGTTCAAGTTGTTGGACGGCTACATGCCATAAAGCCTGACAAATATAAATAGAGAAAGATAAAAAGGTTCGATCATTTCATTTTCTAATCACATACTGACTCCAAAACATCTCCGATGCCCCTGTGCTTTAGTTGGAGTGGAATAAATGCAACTTTCCTCCTTTCCGTGAACGGAATTTTAAATGTTACGACTTGTAAAGGAGCTACATGAAAAACAGGAAAAATGGAAAAACCATGCCAAATATACTGTATATAGAAGAATTTTTCTCCGTGTGAAGGGTTTTCCCAAGGCCAACTAACATTTATTTTGGAAGATAAGAATCTTGATCACGATTAATATGCATTCCTCCCCTCCACCATTCACACCCTGCGCTCTGGCACTATACTAATGCTATTTTAATGACACTCTGTAGGCTGTAAATATCGCCTGCTCGGCATCAAAAGCATTTTTCATTTGTTTCTCTTGGAAAAAAAAAACAAAAAAAGGCCAAATGCACGATGGAAAAAGGAATGGGAAAGTGAGAAAAAGAGAGGGTGGTGGAGGGGGTGTGTGTGCGCGGATCAGCTGTTTGTATCTAAACGAGCGTGTAACGCTCTCTTCCCCGTCGTGCAAGCCGGAACAGACAGCTATTGTGTGAGCGTGACCCTCCCGTATCCCACAAGGCACTGCATGATGAATGGGCCTTCCAGAACCTACGGCCCCCGCCGGCACCTCGCCTCGCCTCGCCTCGCTTCTTCCCAGGGCTGCATGTCTCTCTCCCCCTAAACCCTGCCTCGAGCGCTCCGATTCTCTCCCTTTTGTCACTTTCGCTTCTATTCTGTTCCTCCTTGCCCTTACAGCCGCAGAGATTAATGCGTGTTCTACTACACTTTGGACGCCATACTGTGTTCTGTCACGATAACACATTACTCTCCCCGAGTCCATCATGGCTGTAAATCACAGCTCTGATGAGGGTTTTCTTTTTTTTTTGCTGCTTTCTTGAGCCAAAGTGCGTTTCCAAAATAATGTTTTTTCTTTTCTTTAAAATGTTCAAAGTGGACACAGAAACATCATTTGCACTTCACACGCCAAAGTTACAGCAACATCTATAAAATTATAACATAAACTGGGAAAAAGGTGGTTGCAGAAGCACAGCACTAAATCGCCTCCAGAGAACATGATCAGATCCACCATTGCATATTCATTTTTATAATTATCATGTGATCTTTAATAATGTCCAAGACTTATTTTGAAATTTTAAAAAAGTTTCCATTTCGCATATGCCTCAATGCTGATTGACTAACCTCCACCTCTACCTAACGAGATTAATGCAGCAGAGCTTTTTCACAGCTTTGTGCTCATCATTAGGGCTGCAACTAATGACAATTTTGTTAATCTCTAACTGAAACAAATAATCGACTGTTCGTCTGCTACTTCACACACTTACTCAGCTCTCAGCTTTTAAAAAAGACAATAAAGATGAATACTTCCCTTTTAATTAGCTTTCCCGCTGATGCAAAAAAAATTAATTTAATAAAATTATATAAAATAATTCCAAAGTCCAATTTTTTTTATTTTTTTATCAAAGTCTGAAACCAAGCATAAGCAAAGTAGGAACTGTAAGGAGTATAGGCATTTGAGATCAGTGCTACCATACAGTGAGAAAAACTGATTACATCTGCCTTGGCAAAAAGTCAGGAACACAGATACTGATCATCATTGGACAAAAAGTAAGAACAAAACTTCTGATTGGTTTACAAGTCAGGGGCAGTGTCTCTGACTGGTCAAAAAGTCAGGAACCCAGCCTCCGATTGGTCAAGAAGTCAGGAACATAGCTTTTGATTGGTCAAGAAGTCAGGAACACAACTCCCAATTGGTCAAGAAGTCAGGAACACAACTTCCGATTGGGCAAGAAGTCAGGAACACAACTCCCGATTGGGCAAGAAGTCAGGAACACAACTCCCGATTGGGCAAGA
>JAQMYG010000012.1:10492258-10504652 GCA_030014215.1 Clariallabes teugelsi | reverse complement strand
GAATTCCTCAGGAGGAAATCGGTCATGCGATTGGCAAGAATCTTGAAGAATATCTTGCCCTCTACGCTAAGCAGTGATAATCTGATTTTTAAAAAAAATAATTCAATTTAATTCTGCAATGAATAAGAAAAATGATGCAGTATGGGAAGAATAAAAGACTTTGGGACATGCTGTAATAAGAACGTAATTGCTTTCAGCTTCCCACTGCTCCACATCATGGTGCTGGAAACTTTATTAACAGCATGTCCTATCCTTGTTAAGTGTTACAAGCTGGCATGCACTTTTTCATAATGTATGTACACTTTGTATAATTAAGGTGCTAGGAGTGGACATGTGGAAAAGCAGGCAGACATCAGTATTCCAGGTGGCACACTGACTCAGCAGTTTGCACTGTTGCCTTGTACCAGTTTGAATCTCGTCTCTAGTCCATATGCATGGAGTTTGCATTTTGTCCCTGTGCTCGGTGGCTTTTCTCCAGGTACTCTGGTGTTTTCCAAAGGTTTGTAGTGGGTGAGTGTGTTTGCTTATGGGTTGGAGTCCTTAGCAATTTAACTTCCCCTACAACAGTGACTGCTTATAGGCCATTGCATCCAATCACCACTTAGTAGTGTCGGCTTGGATGTATGGACGGATAGATGGATAGCAATATTCCATTTAAAAAAGTTAACAGTAAACCGCTCATAGTGACTGAATTGAAAATAGAGGACAAAAACTTTCCCTGGCTGGGAGAGGCTTGCTAGTCTCAGGGTTGGCTGGGCTTTCATCACGATTTCCATCTTTTCTTGAACAATCTGTCTTGAAAATGGCTTTGTACTGTAAGCATTTCTGTCACCATATAAATTTCTTCAACCACAGTGGGAGGAAAAACAACTATTAAATATACAAGAATACATTTTAGCTTGTGCAGTTCACTACAAATGTGGTTTGCTACAGTAGCTCTGACTATTATGCTCTCTGACCAAATCAAAGGATGCGAAAACGCCAACTTCATTGTACTGTACGCCTGCTAGACGGCCACGGTGTCACCAACTTGAAATTGCCATTTATTTTAAGTTACAGGGCCCCACACTGTTGATTCTGAAGGCCTCATTCAGATTTCTTTGACCCTGGCAACACATGATGCATGTGAAATATGACTAGATAAAAGCTCTAACATAAACATACACGACTGGAAGCAGTGCAACGGAGAGAAATCAAAAGTTGTTCACTTGAATCAAACATTTACCTCTTATTAGCTGGACGTACATTTTATAAAGATTTTAAGTCACATTAATACATGTTAATTCAACACTTATTTGAAAATCAATAAATTATTGATTTTATATTTATTTGACCTTTTTAATAACAGTTGGATCTTTGTTAACTATTTGTCTAACTAACATAAATTTGAAGTGAGTTAGGGGAATTATACATAATTACATTGTGTCAGATATACTAATAACTATCATGTTATGGAACATCACTATGCTAAAAGAATTGAGTGAAAGCTGTTTCGAATAAAAGTAGATTGAACAAATTTGTGCATAATCATAACAAAATATTGTATAGCATTTGATGGCTTTCAATCTTTGAATCTTTCTATATAGAAAATTGCTTATTTCTAATAAATATTGGTTGATATTAGATACTAATGAATATTATTTAATATTAAAGTAAGTGAACAAAGTTACTAAACTTGATTTATGAATAAAACTATTTTTAAATGTTCTCTTTTTTTCTAATCCCAGTTTCTCTACCATAGTCAATAACTGTGACTAAAAAAAGCTATAAAATAAAGAGAAAAGAAGATTGGGAATTATTTTATATACATTCATTGAAAGAATATATTCAAACAAACGTCTGTGATTCTAATAGTGTTTAGGCCAACAGAGAAGGCCTTGTTGCTCAGACGGCCCACCACTGCTCTAAGTAATGTATTCTGTGGACTTATAGACGCCACAAGGTTATAATGTTTAGGAATCTAAAGAAGGATTACAGGTGCTTCTATCAGAAGCCATCTAAATCAAGAAATGATTTGTTTTTTTCTTGGAGTTTGTGTATTTAGTTCTTATATTATATTATATTATATTATATTATATTATATTATATTATATTATATTATATTATATTATATTATATCAAATTTTATTGTACAAGGACAAATTCAATAAAGTGAACTTTAAGCTTTAAGGGAGATTATTTCAGGAAACAATTTAATTTTAAATGGATTAACAACTTAACCACATTTTCACACAAAAAAAATGACAAAGGAAGTGAGAAAATTTGAGGTGTAGATCAGTAACCTGTTCATAACAAACTCCCGTGACACAGAAACAGACACACACACACACACAAACATACTCAGACACACACACACGCACACAAGCTCACTAACACACGACCCTTTTATTTCCGTTCACCGTTCACTGAAACACAATTTTTAAATGCTTTTTTGTCAAACATAAATTGGCACAATTTAATTAAGATTTTATTATTTTACTGTTGCAGAGCTCCATACTGGTGCGATTAAACTGTACATTTTGTATTTTTGTTCTGTGAGCTATATACCTCAGGTGCTGTACTGTTCCTCAAGCCATTAACAGGCATTTGCAAATGAAATGTTTTCCACAGTGTTCAGTGCTTCTGTTTACTGAAAACCTTGTATCATTTTCAGTTCCAGTCCTACTGGCTCTTGATTGTTATAAATCAAACACGTACATGTGGGGGAAAGCGACACTTGAATCTCTATCATGCAAAGTCTGGAGAGTTATATTGTATGTTTGTTGTATGTGTGAGTGAAACCCTCTGTGCTAGTTACATTACAAAACTGTGTTGCATGTTATTAATATAGCCATCAAGGTTTACTTTAGCTATTTAACTATTGACAGTAAAAATTTTATACTCATGACAAATGTTTTAAGAATTATTAAAGATTATTCGTTTACTTGGTTAGGTTAGATAGTTGACAACCAACCCACTAGCTCCATCAATTAAACGATTAATCTTAAAACACTTGCTACAGTATGAGCAGTTGCTAAAAAATTTAAACCATGTTCACCCCAGCTTATAAGTAACCAATTTGTAGTGTGGTTTAATAAAGAAAATAAACATACAGCATATTTTATAAGTAACTGGCAATACACTGAATATTCCAATTCCTCTTTGAAACGAAGGTTTTGTGTATAGTCTACACAAATATTTTTATGTTCAAACATTTACCTCTTATTAGCATGACATACATTTTATAAAGATTTTAAGTCACATTAATACATGTTAATTCAACACTTATTTGAAAATCAATAAATTATTGATTTTCTATTTATTTGACATTTTTATATACAGTTGGATCTTTGTTAACTATTTGTCTAACTAACATAAATTTGAAGTGAGTTAGGGGAATTAAACATAATTACATTGTGTCAGATATACTAATAACTATCATGTTATGGAACATCACTGTACTAAAAGAATTGAGTGAAAGCTGTTTCCAATAAAAGTAGATTGAGCAAATTTGTGCATAATCATAACAAATTATTGTATAGCATTTGATGGCTTTCAATCTTTAACTTTCAATCTTTCTATATAGAAAATTGCTTATTTCTAATAAATATTGGTTGACATTAGCTACTAATGAATATTATTTAATATTAAAGTAAGTGAACAAAGTTAATAAACTTGATTTATGAATAAAACTATTTTTACTACCAATAGGTCAATAACTGTGACTAAAATTGTACACATTCTTTACGCTTTCTTTTGACAGAAATTTATAAATGTATTTTGTAAAATGTTTACATGAGACCAAGAAAAAGAAGTAATGAGGTGGTTCAACATCTACAGATATTGATCAGTCAAGATTTGACCTTCTATGTTAGTTTTTAGGTTTCCTCAGTAAGCCACATAGCAGCCACATCAGCAGCTACATGTTACACATTACATTAAACTAACTTTTTGTTTTCCATTAAACCCCTTTATAAAAAAACATGAGCATACTAACATTTTTACTGTAATACTTACAACACTGCTTTAATCTCATGTTTTGTTTTTATTTAGAAATTTCTGGCAGATATCAATTATATGATTAATAAGTGTTGGAATCATCAGATAACATAAATGGAAAAAGGTTAGTTGTATGCAGTCGTATTAGTAGAAATCAAAATTTAAAAAAATGAGGAAGTGTAAATGGAACAGAGAAATGAGTTATCGGTGATTTCCCAGTAAAATGGTTGATGTAAAGAACAGGATGTTTGAGATGAATGTAATTAATGCAAACTAATACATTAGGTCTGTATTTATCATGTCAACCTTATTTATATTGGTTAATTGGTTGTTTTTTTAGTTTGCATTTTTGGAATAACAATACTATAATACTGTATGTATATTCAGAGAAGCACAATTTCACAGATTTGTTTCTACATAATATTATTGTGAACACATCTAACAGATGAGGAATTTGCAAGAGTATAATTATTAATTATTATCTTATTATCCTATGAAATCAATGAACTTCCAACATGTTCATGAATAAGATAAGGAATAAGCCTGACAATTCAGTAGTACTCACAATATTCCAAAAGATTTATCTTGTGTCTAAAATAAAAATAAATATATCAAATTTCATATAAGAAAAATGCTTATGGTTCCAGGCTTTTGGGCCAATCTGTACAGCCATTATTTATGCATCATTGTTACAAATCTAATGGAAATAAAATGTATGCAAAACATGTTGAATTAAATACACTAAACACTCTTTTTAAATCTACATTTAATTAAACATTTTATTTATTAACAATTTATTATTTCTGTTTTTTTTTTCATATTAAAGGGAAACAAAGAAGAAAATACCCAAGTATTATTCATAGCATACTGTACCTCACTTGTATATTCCATACGAATCAACATGAATCAACATACAGTACAGTATAACAAAATTTAAACTTCACTTTCACTTTGCCATAACAATGAGCAAATATTAATTGGTGTTGTGTTTAGTTTAACAGTCAGAAACAAAAAACTTCTTTACCCTAAATAAATATAAATTAAATTAAACATTTAAAAAGTTAGTTTAGTTTTATTTTTAATAATAATAGTACGCTTATTAGAACTGTTTAAAAAGGAACAATTTCATGTTTTTTTTTTTTTTTTTTTGATCAGGGAGTCATCTCAAAGTGGATTCTTGGGGGTATTAAAGATGTGTAACTGTAATAAATAAATAATTAAATAATAAATAACACATGCATATTTAATCAATTGTTAGAATAGATGTGCATAACCTAGTCAAGTGTGCTTTGGTGGGATCCTTACTTTTATCCACAAAGTAACTTTTTAGGGCCTCTTTAATGTTCTTCAGCTTTGGTTGTGTTACTGCATTGTGTGGTATACTCTGTGTTGTGTGTTAGTTAGAAGAAAGTGTTCTTGTGTGAGGTTTTCACTACCCTTTTCCCAGAGCTTTTGATCATCACACACAAAAAAACAAACTTGAACAAAAAAAGGAACTTTCCAGAAGCAAGAGGAAACTTTCTAGGCTTCCTAATGCTTTGAATTAAAAACCACAAAAACATGAATAAAATTGTATATTAACAGAAATACAGCAACTGATTTAATTATGGAATTGCTAAAAAGTGAAAGAACTTACTATTATATTACTACCTATTAAAGGTGGTATAGTTTGTTGTTTCGAACTGTCACCCTGTTGCTTTATATGTTTAGATATTTACATGTTAATATATTTTGAATGTAAAGCACAGGCATGGATCTTGTGAATTTTAACACATTCTATCTGCCATCTGTGTTTTACCTTATCAAACTAAAGTCGTAATATCTTTCAAATTTTGAGTTTGCTCCTCATGACATTATGAAGGAAAATTAGTTCATCTTTCTCTTTCTACAGTATTTTGAAGTTCCTTTTTGTGGAAAAAAAACTTAGTTGTCTGCCCTGGCTAAAATAGAGATTTATTCTCAAATCAGGATGGACATCAAGGAAGTGACTCACTTGTATCTGGGGAAAGCAAAGCTGCAATAAAAACAAATGGGAAGCATAAATGAGTTACACTTAATGTGCTAATAAAGCCTTTCATAAAAAAAAATATATTCTGAATAATAAAAAAAACGATAGCAAGCAAATGAGTAATAAAGGCTGAAAATTCATATTTTTGCAAATTAAAAAAAGTGCCTTAGATGCAGGTTATAACATTTTGATTATACAGTATGAAATTTCAAATAACCATGTTTATACCTCAAATGAATTATGTTTCGTTAAAAAGGGAAAAAGTTTAATTGAATAACTTTCTTAAAAAATATTCAAGGTTCTCAGTGACCACTTTTCACTTTTCACTGCTGTTCTTATTCAGGCTTCCATCTAGCTGTCAACTGATGATGCAGCACACGTCAGCCAATGAGAATTAAAGAGAGGATAAAGAAAAAAGAGAGCTGAATCACTGGGTAGTTCCACATGGCAGGATACTACAGTACTAAATAGTATGTGACACTGATTCAAAAAATGAATTGATTCTACATTAAACGACTCCTTTCGACTCTCTCCTTCTATATCTGTATATTACTTAAAATCAGTTGATTAATTTACTGGGGGAATGCATGACCAATCTTCTTACTGATTTTCTGATGTAATTGAATAATAATTTACTAAACAAAATATTTAAATTCTAAATGAAGCCTAATGAAATTCTATCTTTGCATTCACAAAAAGTGAAACTGTGTTTAATTTGTTTATACAAACCATTCTACAAAAATAATAACTTATTTTTACATTATTTATCTAAATTGCACTGAAATTAAAGATGGCAATATGAATTATTATCACTCACTCACTGATCCTCTATACCACTTTACCCTGTGTACAGGGTCGAGGGGGGCCTCGAGTCCATTCCAGGAGACTTAGGGCACAAGACAGGGTACACCCTGGATAGTGTGACAGTCCATCATAGGGCACACACAAACACACACTGACATGCTTAATTACACATTACAGGAAATTTGGGAACGCCAATTAGCCTAATCGTCGATTGTGGGAGGAAACCGAAGTACTTGGAGGAAACCCAGCAGCGGGGAGAACATGCAAACTCCATGGCCCCGAGGTGGGAATCAAACCTGGACCTTGGAGGTTCACGGCATCAGTGATAACCACTAAGCCACCACTGATTTGGAATAAATAAACTCGTTTAGTTCAGTTTGTCTTAGAATTATAATTAACCAATGAATTAATATTCATTCAACAAAATAAATAAATAAATAAATACCAATGTGAGAAAGCTAATAAAACTGTAGACCATCAACAATCAATGGTTAAGGGACCGCTTATTAACCGGAGACTGCACATGTACTGTATATTGTTTCACTTCCACAACCACTCTTTTTTCATTTAAACACTAATGAATCGATTCACTAATTCAGGCCTTAAACATTTTGAATAGCATGCCACTTGAGCCTACTAAATACTTTGACCATATAGCATACTATTTCACTAGAGGAAGTATGCAAGTGGGTGTATTCACTGCTCCTCCTCCTCACCTTCTGCATCTGGGGCTTTCCATCAGTCTAGGAATAAAAAAAAAAAAAATGAAAACAGTGCCGTCCCACTGGTTTAAAACAGATTTTAGGGCTGCAGTGCGTTCATTTTAGTTTCAGTCTTCACCAGAGAGAAATAAATCAAACACAGGGAGAGATACACACACACTCATACCCGAGAGGATGGACTCGCGCCAGGACGATGCTCTGCTGGAGAGAGCCTCCAGCTCAGAGACTATGACTGAGCCAAGACGGTGAGACCAACATTGACATTATGTTTTTTATTATTATTATTGTTGTTGTTGTTGTTGTTATTGTTGTAATTTAAAAAATAACCAGAATTCACATTATGTTATGGTTTGTGTGTTTATTGTTGTAATTTAAAAAATAATCATAATTTACATTATGATTTTTTTCTATATAAACCAGCCTAAGGATCCCTGAGTAAAATTGATCATAATAATCATATAATTTATTTCATTTTTACCACCACATTGCAGCTTACAACGACTCTGTTCACTCAGGTTTTGGTATAAAAACATAAGAGTTTATCATTTATAGCCTTATTTGCACTGTATTGAGTTGTACAGTATATAGATGTAAAAGTTTTGCTGCATGGCTGTAACTAATAGATATCCAGTTCTACCTAGCGACTTATGACGTCAGCGACGGGAAGATTTGTGATTGGTCAGGTTCAAGCAAACGAACTAAACGATGCAAACAGCTATTTAAAAATATCATCACGTTTATCTCCGTGGATGTCTTTTTTTTTCTAAAAAAAAAAAAAAAAAAAAAAAAATTCAGCTTGTTTACAACAAGTAAAAAATATATATATATTATATGTTAATAATATGTTATGCAAATGTATTAATTTATTTTTATTATGGTTATATATTAAATTTGAAGCTTTATCCAGGTGTCCTTTGTAAATAAATCCTCCAAGGCTGTTAATCTGCTTGTTGAGTTTTTATGCTTTATAAAAAAAATTAAAAAAAATCTATGTACATAGTTTTTGTTGGTGTTAATTAAATAATAATAATAAAAAAAGCCTAATAATTATTTGTGTCAAATTTTGGTGAATTATCTGTTAAATTAAAATATGTAATCATTATGCAACATGACAACTAATAGATATTATGTTATTTAATATTAATAATCATCATAGTTTTTATTTATTTAGTTTGCTTTTATTTATTATTCGGAAATTTATATTAGCTAATAGACATATTCTATATTCAAACCAAACTGCCATTCTTTAATACTTCATATTTAAGTTATGATAATTACAGATGTTTATTTTGATTGCATATGTGTGTGAGACAGATCAAGTATTTGCTAAACAATAAATTATTTGTCAAATGTCAAATTTGCCACTCATTAGTCTCTTCTTCTCTAAGCAGCAGCCCGAATGGTAAAGCACTGAAGGTGGCCGGTCTGACCGTGCTGGCATGTCTCCTGCTGGCTGGTCAGGCTTTCACAACCTACTACGTTGTGAGCCAGAAGGATCATCTCCAGGCTCTGGAGAAGGGTCAGGACACCTTGAAGAGGGAGCTCACACGCATGCTAACAGGTATAACAGAATTTGACAAACCTATAAGAGAATTAGGAAGTGAAAGAGCAGGACTAAACTACACATGAATTTTGGAATTAGAAAGATCAAAGATATGACAAGATATGCGGTAGGAAGGTAGAGCGGGACGTGATTATATTATTACATGTCAAAAACAGTAGGGTGGGAAAAAAGTTTCTTTGACTCTAATTATTCAAATGCACTGCTATTGTCCCCGTAGCTGCTCCTAAAATGATGCGCACCCCCATGAGCAAAATGCCAATGATGGTGGCCCTTGATGAGGACAGCTCGAAACAGCACGTACCACTCACGGTGAGATCTGAGCTACAGAAACACAATAATATGGACTATTATTAAACAAATTTATGTTTATAATGACCACTGTAATGGTCACTGTAATGTATCATTGTATTACACTGTCCTGTAATTGTGTTTTTTTTTTTTTTTTTCAGAGACTGCAGCCATCCAGCTTTGCAACCCAGAAGGAGGGAAGTGGCCTTGTGGATGGTACAGTATAAAACACTTATTTATCAAATGATAATCAAATGTTAAATCCCTAAACTAAATATAAAATCAGAATTTTATCAGAAATTCCAGTGTGCTTAAAATATATCTCAAACGTTTCACAATGTTCTATAAAAAAAAATCCCCATAATATTTTACTCATTTAAAAGAAAGAACAAGAGTGGGATGAGAGTGATGTCACTATAAGATCAAGCAGAAGTGAAACGTTGTATATAACAGGCCTAACAATGAAACAGTTTCTAACAGTTATAGAAAAGTTTTTAATATAAACAAAAAAAAGTGTTTAAGTTTGTATGAGCAATATGTAAATTATGGGCACATTAACTAAGCATTGTTTTTGTTTTGTTTTGTTTTTAGAAAGCCCCAGAATGATTCCTAGGAGGATGGCTGTTCCCATGAACCATATGCCTTTGCTCTTTAAGGAGGAGGCCAGGGGCACTGAGCTTCCTGGTAGGAGACAAAATTTTCCTCAGACTCACTTTAGGGACCACAAATCTAAGTTCACAGTCAGGGTCTGTTTTTATTTATCGAATGTAACAGATCAAAAATAATTAATCAAATAAAGACAATATTTGGTGACATCAGGCCTTTAGATCATAATGTACTGTATATGTAGCAGAACTTTAGTTTTTTTTTAATACTGAGTCACAATACCAGTGCTGGTATTAAATGTTTTATAGCAGTAATGGCATCTTGAGAAAAATGTCTTATATAAAAATATTACATTATACCCAGGTCTCTTTGTTTATCTTTGCTTTCCTCCTTCCCTCTGTAGCTGCCAAGGTGGAGAGTAAGTGTAAGATCGAGGCTGGAGAGGTCAAACCAGGCTTCTATCAGCCACAGTGCGATGAGGAGGGCAACTACAAGCCCAAGCAGTGCTGGCACAGCACTGGCTATTGCTGGTGTGTGGATAAGAATGGCAAGGAGATCCCTGGCACTCGGACACGCGACAGACTGGAGTGTGGCAATGGTGGGTTTCATACATAATTATTTAGTATCAGCTATGTCATTTAGTATGACATGAGTAGACAACGATAAGGAGATTTAACAACTTTCAGTTATGAGGTTCATGTGTAATAATAGTGGCCTCTTTCTTGGTGAAGGAAATTGTTATAACCTGTCATCTGAGAGACATAATCAGCTCGAAAAACTAATGCAAAATGATTTTACAATGTCATCGCTCTATTACATACAGTATGGATCCAATAAAAATTATTCAAGTTCATATGCATGTGAATGAAGGCAGGTGAGCGAATACTTTTGCCAATATACAGGTAGCGTGTATTTAGAAGCTCTGTTTTCAATGTTGCAGTGTGAACAAGAACATGAGCTTTTGGGGCTTATAATATCATGTTTCACATAAGCTGCATTTCCTGTGTTTTACGGCAGAACATGACATTCTCACCGATAACTTTATTATAGGTATCTGATTAACCAACATGGACTTACTGTACAGTTAGATTTTCATCATCGTTGGCTGGTTTGGCTTGCTTAGGCAGCAATGTTTTGCATTTTCATGTGGGCTAAGAATTTTGAATGACAGAGGAAAGCCCCATTAAAAAAAAAAAAAAAATACATGTGTACGTGTGGACTTATATATCGTAAGCCAGAAAAGGTCAGGGTAAAAATCAATCAAAAAGAAACATAGTGTATGATTTTAGTCATGATATCTATACAAAACAAGTAATTTAACATTTAGTTCATTTTTACAGCAAAATACTATGTTTTTATAAATTCATTTTCTACAACTTTATTCAAATAAATGTGTTTGGTTGCTTACTAATGTTCTCTATTTCTCTTCTTCTCCTGATCCATCTACCTGATATTGGAACCACAACAGTCAACTAAAAGCTCGGTGAGAGTCTTTTACGTAATTGTTTTAATGTTTCATTTAATTGTTTAATTCTATACAGTGTAAGGACTTTGATGTTAGCGCTTCTAACCCACTTTCTTTTCTCCCTCTTATCCCAGGCCAAAGCCAGCAGAGTGGAGAAATGGAAGTTAAAATCTCACTTACTGAATCAAACAGAATCTGTCATTAAAAATCAGATACTATTAGCTCTTCTGTCTAGTATCTGACTCTTTTACAGCAGATTTGAGTAAAATGATTAATTCTTGATTGTTACAAATAAATTCATTTAGCATCTCATAATGTTTCTTCTATTTAGATTAGATGATTACTGTTACCTTTATAACAGTTGCTAAAAACTGACTCATCTGGCTGTATTAGCTTTTACTTTATTTTATTATTAATTTAGCTTCTATTTTTATTATAATTTTTTTTTTACTTAAGGCATGTTAGGAGATGGCAAAAGACTGTAGGATGTGGCTCTTTGAATAAAAAGTTCTGTATTGTAAATAAGTGGCCTTCGAATAAACCATGCCTCCCTATTCTAAACAGGTCTGATTACTTTTTTAACAAAATCTACAGTCAAGTTATCAGAACAGATGAAAGAAACATTGGGCATCATTTCATCTTTCATGAAAATTTTGAGTAAATGGTTTTGAGGACCAAACAAACAAAAAACAACAAAAAAAGATTAATTTAAATTTTTACATGTGACTGTGTATATACAGTATGTACACTATGAGTCAAAAGTTTGGACACACCTTCTAATTCCATGGATTTTCCTCATTTTTATTTTTCTGCATTGGGTTTTTGTAGATGCACTTGACAATACTGGGCTGCGTTTCCCAAAACCATCGTAAGCCTAAGTACAGTAGTTCGTAAAAATGATCGTACGAATGATCTTAATATTACGGTCTGTTTCCCAAAACCATCGTAACTTAAGTAGC
>JAQMYG010000012.1:10440960-10456551 GCA_030014215.1 Clariallabes teugelsi | reverse complement strand
ACGAGTACGAGTACTTTAGAAAATGTGGTATCGAGGCCGATACCCGATACCGGTATCGGTATCGGGACATCCCTAATTGTAAGTGTATATTGTAAGTTACAGTAATACATATTATAGATTAGATGCCACTCTCAAGTTCTAGGTTCGTTTGCGTAATCTTTTCCTAGTACAAGGAGTTCAGGTCAGACCGGGGCTTTTGATTGCGCGGAATAACAGAACAAAGTTAAAACTACCTTTATTTCTCTATATACCCCCCCTGCTACCCTAATGCACTTAATTAACCCAGTGTTTCACTGGTGTTTGGATACCATCAAGGTAGAAAGTTTTTTTTTTTTTTAGTACGCAGAAGCCATGATTGTACTGCCTGCATCACATCTAAAATACTGGTCTCCCAGGAACTCCAAACATGTGTAAATGACTTAATTTACAATAACTCCCAGCCGAGTTCCTGTAATGTGCAGGTGGTCTCCACGAATGGTTGTTTGGACAGTTCCCACAGACAGATGCATCTCTTCAGCAAGTTGGCGACAAATTATGCATAGATTTTCATTGACCAGGCATCATTCACCTCCTTCATAACGTTTGCACCATTCACATGCTTTACTGTCTACGAATTTCATCATCATCATCAATACTTGACTGTCTCAAATTTACAACAAAGTAAGGGGAAGTCAAATATTACAGATGTGTATGAGATATAAAGCATTCACGATTAAGAATTAACAACTAACAAATTCAGGACAAATCAAGGAACAAAATAAAGGCCAAATAACCAGAAACATAATGAGAGAGAGCATGCAAGGGCAAAACTAAAGGTCATAGAAAACATAATCAGAAGTAACTATATAGTAAGAGGAAGACCATCCATACAGCGTGGGACATCAGATACAAATGAACTGGAATAGCACTGGGTGGGATGCGTTTTTTACATCCTCAGTCTTAAATTCTGAAACCGAGGAGAGGTCACAGTCGTTGAGGAAGTACATTTTGAACTTTGGGAGCTATAAGCTTAAGTCAAGACTGATCACATTTTCAGATAATAGATTGTACTGGGGTTTTGGGTCAACAATGGGCAAGATCATCACAAGATCATCATAGGTCTTGTAGGTTTTGGTGCACCTCTTTTGTACTGGGTACTCAATACAGAAAGAGGCAGGATATGTTTTCCAGAAAATCGTATGTCTCACTTCCTCTATTGCATCCCATGCTTTGAGTTCGTGACAGAGGCTGTTTTGACAAAGTTCTGCTTTTTAAGTTTACAATGTCCAGCAGCACGCTATTGCTTAAGAGCTGTGGCTAAACATTTAGTTAGAAATGAAAACCAAGAGCAGGATAGAGATATGTAGGAAGGTTTTAAATAAACTACTCTGTTTCTTTCTCAGTATGTCTCCTGTCCTGAGCTCCAGGACCAGCAGTACAGCATGGACCTCTCATCTGTGGACTCCAACTCCCATGTTCACCCTTATACCAAGTCCTCCTCGCGCTATATACTGCACCCTGGTGATCCTTCCCTCCCCTCATCCTCATCTTCCTCCTCATACCCCCACCGTGCCCTGACTCTTTGTAAGGAGCTGCAGTCTTACTCCAATCTGGTTGCATCCATGAGCAACGGTTTAGAAGAAAACGAGAAAACGTCTGGGGAAAAAGCGAAGCAAAGGACGCTGGTGTTCAACAACGCAGCACATTACTACCTCTACAACCGGCTAGTCGACTTTCTGAGCAGCCGGGACGTGGTGAGCCAGCAGATGGCCGAGGTGCTCAGGGTGTGCCAGCAGGGCGAGGTGGTGATGATCCGAGATGCCCTTTACAGGCTTGGAGTGGCGCAGCTTAACAGAGAAGATGAGGAGAGAGAGCACATGGGAGAGGAAGAAGAGGCAGAGGGAGACGCAGACGCTGTAGCTGTGGACGATGTGGTGCTAGAATAGTATAGACGTAGAGGCGTTTGTACTCAAACACTGTGAGATTTTCAATAAGAGGATCTTCAAGAGGACACCATAAGTTATAATATGAAAATCTGAAACAGTAATATTTATTGTCAGTATGTGTGTTAATGAAGAAACTGTGGTCATTTTCATATTAAAGATAACCACTCAGAGTAAGAATTAACAACTTTTATTGTAACCATGATTGTCCAAATTTTTACTTATTTATAACATTGTAGATCATTTAAAAGGTGTAACTAAGTGTATAACCCAGTGTTTGATTATTTTTTTTCCAGTTTTTCCTTTTAACATGTTGCCTTAAATGTACAGATAATCAAGTAACCGATTACTAGCCAACACTAATTTAACAAACATTAATGATCATTACTAAAGCATTATATTCAGCCTCATTTGCTCCATTTCTTTAAATAAAAAAAAAATCATATTTTAAACAATGCCATAATGACAATCATAGCAATGAGCGTGTCAATAGCTCTTAAAATGAATAGAAAGTAAACATGCAACAATGCATTAAACTGGTGAATTGCAGCTCTAGTGAATAGAAAAACCTTCAAAGCTTTGCAATGTTTTCTTGACTTTTTTTTGAATAGCTTATGACAAGTTTGCACAGAAATACAGACAAAAAAGTCTCTTCTGCCAGAGAATGAGATATAATAAGACATTCAGCAAAACAGTTACACAGCACTTTTAAAGTATTTTAAATGTCTTTTTTTTAAAAAGTGTAATAGACCACCTTTGACTAAACCGAGAGTGCTTATGAGGACAAACACATTATTTACACATGGCAGTGTTTGCTTGGCAGTGCTACATCAAATACACATACACAGAAATATCTTATATAAAAAAAGAGAAACTGAGAAATCATCTTATAAACAAATCGATTTTGAAAATATATATTTTTTTGTTGTTTTTTAGTTTTTTGTTGAATCACAGCTCAAACATTTTGTTAGTGTTATTGATTGTATTATCCAAATACAAAAAGCAATTAATGGATTAAATGGATTTGCATGTAACAATATAAGTAACACGTTTAAACATAAAGTAAACCTGTTTCACTGTTTTCCACTTTTCAAGACCAGACTGAGAATAATGTGGAAGTAAACTTCGCAAGCTTGCTTCTAAACTGGAAGATGGAAACGCTGAATTGGCTTTTCTTCCATACATTCAAATGGGGAACTGCTATTTAACACACAAACGAGTCAGACAAGGGTTATGACTTCTACAAGCCTGCCACGAAACAGATTGTGGGCAATTATAAATATAGGTCTTATTTTAAATCTAAAATAAGCTCTAATCACTGAGGGTTGGATGTGTTTCCTGTAACTATAAGGCTTTCAGTGTAACGTTTCCTTAGATCATAGTTCATTCAGGCCCCTTAGCAGAACTGGTAGTTGTTGGGCTTCACCAGGGGCTGCTCTTCTTCCACCTGTTCACATGATTCCTCATCACTTTTGGTGTTATCACAGGCCTCCAGCTGCTCTTCGTCCAGTTCTTCCATCTGCACGTTCTGATATTGAGTCTGTAGGCAGAGACAGAAACTTTAGACTAAAGGCTCTGATTTACTTCAATCCTAAATAAGACCACTAATTTTGTGCATGTAATGTTGAAAAATGTCTGCCATTGTTTTGTAACAAAGAATCGTTGAGTGAACTAAATCATGTTAAGTAAGCTGAGAAAACAGTACAATATACATTTACAGAAAAAGAAGTACAGTACACTCTCCTTCATTTCTTTTCCTTCTCTTCAGCACAGAGAAATAAGGTTCTACATATATAAAGTTCCGGCCCTTCAGTTGTAGAAATGCACAAAACCAGTATAGCCTGGAGCCTATTCCAGGAGACTTAGGGCACGAGATGGGGTACAACCTGGACATCGAGCCAATCCATCGCAGGGCACACACGTGTACTCACTACGGGCAAATTGGGAACGCCAACTAGCCTAACCTGCATGTTTTGGGACTGTGGGAGGAAACACATCAAGCATGGGGAGAACATGCAAACTCCATGCACACAGAGATGGGAATCGAACCTGGACCCTGGAGGTGTAAGGCATTCCGCTGGGCACATTGTACATCCTAATAAATCTATTTTATTATAGTTTTCATATTTAGGAACTAAAAACAATCCTTCATAGACTATGTTAGTAAATCAGCTGTTGTTATCAAATCCATCCATGCCTAGCCTGAAGCCTATCCCAGGGATCTACCACACCCATTCATACACTATGAGTAACTTGAAAATGGCGATCAACCTAGTCCGCATGTCTGTGTACTGTTGGAGGAAACTAGAGTATCCAGAGGAAGCTATCAAATTTGCATGTTTATACAGTACATGTAAATCAGACACTTTCCAGCAGTCGGTCTATGCACTTAAAGACCATACTGGTAACAATTTTTCCAAGCAGTAAGACAATAAGAAAACTGTATAATTAAGTATCTGTATGATTTTTCTGACAGCAGGGTAGCTGACATGCTTTGTATGATTTTACATAAACAAAAACTTGCCCTTGTTGCAGGTAAAACTTAAAGAAAAGCTTTTTAAACATTTTTTTTAAATTTATAATAATCCAAATTAAATTGTACACCATGTTTCGTAAGTGTTTTGCTGAGATCGCATGTGAGCCATTGAACCATTCCACATTTGCACTATTTACCTGATCTGGTATTTCTTCCAGCAGCCTCTCGATAAGCTGCGTAATCTTGCTGAAAGTTGGCCGCTCTGTGGGTTCGAGGTTCCAGCACATGTTCATGATGTTGTACCTAAACACAGAAATAATTGAAATCTGAATAAAACTGAAAAAAAAAAATCAAGTAGGATATTTATGGAATCAAGGTATCGTTGACTAGCTAGAACTGTTGGGAACATGAGACTCTCTTAATGTTTGAATTCTGAGTAGGATGTAATGCAGGATAAAAAAGAAAATCTGTAGGACGTTTGCAGTAATTTTCGGATTATGATAGGATTAGCAAGAGATGTGACTGTAGGAAACATCTATTCATCTCTCTTTTTCACTAATGGGGTGGTTTTATCTGTGCATTTGTAGTAGGCATAATGGTAATAATTGCAACAACAACAAAAAAAGGACTTTCAAGTGTAAATTCATTCAAGACTGAGCTACCGAACCAGCATTTTCAATACATGCCAACCAAATATAGGTTCATTAGGGATTCCAGGCTTTCTTACAGTACACATGTAACTGCTACTTAAAGCATATTTCATATTGGGTTCAGTGTTGCTGCTGATAAATAAAGCTGAGAGTTTCAGGAGTAAAACCTGTAATCTACACAGGTGCAGGTGTTTGTGAAGGAACAAGAAAGTCAAATGCAGTTCATCGAATCTGGATTTGTCTTATTGGCCTTCAAGATACATGCTGTCTGTGTACATGTTTGTACGTATATACAGTAAATTCTCAACTGTTTAGTTCTTTAACACGAGGTAAAAAAATAAAATGTAGAACTAATTCAGGCGAGGAAAAGATGAAGAGATGCCAAGCCGCAGAGCTCCGATGAGTCAGCCGTGCTAATACGTTACTCATATAGTGGTTTTAGGAAGCAAATGGACTGTGTTCGCCAAGCTTAGCCATAGATAATTCAGACGCACGATTACTTCTTGTACTCCACTATTAGTCATGTTATCATTTCTTCTTTTTAACCTACAGGTTTTCTGGTGTGTCTTACAAAATCACAAGCTGTATGTGTGTGTGGGTGGGTGTGTTATACGGTACATATAATTTTAAGTACTGGTACACAGCTTAACCACTTAGCCCTTAATGAGTTTGAAAAGACACTTACATCTCGGGTGGGGCGAAGTCAGGACGGGACATCTGATAGCCAGACTTTATCATCTTATAGAATTTGGAGTCCACCAGGATGTTTGGATATGGGCTTTTACCTGCAAAACAATAAGCAGAGGACATAGTCAAGAATTCATGTGAGTAGAGGCAACATGCTGTCTGGGTGTTAGGAGAAGTGCTGAAAGTGACAAAACAGTTCATTCATCTCCAATGCCTTGAGAAAGTATTCACCCCTCTGTAAACTTTTCTATATTTTATAACGTTGCAAGCTGGGAATTAAAATGCAATTAATCAATTGGATTGTTACCATTTGATTTATGCAGAATGGATAGCATTTGAAAATGAAAAAAGGACAAAAGAAAAGGTGTTGGTTGGATTAGTATTTATCCACTTGGGTCAAAACTTGGCAGAACGACCTTTGTTTACAAGTACAATATGACTCTTTAATACTCTGTAATCTGAGACATTGTGTACTATATGTTGATTTCACCAGTTTATGAAGTCCTATTGAATAGTTTGTACATTGTTATGAATTTCGGGAATCAGCCACCCAGCAAAACCAGTGTATAGTCTTCACTCATCGTCTATACCACTTTATCCTGCATTCAGGGTCATGAGGGGTCTGGAGCCTATCGCAGGAGACTTAGGGCATGAGGCCAGGTACACCCTGGACAGGGTGCCAACCAATCACAGAGCACACACATACACACTCACACACTCATTCACAACTCTTGAGCAATTTTGGGAAGGCCAATTCTACAGAAATTCTGAATTATGTGAACTTGATTTTCAATAAGCCTCCATAAACCTTAAAGTGCAACCACAGATAAGGAAACTTCTAGAAAAGGTTTAAATTCTTGCTCCAAAGAATGTTTTTCCGAAACAGGAACTATGTGGTTCTAACTACGTGGAACTAACTAGCGTGCTGAACGTCACTGACTTGACCGAGGCAGTGTTAGCACAATGACCATTTCTCAGACCTGTTCAAGTTGAATTGTTGTGGTGTAATTTTTGTTGACGCATCAGTTTAATTGGTGGTACATTTTAGTGTTACGTTAGTAAGTAATTGTGAGGAAATTATATAATCTCCTGTACAGTGGGGCAAAAAAGTATTTAGTCAGCCACCAATTGTGAAAGTTCTCCCACTTAAAAAGATGAGAGAGGCCTATAATTTCCATCATAGGTATACCTCAACTATGAGAGACAAAATAAGAAAAGATATCCATAAAATCACATTGTAGGATTTTTAAAGAATTTATTTGCAAATTATGGTGGAAAATAAGTATTTGGTCAATAACAAAATTTTATAACAATACTTTGTTATATACTCTTTGTTGGTAATGACTGAGGTCAAATGTTTCTTCTCGAGGTTTTCACACACTGTTGCTGGTATTTTAGCCCATTCCTCCATGCAGATCTCCTCTAGAGCAGTGATGTTTGGGGCTGTCGCTGGGCAACACAGACTTTCAACTCCCTTCAAAGATTCTCTATGGGGTTGAGATGTGGAGACTGGCTAGGCCACTCCAGGACCTTGAAATGCTTCTTACGAAGCCACTCCTTCGCTGCCCGGGCAGTGTGTTTGGGATCATTGTCATGCTGAAAGACCCAGCCACGTTTCATCTTCAATGCCCTTGCAGGTGGAAGTATTTTTTCACTCAAAATCTTACGATACATGGCCCCATTCATTCTTTCTTTTACACAGATCAGTCGTCCTGGTCCCTTTGCAGAAAAAAGCCCCAAAGCATGATGTTTCCACCCCCATGCTTCACAGTTGATGTTCTTTGGATGCAACTCAGCATTCTTTCTCCTCCACAAACGAAGTTCTATTTTGGTTTCATCTGACTATATGACATTCTCCAAATCCTCTTCTGGATCATCCAAATGCTCTTGCAAACTTCAGACGGGCCTGGACATGTACTGGCTTAAGCAGGGGGACACGTCTGGCACTGCAGGACTTGAGTCCCTGGCGGCGCAGTGTGTTACCGATGGTAGCCTTACTTTGGTCCCAGCTCCCTGCAGGTCATTCACTAGGTCCCCCTGTGTGGTTCTGGGATTTTTGCTCACAGTTCTTGTGATCTTTTTGGCCCCATGGGGTGAGATCTTGCGTGGATCCCCAGATCGAGGGAGATTATCAGTGGTCTTGTATGTCTTCCATCTTCTACTAATTGCTCCCACAGTTGATTTCTTTACACCAAGCTGCTTACCTATTGCAGATTCAGTCTTCCCAGCCTGGTGCAGGTCTACAATTTTGTTTCTGGTGTCCTTTGACAGCTCTTTGGTCTTGGCCATAGAGCTTGGAATATGACTGTTTGAGGTTGTGGACAGGTGTCTTTTATACTGATAACAGATGCCATTACTACAGGTAATGAGTATAGGACAGAGGAGCCTCTTAAAGAAGTTACAGGTCTGTGAGAGCCACAAATCTTGCTTGTTTGCAGGTGACCAAATACTTATTTTCCACCATAATTTGCAAATAAATTATTTTTAAATCCTACATTATGATTTTCTTGATTATTTTTTTCTTATTTTGTCTCTCATAGTTGAGGTATACCTATGATGAAAATTACAGGGCTCTCACATTTTTTTAAGTGGGAGAACTTCCACAATTAGTGGCTGACTAAATACGTTTTTGCCCCATTGTATGTTTCTTCCTGTTGTGTGCTGTCTTACCCAAAGAGAAGATCTCCCACAGCAGAATACCATACGACCAAACATCACTCTGTACGGTATACACACACTCAAAGATACTCTCTGGAGCCATCCACTTCACTGGCAAACGAGCCTAAACAGCAACACACACCCATATATTAGCACTTATATTACTGTATTGAAATAATCTATAATTAATTTATTTTCAATATTTTTTTTAAATCAGCTTTTTATGACAATCATAAAGAAAACGTGATATTTAGAGCAAAACAATAGACCTTATTTTTGTTTAAAAGAGCTAAAACACCTAAAAAGGTGTAATTCTGCTTGGAGTCAGAAATTTAAAATTGTATAATTATTTAAAATGCGTCTTTTTAATGAACTCACATTCCCTTTGACCACGTAGTTAGCATCGTTCATGATATCACGAGCCAGTCCAAAGTCGCAGATTTTAGCCACACACCCATCTGTCAAAAGAACGTTCCTGGCTGCGACGTCTCTGTGAATGCACTTAAGAAAGACAAAACAGCATCCAGACATCACATCAACATCCAGTGCAAGTTTTCAAACTTCAATTTCAAAAGTAATAAATAAATTTCATTTGTTGCTTTCATTTGTCATTTATTTTTATCCTTTTGTGGATGCTCAGATATACTCACATTTTTAGATGCAAGGAAGTCAAGTCCCTGAGCCACCTGGTAGGAGAATTTGATCAAGTCATCCAAATCCAATGAGTTTTCTTCTTTATCTTGGTTGCAGGAAGGAACTGCATGAGAACAGGAACTTGAGTTACTCGGGTACAGTTACAAAATCTCGTTTTAAATGATAAGGTAGGAGTTCTCATTTTCAGATGGATAAGAATAAGTATTTATATATTGCATACTGCGTGACAGGTGAGATCTGGGCACTAGAGGCTTCATGTCCAGGTAACTGTCTGAACAAATGCTGGAGATCCCACTGTCACTGTGAAATTATCGAAATCAATGTTATGATCAACAAGTTATATTGTTGAAAAAATATTTGATTTATTTTTCATCAGTAATGATACCTTCTATAAAACATCTTGTGAACGTTTCTGTAGTTGCTAGTCTCTTCTGGGATTGAAATCACACACTGTAAGAAGGTCTCCGCTTTATTACGCAGGAAGTTCAAAAGATCACCATGACAGCAATATTCAGTGATGACCAGCACAGGACCTGAGGGGACGATGAAGATTAATGAATTTCAAAATCCATAGAACTACACTGTTACACCATATATAAAAGAGTTTAAAAGTTCATAGTCTCTTCTTAGATCAGCTAAACTGTCAGCAATCCTGAATCTTTATAACCTCTCAGCTGTCACATACGCATTTCAAATTCATTTCCCTACTTTTTCTTTCTGATTCTGTAAAGCTGCTTTGCGACAAAGACCATTGTTAAAAGCACTATATAAATAAAATTGAATTGAATAGAATTAAATTACTACACTCCAACCACTGGTCTAGCTATTCATTCATTCATACACCCATTCAGGTATTCCTACCTTCCTTTCAGTTTAAATTAAATAAATAATTTTAAAAAAATTTGATTCACCCATTCAATCATTCACGCATTAATCTAATAACCAATCAATTTATTAATTCACAAATAGATCAATTAACTAGTCAATTCAATCCTTTACCCAGTCATCAATTCACCCAGTCTTACCACCCCTACTAATTAATTAAATTTTTACTTTCTTATTTACTTACAGTATCTACACACTTTCTTACATCTCCTTAATTTGTTGCTTGCTTACTTTCTTTCTTACATTTTTATTTCGTTTTTCATGTTTACTTAGTCACTTTTTCTCACAGCATTTTGCATTTGCTTGCTTACTTATTTAATTTCTTACACTAACTTTCTTAGTTTTACAATAGAATACTGAAGCTTGCAGTACATTCATACTTTCATACCTGTTTACTTACTTTATTATGTACCTAACTATATATTTTGAACTTACTTGGTAATTTACTTACTTGCTTCCTTTTCTGATTTCTCACAGCATTTAACACTAATTTCTTACTTTCTTACATAATTTTGTATTTACACTATAAACACTGTTTAACTTCCTTACCTACTTAGTCACTTCTCTCTCTCTCTCTCTCTCTCTCTCTCTCTCTTTCTCCCTCCCCATATGTCCTACCTCCATGTGTGCAGGCTCCAATTAGGTTGACAATATTCTTGTGTTGTCCAAGATGACTTAGAATCTTCAGTTCGGACATTAGAGCCTCTTTCTCGTCTGAATGGGCACTAGCTGTGACACAGGAAATTCTTTCAAATAATTATGTACAGAGAAGTAGTCTTAATCAGATCTCACATATATCTTCACTTGCCAAATCAGGAGCTCTTATAGGCCTAAGGAGTGAAATGTAAAATAATATTTAAGAACCAAGTTATCATATTTGGATACTGTATTGGAATAATGAAAGAATTAAAACCTCTTACTGTATTTTATTTTGTCATGTTCAATTGTTTATGAAACCTACACTAAAGTATAGCTTTTAGAAAACCTTGTATTTCCATCTAACATTTTTCTTATTTTGACAACCAAAATTAAATTATTTAGCCGATAGTACATACCTTTTTTAATTAAAATGCTTGCAGTACATGCTACATATGATATATATTTTGTATGTTTAAAAACTGTTTCCCTAAATAAAAATTCTTTTTAGGCTTCTGGTTGGACAGGCTTACACACCATGACAAAAGTCTTCCAGGTGACTTAAGTTATTTGTAGTCATTTCCGAGACGTATGGATGCAATCCTCCAAGCTCGTGGGAGTCATACACAATATACATTTCTTTTCCACTGCATCATGACTTTATGTTCTGTACTGTACATTATTTCTGTTAAGTGACAAAACTTTTGTCTAAGCAAAGTCTGACCTTTCTGTCTTAATTAAATAATTAAAAATCACGGCATGATAAGATTTTATTTTGGTAAAATAAGCGTAATCTAGAGGCCTTTGCCTTTCATATAAGCCACTTCTGATTTCAAATGATCAGCTAGAAGTCAAGTTATTATTTGTTGTTCCTACAACTTGGATAGGCGACAAGACTTTTTTCAGGGTGTGTACTGTATGTTTCCACACAGCTAATGTCAAATATTCAATTGTACTTAGAACAGCACATGATTCAACATTGCTTGATGGGTTCATGAATCAGACCCAGATCTTGTGCGTCATTCCAAGGCGTAAATTCTCTTTTTTTGCGCAATGTTGATGAATAAGTGTGAAAGCATTTTTTTTTTCATGTAGCAGTTACAATATCAAATGTGAATTTTAAAAAAATTATGAGAATTTTAAAAATTCACTTAAAACACAAGTTGAATAAAAGAAATGGTACTCTGTATGATGCCTACAGAACATAATTTACTAAAAGTATATGTTCGATTTCATTTAATAGTTCTGTGTTTTTCCTCTTATGACACCAAAATTAATTTCTTAAGGGTTAAATTAGACACGCCCTTGATTTGATTTGTATAAATTTTATATATATAAAAAAACAACACTGACCTTTGAGCATTTTCACAGCCACACGAGTCACATTGTCGTCCTTTCCTAGACCATACGCTGTAGCCTCCACCACTTTCCCGAATGCCCCTGAGCCCAGAATCTTCCCTGCAATTCCAGAACAAATTGTTATTTTCATTCACAGCATTGATTTATATTTGGGATTGACAATATCTATATCATAAGACACTGTCCCTATTTTATTAAGAACAGTTAAAAATTGTCATCCTGTGAAACAATGTTATCTATTAATTGTAGATATATAAAGCACAAACCCAATTTGAGCTTGTCTCTTGGAAATTCCCATTTTTCATTATAAGGAAGTTGTGTGGGGTCGATAAATGTGTAGTTGTTCCCATCTGTGGCTTCAATAATCTTCCATCGGATCTCATATTTGGGTTTCTATTAAAAGCACAACAGAAGTTCTATGTATTATTACACAGTTGTAGTTATTACAACTCACTGGAAAGATAAGAATGCAATGGTTCCTCATTACATTTTCAAGATGACAGAAATCAAAGTATTGCCTGAAGTCTGACAATGATGTATTACTCCTAAATTAGACGCCTCACCTGTTTATACTTGTACATGAGGATGATGAGCAGTAGAAGGAGGAAAACCATTACACTTATGGCGCCAATCAATGTTGCAGTAAAGAGTTTCTCTGTAGTAATATATAACAGTGTGAAAATGTTATTGAATGAATATGGGCCAGCGAAATAATTTATCTTGTTCATTTAAATAAAGAAGAAATCAATAAAATAATTTGAAAAATCATGATTACATAATGTTACTATAATATAATGTTATGTTTTTGCTATTTACTAGATATTATATTTGTTGTAACCTTTGCTTAAATAAAATAGACCAAGCTTTCTTATAGTTTTTACAATATTTCAGTTAGATTATTTATTTTAATTATTAATATTGTAATAGGAAACATTTTTTATTGTTATGGTATATCCACAAACCCAAGCCTAATATTATTGCAGTAAATTGTATTTGAAACAACTCTCTCTTACCAGACTGGTCAATAGGGAAAACATCATGGGCTTCCCCAACACGATTTTTGGCTATACACTCTATAGTCATCTTCTGATAGGATGGTGTGATTGTTAAAACACTTTCCACTTCAACTGGTCCAAACTCGTTTTTATTCATCTCCACTGTCTCAGCTGTGAATAACTGGTGAACCTCCACATCAGTGGAATTCTCTCTGCACCTGTAATGATTAAAATAATTAAACTATTTGGATTACTTACAGACAGACAGACAGACAGACAGACAAATTGGTAAATAACATACATTGGTCTGGTTCCTTGACACTGGAACCAGAAGATTTGGGGAGCTGGGAACCCAGATGCTTTGCATATTAAGGAGCTCTCATTCCTTCTTTTATCCACAATAATTGGCATTTCTGTTAAAAAAAAAAAATGCAATTAAAATAAATCACAAAAACTGTATGATTGACTTTAAGTCAGTTAAATGCTTTTTTTCAGTTGTAGCTAGAGGTTTTTTTAGACAAGTGAAATTAATTTTGCAATGACATTCTCAAATTTATAAACTAATGACAAACAAGATAGAATACTTTGTTATTTTATGCAATAAAATTGCTGTACAACAATCTGAATGATGTCTTTTACTCTTCGAAACCTGCTGGCTCCAACTGGGCATAGAGTCAAAAATATCTGCAGTACTCTAGTGTCGCTTCCTGAAGATCATGTTCAGAAGATGGTTCGTAACTGCTACTACTTTCTTTATCAAGAGTTTTCTATTGGCTTAAGGGCTGGAGGTGACCCAATCTTTTGCTCCAGAAGCTGAATACCACTGACACATAGTCACATAGTTTTTCACTAGTTTTTCCATTTATTAGCACAACTCTTCTGCCAGATACTATAGGCTCAAACTAATAAGTGTCATCACCTATTTTCTTCACAGGGAGAACTATAATGCATGGACTCTGTTGTCTTAAAACTTTCAGTCAGCACTGTAGATTTTTCCCAATTCATAAAATGTTTTAAATAATTCATAAAATTTGTAAATAATAATAAAACATAATGGCAATTGTAGGCCATTATGTACTGTAGTACAAATGTAGGACTGGATGGTTTTATACTTTCATTTGTTAAAGGAACCATCACAGTGATAAAAAAAAAAAACCACAACATAAAGTTTTATATATGTAGAGGTGGATTACAATATTGCCTTATTGTATTGATTGTTTACCATAAACATGAATGCTAAATGTTATGGAGGCATTAGTCTTGCTGCTGTTGGTATAGTAGGTGTATCTGCCCTGTTCCTTGGAATTCAGTCTCTTCAGAAGCAGCACTGCTTCATACCTACAGGTACAAATCCAAATCCAAAACTTAACAATGTAACCACTTTAAACAATACAGTGTGATGTAAATGATTTTCTACTAAATTAATAGATGCTTTGAAATTGTAAAGATGCTTGTAAAGCTTCACAAACTGACCTGTAATTATTGCCGAAGGAATTAATATCATGCTGTGAGTTGTTGAGAAATGTCGGTCCCTTCCACTGTTGGAATGTGATTTGTGGGTATGCCTCTATGCTCAACCTTAGTTCAACATTCTCCCCCTCACTGATATTAATAGACAAACCGTCATGGATCAGATGAGAGGACAGCTTGGGGGTCAGACTAATGTATGGCTTATCTGTGGAGGAAAAAACAATGTCCCGTTTTTATTACTTTCTCTGCAATATTATTGCATTTGCAAATTTTCAAATGTTAAAATGTGGTCGACATTTTCTTGAATGACCCAAAATTAAAGATTTAATCCAACCTACTGTAATTATGATGCAGGACACTGAAAGCACTGGTGTTTATAAAAAGCTACGATTGACTAAATCATTGTATTGATTAGGACTTTTATTGTGAGTTCTTGAGTTTTAAACAATCAGTACTTTTATATGATATAAAGTATTGTAGTGAAGAAGGTTTTTGAACTCAAAGAGCATTTCCTTGAGATTCCTTCAACGTATGGGTTATATTAATGAATAAAAATTTTTTTTAGACTTCTTGTATACCCCAAGTATACAGTACCACCTCTGTACAATATTATTGCCTTTGCTTAGTTGTGGAATGCTTATGTTAATCTAGTTAAAACTACTGTATGAGTAAGAATCCATGAACAAAATATCCATGTACTTAAAAATGGATAAACAAATATGTATTATTTGTATATGTATTATTTATAATAATCTTAATTTATTATTGATTAACTTTTTTTTTTTTTATCTGTCTGTGTTTCTTACCAATAACCAGCAGGTGTGTTGTGGAGCTGTTGACTCCAACCTCATTAGCTCCGATACAGGTGATATTACCAGAGTCAGACATGGTAACAGCAGGCAGGATCAGAATACTCTCGATTTTCAAGTTTCCAGAATCCAATGAGGGGGTTAAGGTTATTGGGTTTGGTAGCTGTGGAAAAGAAGAAAATGAAGAAAATGAAGGTTAGCCGCAGTAAGACGGAATACATGTGTGTGAATGAGAGGAACCCAAGAGGAACGGTGAGGATACAGGGAGGAGAGGTAAAGAAGGTGCAAGTACTTAGGGTCAACGGTCCAGAACAACGGAGAGTGTGGAAAGGAGGTGAAGAGGCGGGTACAGGCAGGTTGGAATGGGTGGAGAAAAGTTTCAGGTGTGTT
>JAQMYG010000012.1:10429285-10439285 GCA_030014215.1 Clariallabes teugelsi | reverse complement strand
GAGCCTTAGAGAAGCGATCGACAGTTAGGACGCAGGTGTGGCCCTCGGACTCTGGGAGTCCTGTGACAAAGTCTAATGCAATATGAGACCATGGTCTGTGTGGAACCGGGAGTGGTCTGAGGAGACCCGCTGATGGTTTATTACTAGTTTTGTTGCGGGCGCAGATCTCACAAGCGCTAACAAACTGCTGTGTATCTTCTCTGATGGAAGGCCACCAAAAACGTTGTTGGATGGAAGGTCCGGGCCCCACTGGGATGACAGGCCAATCGTGAGTTATGACCCCATTCTAAGACCTGGGAGCATGCCGTGGGTGGAACAAAGAGCGGGCCTGGCAGTGTTTCTGGTGGGCCGAGGTCCTGATTCAGTGCCTGCTTGACAAGGGTCTCGATGTCAAAGGAAGTTGCTCCAACACGGCAGTGGGGTGGCAGAACTATCTGTAACCGAGGCAAATTGACGTGAGAGGGTGTCAGGCTTAGTGTTCTTGTTACTTGGTTGGTAGGACAGGGAGAAATTAAAGCGGGAGAAAAACAGCGACCACCTGGGTTGGCGGGAGGTCAATCACTTGGCCGACTTGAGGTACTCCAGATTCTTATGGTCCGTCCAGACGAGAAATGGGATGTTGGCAGAGAGGCGACGGGAGAAGAAGCAGCAAGGATGCACTTTACCATCAACTGGTGACCTCAGAGATTACGGACCCTATGCCTGAGTCTGAGGCATCAACCTCCACTATGAATTGGTGGGTGAGATCTGGCTACGTGAGGATGGGTGCTGAGGTGAATCAGTTCTTGAGTTCAGAGAATGCCTCTTCCTCCTGGCTAGACCACTGAAAGGGGTTTTTAGAGGATGTGAGGGAGGTAAGTGGTGCAGCCACTGAACTATAGTTTTTCGTCTTGTCCTTCTTAGCTACAAAGAAGAAACCAGCCCCTGCAGGAGATGAAGACAGGCGGATGATCCCAGCAGCAAGTGAATATATTTGTCCATAACCTCCCTTTCCTTTGAAGAAAGCAAGTACAGTATCCCCCTGGGGGGGTTTGTGCCCAGGAGGAGATCGGTGGCACAATCATAGGGTCTGTGGGGTGGTAGCGAGAGAGCTCGTGACTTGCTGAAAACCTGTTTGAGATCTGTGTATTCACGAGGGATGGTGGACAGGTTGAGGAAGTCCTCGTCGGGGCGATATGTAGCAGGCGGGTAATGGGCTGACCTGAGACAGGATGCCAGGCATGAGGGACTCCATTCCTGGATCTTATTCTTTTTCCAGTCAATGTGGGGATTGTGATGGGTAAGCCAGGGCTGTGCAAGAACCAGAGGCGAGTGGGTGTGGCGCATGACTAGGAGGGGGAGGTCTTCGGTATGGTTACCAGAGATCTGTAGAGTAACCAGGATAGTGCGATGGGTAATGGCAGGTAGAGAGGTGCCATCAAGGGCCCGAACAGCTAGTGGATTTTCAAGGAGGGTTGTTGGGAGGTTGAGGTCCTTCACCTCTGATGCAGAAATAAGATTCTAGTCTGAACCGGAGTCAATTAGAGCTGAGACCATATGAGGTTTGCCATGTGTTACAATGATGACCGGCAGAAGTGGACATGGGTTAGGGGAAAGGTTACGGGTTGCCCCCAGTTCCACCGGAGGCGTTTGGGCCTTTAACGGATATTGGAAGCGGTAGTGACCAGTAAATAAATACAGGAACCAGACTTGAGCCTTCGCTGGCGCTCCTCCCGGGAGATGCGGGCTCGATTCACCTGCATGTGTTCAGGGTCAGAACTAGAAGTTAGTGGAGAAAGAGGATAGATAGGCGGCAGCTGAGGACCTGGGTCTGGGCGAGGGTGGGGGTTGGGTGCGGCATCTACGAGACAACCGAGCATCTGTGCGTCCTGCTAGCTCCATGAGACCATCGCTGGGCAGCTCTTGGCTGAGCAGGTGATCCTTGATCTCCTCAGAAAGGCCATGGAGGAAGGAATCATAGAGCGCTTGGGTGTCCCAATTCGTGGATGCAGCCAGTGTACGGACCTCAATTGCATAATCATACGCAGAGTGAAGGCCTTGACGGAGCTCCAGTAATACCCTGGCGGCATACCTGCCAGAATGGGGGCGGTTGAACACCCTTTTCATCTCCAACCTGAAAGTAGAACAACATGGGTCATTGGCATCACAAACAACGGTTCCCCATTCGTGTGCCCAGTCGGTTAGGAGTGTGATCACGAATGCCACTTTGGAGCGTTCCGTGGGAAAAGACGGCGCGCCATTGTATGGCTGCGGATGCGGGAGTCTGGACTCTTGGCGCATGGTGGGCGAAGGAGTCGGACAAGGTGTAGCTGGGAGTCGTTCCAGTTGTGAGGAGATGAACTAGAATGTTTGAGTGACTTGTTGGATGCTCTGCTGGTGGGAGCCTAGCAGGGCTCCTTGCTGTGAAAGCGCCTGTCTAATTTTGTTCCAAATCTGCTGGATTCGTCATGGCCGATGTATGCTGTCAGGAGCCGGAGAATAACCGAACCCAAAAGCAGACTCAAGACACAAAAAGCAGTTTATGTTTCTTTTAATGTGTAAAATAAAACACCTGGCAGAGCTGGCAGTGTGTTGCTGTGGTGGCTTGGTGAACGTTTGGAGACCGGGATCAAAGTCAGTAAATGCATTCTTGTCCGTCGTCCGCGAGCATACACGCAGATGTGAATCGTAATCAAACAGCGAGAGAGATCAAATCTGGAAGCGTGGTTCAAGATCAAGTGTCAGTAAACATGCAAAGTCATACACAAAGGCAAAATCTGAAAGTGAGCGATAATCCAAAGGGCGAGACACAAAGACGAAATCCAGAAAAAGGACAGGGTCAAAATACAGATAACTAGGAAAAAATACCAAGACAGGACAGGAGGCACGCAAGTAAGATACATCGGCATGGAGTGAAGTTTCCAGCTTCCTTTTAAAGATGCGGGAGAGTAGCTTGATTAGTGACAGGTGTGCTCAGTTAATTGGCTGAGAGAGCGGGAAACAGCATGGATGGGGGTTATGACCTGAAAGTACTAGAGTGATCAGGCTGGCTCGTGACACTTGTGCGTTATTAACATGACAAGTATTGATGTTTTTTTTTTTTTTTTTTCTCGATTTGTGCTGCTTTGAATTTTCCGTGGAATTGGATTTTGGTCCCACAGACATGGGTGAGTCTTGGGTGGCCATGATCCTGTCACCAGTGTATGTATATACATACCTGTGTGATGTTTTTCTTCGCTGTTACAGTACATAAGTTAAGTATGAATGAATGCAATTCTGCCATCCTTATGAATGAAATTTTGATACTTGAATACCAAGTTTGTAAGCCTTAAAATACCTTTATACTCTTCAAGACTTTAGCAAAAACAGAAAGAGGAGGCATTACTGTCTGTTAGCATTTCATAAACTTCAGCAGCTGTCAGAGTAAATGTATGAAGTTACCAAATGTGATGAGTGCTTCCAGGTGATGTTGTAGTTGAAGTTACGGTTGCTGGCAGAACAGATAATTTCTAGTCTCTCTCCAACAAGTCGAATATGTTCCTTCTTCTGGAGGAACACAGAGGGTGGAAAACGGACTAATGGAAGCAAATGAATAGAAAAAGTTAAAATTTTGTTGCAGATCTATCCATGTATGATATGATATGATATCTTGTGTATTTACAAAGACATAAATATACACAGTCACTTTTTTGGTAATCTCCGTTACAGTTTTAAAGCAAACATGCGCAATAAAATGCTACACAAAGACTTACTATAAGTGACTTGTAAATTGAAGACTGGAGACTTTTTTTCTTCTCCTCCTATCCTCGCACTGCAGACATACTCTGAACTGAACCAAGGCTTGAGGTCCCGAATCAGCATCCCTTTCTTGGGGTCAAAAGTTACGTTCATGTTAGAGGGTGGTGCAGACCCATTTTTCATGCGCAACCGGACATCAGTGGCCGCCGGGTCAGTAAGAAGGCAGGGGATGAAGGCATCCTCTCCTTCTTTTTTTATAACATAAGTAGACAGCGGGGTGTCAAAGAGAATATTTGGATCTGAAGATTATACAAGAAACAGCCCATTATATAAACAAACAAATAAATAAATAACAATAATAAATTGTTACACAATCAACTTCTCAAGTCCATGTGTAAACTCTATACTCACCTCTTACAAATATGTACACAGATGAGAAGATGGAGGAATTTATGTCAGTGTACACACACTTATAAGTGCCTGTTAATTTGTACGTAGCTTTTTGCACAGTAAAGGTGCAGTTGTTCCCATTAGGCTTGCTTTTTGTTTTATATTTAGCTAACCGAGGTTCAATATTCACTGGACCATCACCATCACAGGTTAGTTCAAGACGCGAACCAGAGTCGATAACCACGTCATTTTCAGCCGGATCTGCTCCGTTTACCTTTATTCTCGGATGAGACAAGGCTGTCAAAAAGGACAATAGAAATTATAAGCATACATTCTTTCACTCACTCATTCATTCTCAGTACCCACTTTAACCTGATCTGGGTCATGATGAATCCCAAAACACTGGGCGGGCAAAGCCAGTCTATCACACTCAACCAAACACACACACACTTTCATACACTCACTTACACAATACACCTGTTTTTCAGAGGTGGAAGGATACTAGAGAACTCAACATAAGCTATAATCAGAGCTAGCGACTGAACCAGAGTCACTGGAACTGTGAAACAATTGGATATCTTTTTTACTAGACATTTATTTATTTATTGGTGAAATCAATGGCCTTAACGCATGGCTATAACATAACAGATTTGTATTGATGGGATCTGACCTGACAACTATTCAATCAGAAGTCCAAAAGTATAACTACTGGGTGACAAATGTTCTTGTTACTACCTGATCATATAGTAGAGATTTACAGATTTGGGCAATTAAAGGAATCAGAACCCAGTTTTGCTAGACCATCTCCATTATCATGATATCACCCCTACCAGAAACATAAAAATAAAATGTCTTTTAGCACATTCAGTAAGTGCACTAATAGGGGATTTGGCTGTGCTTTTCTTACCCAGGGAGGACAACCTTTGCCATCATAGACAATCAAGCTATCAATTTTCTATTTGGTCAATGAAATAGTAGAGTGTTTCCCAAAGTGTTTGCCCTAGTGGGCCATTTATAACAGTGGATAAATACTGTAACTACTGAAAATAAATAAATAAACAATTGGACAGTTTAAAATTCTTAGATAATGTTTCTAATTAAGTATGTACATTTACAACGTAACCAGAACTAATACAAAAAAACGCCACAAGATTTAAATTATGTGATACAAGAGAGAAGAGTATGTTGACCACAGCTGCGGTAAAAGGGTTCAGGGGTTACAGCCATTTTAAGTTTGGGAATGGATGAAATAGTGCCATTAGAAAAAGTTATTTTAAAAATCTTTTAAACTTCATGGTGGTTTGACACAGCTGTAACTAAAACTTGTGATTCCAAATCCCACCACTTGCTGCACTTCACACATCTGCCGAAGCAAGATTCTGATGACCACAGCACAATTTGTACCTAATGAGTTAATTAGAGTTCATGAATCCCAGACAACCTTTTTAAAATCAGGAACATGGAAGTATGTAAAAAGCTTTCAAGTAACACATTTGCTTATTATACTCAGTCACACACAGTCACAGTTTTAGCACTAACGTAACTAGCTAACAAGTTTATCACATGCTACTTTAACAAATAACAATCCTTAACACAACGTATCGTCAATTAGGTTTCTATGAAACCAAAACTTGGTTTCTTGTTTTGACTTGGTTTTAGTTTGGCTAGTTAAGACATGCCTAATTGTCCCACAGACATCTCTGGTTCTACGATGTGTGGTAATGACATGGCTGCAGGGCCTGAGGAGAAATGAAAGTGACGAGTTAATAGCATGTGCAGAAGTACTGGAGAGGACTTTACAGATGTTGCAGAATCAGGCAAAAACCCAACATCCTACTCCTTCTCTCACTTCTCCCTCTCTCTCTCATTATCTTTCTTACTTTGAGTCATATCTATCTATCTATCTTTTGCTATAAATGCGCGAGCTAAAACTGGGCTCAATCTATTTTTTTTCTTGTAAACTACAGTATGAGTCACACATAATGATCTCTGTGAGGTTTATTGGTCTACAAGTGTCTTAATTCATGTACGCATCTTAACTGATTGCTTTATCCGGGTCAGGTTAGCAGAAAATTAAATATAGCTTGAATGGTATTTACATGAATTATGTAAGAAGTAAAGGTCAATATAAATCGCAAAAAAAAAAAAAAAAAAAATTACATTGCAGAATGTGATTTTCAAACATAAGAACACATTTCTGGTTCATAAAAACCAGAAGTGAGATTAGGCGTTACACAAACTGAGCAGTTTAATTCTGACCAGAAACCTCAAAACATACAAATAATTAGGACTCAGCAAATTATGTTCAAAGCTTCCCGTTATCTGTTATTATGCTGGACAGTGGTGTAAAAACAGATTTGGGGGAAATAAGGATTAATAAGGACCTGGTGAGAAAATGTGTACATGCATGTATTTCTAGCTTGTGTCCAGTTTGTAATTTTGTTGGTAGTACTGTCTACCATGATCATTTGTTCACAGAGTGATCGCTGTAGTCTCACACTACATAAATTGATCAAATGTACTAAAATAAATGCAGTACTAAAAAAAAACATGAAACAACAGTGATACATTCACTTCACGCAGTTATTACCGTAGTTCAATATAAATTAATGGGATCCATGAGTGTATAAAATTAATAATACTCGACCTAATTTTAACAAACATAATAAATGTAATAAGCTTATATTAACCAATCGCAGAAAGATATCTCAATTCTCTCAGGGATTAACAGAAATTCTGAAGAAATTATTTGTCAATGGAAAGTTCAGTAACTCTCACCTTGAACCTGACAGGACAGCAGCCCCACAATGAAGGTGAGGAGAATCATCTCGGACCGCTGACGGCCAGAGGCCTGAGTACACTGTATGTCTTCTCTGTTGTATATCTGCCCTGGAAATAAAGAGTACCCATTCCTTCAAGGCACTTCAAGACACAAGAACTTCCACTTCTTCATTTTACAGTGACCGCCTAGAATATGAGTTAGCTACAGTCTGAATCAGCCACAGACTGACCCTAGAAATAACATGAAGTGCTTACTGAGACAGTGCAACAAGTACATTTTTAGGCTTGATGTAAAGCAATAATTATCTTTGGTCTTAGATTCCAATTTACTACTACTACTACTACTACACAGTGGCTTAGTTTATAACACTGTCGCCTCACACCTCCAGGGTCGAGGGTTCAATTCCCTCCTTGAGTCTGTGTGCATAAAGTTTGCATGTTCTCCCTGTGCTTGGTGGGTTCCCTCTCACAGTCCAAATACAGTACATGCAGATTAGGCTAATTAATGTATCCAAATTGCCCATAGAATGAGTGTGAATGAGTGTGTGGTGTGTGCATGTGTGCCCTGTGATGGATCGACTTAATATATTTAACATTTAGGGTTACTATTCTATAAATTTGTAAAAACCTAAATAATTATTGTACTTTTTGCCTTTCACCCAAGTATGCTTTTGACAACTTACATTCACTTATACTGTACATATAAGCAAACCATAGCGTGTATAATATTTCCGTATAAAATAGAATTATATTGTGACAATAAATATGTAAAGAAAAAAAAAAGTAACTTACGTGAAAAAATATATATAGAAGGATTATATAGAATGTAAAGTACTATGTTTTCTTATAATGAATGGCTGTTTTTCAGAGCATGTAGAGAGTGGGCCATTGCTACTGTTCCACTGTTACTCAGGTGATTGTATTAAATAAGGTTGATCAAACCTTGGTGAGAAAAAGAGCCCTTTACTCTAGGCTCAATGTTGTACTTCCATATTAACATGAAGACAGTGAAGATACAGTACAATGACTCAGAAAAAACATACTCTGTGTCAGTGCCATAACTTGTGTTGTTTTACTAATGATTCGGTTTACAGTGATAAATATACGTCATGACAAATTTGTTGTTTGCACAGTATCCCAGGACATACTACTGTGTATGCACTGAAATGTGTTTTGGTACTTAAATTGTGGCAACTATTGTATTTTAAAATTAGACAGACCATCGGAATCTAACTTTTACTTTAGTCTTGAATTTTGTGAACACCTGACCATCACACCTATACTGTATGTGATTCTTCCCAAAGCTGTTGCCACAAATTTGGAAGTACTATTGTATTAGGTTGGCATGCTGTAGCATTGCAATTTCCCTTCACTGGAACTACAAACCCAAACATGTTCTAGCATGTAAACAAATGTAAACAAATCAATGAAGCCATGGTTTGAAAATCCCTATAGTCATCCTGTAAAACCAGCTCAAGTGTCCACAAATCTTTTGGTCATATAGTGTTCCTTGTTTCTGAACACAATATAGCATTAAGTTACTTCAACAGTGTATTTTGTTGTTATAACCATCCACCATGTCACCCCAGGCTCTGTATTAACCAGATGCTGTGTCTGCTTTTTATTTGTATGTCAGTTGCAGATTTTCTACACTGTAAGAGGAAAATACTGTACATGTTGTTCTCTGTGTCAGGATTTTTGTTGTTCTTTTTTTTTTTTTATCACTGTGTTTTTGTTCTGCTCTAGGAGCCTACAGTCATATTGTCTTTTGCATCAGAACTCCAATGAGAATCGAGCAACTTACATTTTTATCTCTTTATACATCTAGCAGTTAAGGGTTAAGGGCCTTGCTTAAGGGCCCAACAGAGGTAAATTGTGATGCTGGGGTTTGAACCTGGGACCTTCCAATCAGTAATCCAATGCCTTAATAACAGAGCTACAGATTTAAAATTCTGCCACAGTTTTGTGCAAATAGTTTATATATCATCATGTTTCAAACCAAACTGATTTTTGTTTAGTGTCAAAACAAAAATGACAACTGTACAATATATTATCAATATATTACAAGATATTTTTATGAAAGAGCGTTACAGCATGAAATTTTCTTGTTAAAATAAGAACCATGGAAACCTCGCCATGCATTACCTCAAACAAGTCCAATTTTGGGCATAGTGCATTGCCTAGTAAAATTCTAGGAAATGCAACCATCCATCCATTATGTAGCATACTATGCAAAAATTTTATACACCATATTATCTTTAGTACAAATTTTGCACCACATATTTCTCATGTCCGCATTTTTACCGCATTTTTAACTTAAAAATTAGTAAATATATGTCATTACAGAAGAATATTTGCATATTTAGAAAGCAACATATTTGTTACAGACCTGTTTCAGACGAAACCATGAAACCTAATGTAGTCCCTTGTTGTTTTGAAAGACCAACAAGGGACTACAAGTGTGTCCCTTGTGTAGACCAAGTGTGACAAAGTTACCAAGAAGACTCATATTCTCCAGCATGCTCAGTAAAACAGCCATTTTACATACAGTACTGTGCAAAAGTCTTGGAAGCATTAAAAAATAAATAATATGATCATAACAAAATTTGTACTAACGATAGTATGGTGTCTAAGACTTGTGTACAGTACTGTACATAATGGATGGATGAATGAACCTCCAAAGGTTACTAGGCACACACTTTCCCCCAAAATTGGGCTTGTTTAAAGTAATGCAATTTTTTCAAAAGAGCATATTTTTACAAGGAAAAAAAATTCTTTATGTAGAAATGTTTTCAAAAGTATCATTGCTTATGCCATTTCTTTTCCTATGTGCCCAAGACTTTTGCACAATAAAAGTAGTAAATCAGCTGTTGTTAGGTTCTACTGAGCATGCTGGAGAATATGATTTCTTCAGCCCCTTTCTATTTTCATTCTAAATCCAGAAGCCTACATTGGGTGTTTTTGTTTCCATCTAAAAACTGTACTGTCATACAATATGTTGCTTTTTTGTTTTGTTTTTTTACAGGCATGCAAATATTATACAGTGGAACCTTGGATTACGAGCATAATTCGTTCCGGAAGTGGGCTCGTATTCCAAAACACTTGTAAACCA
>JAQMYG010000012.1:10391382-10409084 GCA_030014215.1 Clariallabes teugelsi | reverse complement strand
CTTATTTTATTACACATATTTCCTACTATTATTACTATCCTATTACCTACTTTTATTACTTTTTGTGGTCTTTTTAACAGTGGTGAACTGATTTTTGCATGTTATTTTCACATTTTTGCTTATTTCAAATAAACATCTACCTATTTTAGTGCTCTCCTGTTATTGCCTTTGCAAGGCTTGGTAACTATGTTATTCTTCATCCTGTCCCTTTCAGCTGTACCAACTGCAGTTTCAGAATGGAAACTTGTTCATATTTATATATGGGACTTTAATTAGATTTGACTTAGGATAAATAAAAGTGATCTAGTACAAAGAAGGAGAATGAGGAATTTGAGTTTGGACCCAAAGTGCATTTGTACCAGCATCTACAAATCTATCAGCTCTGTTTCTATGGCGTTTTCTCACTGGGGTCCGGGAACCATTTCCAAGCACACTTGAATGAGTTGAGCATTCAATAAGTCCGAGCTCGGGAACCAATCCCTGGACCTCTTTAGGCGTGGTCTCGGGATTGATTCATGCGTTCCCGAGCACGGAAGGCAGAACATGTGTACACATTCGTGCTCAAAAGAGGAAGTGACGTAATTGCTGTTTGACTCTGTAAACAAGGCCCTAGATCATTTCCCTGGTAAAAAGAGTAGAATGAGATGAACTCTACCTATGTAGCTATTAGAGTTACAGGTCCTTTACTCTTAACTCAGTATTTTATGTATAACCTTTAGGTACAGTATATACTGTACTCCAACACATCTCAGAGACACTTAGTAAAATTCAGATGCTGATGATTCACATAAGCTCTACACACAATATCAGGCTATCTGTGGTTGCTGTGACAAAATTTGAGTGTTGAAGAATTTAATTTGTACAAGCTGATATGGTTGCAACCTTCAGCTATTTTTTCGCTTCTTGCAGACAGGCATTGGAGGAAACACAATATTCTATAATCCTGAATATAGAAAATATAGAAATATGCTAAATTTTAATGTTTAAATTTTCTCATATTACAGCTACTTTTCTGTCGCAACACTTACTTGAATGATATTTTACTTGAATTATTTTTAATAAAACATTTTTGCACTCTAACAAGTATTTTGTCTCTGTTCCAAATCACCCACACTCATCTTGGATTTTACAGTATATGTTTATTTTCAAAAAAACAATATAAGCACAAAGCACACAAAGCATGTTAAAGACAAAACATTAATTGATGCGTGGTGAGTTGTCAGATTTAATAGTTTCAACACCTCATCTAAGTATGAAAAGCTACACTCCACAAAGTAAGGAAAAAAAGCACAATGATCTCTCTTATAGGAATGTTATCTTATTGATAGGAAAATTTGGTTTCTCCAGGTGACAAGAACATGCTGCCATCACACACCAGACCTCTCTTGAACCCAGATGATCCTGGGGAGAACAAAAAATACATGATTAGATACTTATTATCTATATATTTATTATATATATTTATTATCTATACTATTCGTTAAAATGTATTATAACAGGTATCATCTTTAGTTGTAGCATTTCTCATATTTCACTGTACTTAACTGTATTTCTTGTATTTATTTATTCGTTGTTTACATCTGTATGATTAAATTCAGTGTACATAAACACTTTATTTTTGCGATAAAACGTAAATATTTAATAGAATAAATAAATAACGCTCATGTGCTATGACCAAAAAAAATGAGCACTTTTTTCTTTCAATTTGACTGTGGAAATCAGAAGAGAATGTAGACAGCACCTGGTTACTCACCTTACAGAGTAGATTTGTAAAGTCATTCCTCAGTGCCTCGCGCCGTATCCGCGCAGCACGTGCTCATTTCACCCTCTGATAGTTGTGGCAGTTGGCATGTTGTTCAGAACGCTGTTGTTTTTGTCACAAAAATTTAAAAAACATCCACACGGAGCATTAACAGGTGTCTCACAGTTCATGACCCGCGTTTATGAACCGTAGGCAATAATCTGCCTCAGACCCATGTGCTCGTTAATATCCAATAAAATGTTTTCATTGGCTAATCTGTCAGGTAAATCATCAACCTATAATAAGCCGTGTTAGTTATGAGAAAATAAATAATCAGGTTCTGGGTTTCAGTCTAGGTTTTTGACTTTACAGCACACTTTCTAAATGTTAACACTAGATATAAAAAAAAATAATTTAAGCAACCATTTAGCCATTTAAACAAACGTCTTCCTTTACGAACACATGATGAATATTGCATGATATTACTTTATAGTACAGTAACACATCAAACCAGGACACTCACTGCTAGAGATGAGTCTGATGTCCCGTGCACGAGCTCCTCTCTCATTCTTGGCCTGGCAGCGAACAGTGATCTGCTGAGGTTGGAGAAACATCACCTGGCTGTGGACCTGATGGATTTTGCGGCTCTCGTTATAGGTGACATTAGTCACAATGTGGATGTTCTCTGTATCTGCCACTAGGGGGGTCCACACTGCAGTTTTGTTGCTGCATCTGAACAGGATAAAGACAAACAAACACATTAATATAACAATAAATCTGCAGCAAACGCGTATCTCATCACCACACTGAAGTTCTTGCTGTGCACTAAGATGACAGGTTATAAATAAATCATTTTTTTTTTTCCAGAAGGGTTCTCATGCTCACTTAATGCTTACTCAGAGCATAAATGCTTCAGCATGATATAAGACATATTCAAGGCCAGCTATAATGTAACTGCTTTTCCAGATTGAAGCACATTTATAAGCCATAAAGGTTGTAGGTTTACAAAACAATGTGCAGTAGTTGAGCTTGACCTTTACTGCTGAAGTGATTATTAATAAATGGGGCCACCCAAAGGTGGAATCATGTATGCCAATATATTTTGAAATCTAAGTGATACATTATATGCCAAAGATTTATACACTATAATAGAATCCTGTTGGATCCTGTTGAATCCTAACTGTTTGAGTTTTAAGTAAGGAATAAATTAATATGAAAATAAGCAATAATATAAAAAAAATAAAAAAAATAATATATATATATATTATTTTCTTTCACCACAGTAATTGCCAATGATTCCAAACGCACAAGAGGTGATCAGGTCAAGTCAGAACCTGTGATGAAATTTCTTATGAATGAAGACACAAAACTGATTGAAATTTACAGAAGACTTCAAGCACAGAAAGGTAAGGAGACTCTTAGCTGCAGTAAAACATTTGAATGGTGTAAATGTTTTGAAGAAGGCCGTAGCCCACTGCACTCGTTCCTATGGATATTCAACAAGTGAAGCGCCTGATCATTTAAAAATGACAGATAACTTGTCTTCAACTTGCACAAGAGACACCTGTGTCTGTGGGAACTGTACACACAACCATTCACCAACACCACTTGCACATTACAGGAATTATGCTGGGAGTTATTGCCACATCCCTATACAGTCCTGAACTCACTCAAAGCCTTTCCAAATGTTTGGGTTACTAAGAAAGTTAAAGGTTAAAGGAGTTCCTGGGAGGCCAGCATTTCAGATATGAAGCAGGCAGTCTGATCATGGATCCAGCGTACTGAGATAACTTTCTACCTTGATGATATCCAAGCATTAGTGAAACACTGGGATAAGTGCATTAGTGTAACTATAAAGAGAAATAAAGGGAGTGTTTACTCTCATAACTATGTTCTGTTATTCTGCAACTCTTATTTTAACTTGAATGCCCGTCATGTTTACTAAACAATGACACATCATACTTCCTAATATGGTTAAGTTTATCTTTTATGGTCTATGAAATAAGCTAATTCCTGTTATCAAATACTGTATGTTTCTGTATATAGCAGCTATAGGCATACCTTAAGGTTTGTGCCTCTAAAAGTTAAGAAGACAAAAACCTGTCATCTCTCTGGAAATTGATCCAGTTTATCTATGGCAGAAAACTTAACAGAAAATTCAAAACATTTTGCCATATGAACCTTCAGTCATTCTCTACATCACTTATTCTGTAATGGGTTGCCTATCCCATGGAACTTTGGGAACATTGCAGGATACACCCTGTGGTGCCAATTAATTACAGGGCACACATGTGCACACACACTACAGGCAATTTGAGAGCATGAGTTAGCCTATCCTGCATGTCTTTCGACTGTGGGAGGAGTACCTGGAGGTGTGAAGCCACAGTGCTAACTGCTGTGCCAACATGCTTCCACCATATCAACGATTACACTTCTTTTTTTTTTGGTATAGAAATGACTAGAGAAATGGATTAGCACATTAAAATAAGCACATTAACAGTACAGTTTAATCTACTCTCAGGACTGTAGTTATGGAAAACTTATTAACACCTTCTGGCCAACGTCAGATTTGAGAATTTAAGAAGTGTTGTGGCAGAAAAGTTACCAATTGAACTAATCATTTCAAAATTAAAGGAATATTCCAGCATCTTATAATAAGTGTGTTCTCACTTGTGCATGCTATTACAGCTGAGCCACTGGACACTGGGAGATGGGACTCCTTCTGCCACACAGGTGACTGCATGCTTCTCTTCCGGCAGGTGATGATCTGAAAGTTCAGTTATCTGAGGGGGAACTAAACACAGACGCAACATAACCTTTTCAGATAGATTTTTTTTTTACATGATAATAAAATAGAATAAATAGCCTCAGATTTGTGTCGTCTTTGTATAGATAGGAGTTAAGGATTTCACATAGGTGGCCAACTTTCTCACCTTTAACCACTAGGTCAAAGGTCATCTCCTTGGAATCGTCCCCATTGGCAACATGAACAGTGTAATATCCTTTCTGCTCTAGGCGGATCCTCACTAGAGTTAATGTGCTGATGTACCTAGGGCAGCGAGATGTACACATAGTAAAATACTTATAAATAAAATGCCATTCTTCTTTCTGTCATTTTTCTGACTCATTTTGTTACCTGGTTTCTTGTTCCTGTCTCGTATTGATAACCTTGTCTCCGTTAATCATGGCTCCATCTTTGCTCCAGCGTATCAGAGGTGTGGGATACGCCTCCACCTCCACCCTCAGCTCCACATTCTCATGCAGTAAAGCTGAGACATTAGTGCTTTGAAATGAGCTCAGCTTGACAAAACCTTTCTCTGAAAAACAAGACACAACTCATCAGTTTTCCCCTCATGCTGTGCGCAGCATTAACATCTCAGACTTCAAAGATGGATTCAGACTTACAGTCCTCGCTCTCAGTCTCTTTTCCTATTATTTTAACTCTAGCTACTTACCAGATTTTCGTTAATGAATAATATGCTTTAAGATGAATGACTAAGTAATACGTTAAGACTTGAGGGATTTATAAAAGGGGGATTAAAAAAACTGATTTTTTTGCAGCTTTGGTCAATTTTTTCATATATTTTTCTTTTATTTGTTTTAGGTTTTATTTCATAACTAGGAAAAAAGTGATTTTTTAAATTATTATTGTTTTGTCTTTATATTAAAGAAAAAAAGGTGCTGTGCCTGAATTTCATAACCCAATGTTACTGTTTTGTCTGTACTTTATCCTGTATTTTTTCTATTACTGTATCTACAGTACTTGTTATAAAATAATGCTTTTTACTCAAATAACAGATGAACAATTTGCAACTGTAATCTTTTCTGAAATATATATGCTACTCAATGTATGGTTTTAATCCCCTCAACTTAAGCAGTAATCAAATTTGGTAATCAATAATGAATTTATTTGAATAATAATTAGTCAGTAAAATCAGTGATGTTTCATTTTGTCACAATGACAACTCACACAACTATAGTAAAGTTGTATAAATGCAACAAAAAATACAGGGCTTGTTAAAGAATCAGCTTGGGATTACTATTACAGTGATAAATTGTCTGTAAAAGAAATACTCATTTGACTGCCATTGAACTGAATAGAGCATCAATACATCAACACTGTCATCACAAGACCTATGAGCTGTTCCAAGAATTGATCTAGAAATCGACTGGATCATTCATGCTTTTAATCATTGTCTATAACTGTCACTAAGTGCTTTTGACATAAAAATAAATAAAAAAAATAGGGGGGAAAAAACTAAGATGTTTTGTTGAAATTGCACATAAAACCAAGAAGTTGTGACATTCTTTCAATGGCAAATTTTCACTTTTTCATTGCTCTTTTTTTTTTTTTTAGCATTTCAGCATTATATTAATTTGTTCAGCTGCAAGTGTTTAGGTCCGGAAAAAGGCTTTTTTTTGGTGGTGGGGTGGGGGGGGGTGTGTGGGGGGTTAGTCATCTTGTTGGAAACAATAAAAAGTAGAGCAATGCGTAATTCAAGAGATTTTAGTTTGACTTAAATAAAAAAAATATGTATTATGGATGGTTTTGGTTTGAGTACTTTAAAAAAGCCAGAAGTAAATTAATCCTTCAGAATGCAGAACGGATCTTACATCACCAGCGGAGGTGGAACAGAGCTTTCTGTGAATCTCTGACATGTGTTCCAATTTATTTGTAAGGAAATGCTTTACAAATATTCAGAAACACCAAGACACCAAATCAATCATGGAGAATATTCAGTACACAAGGTTTAAAAATATTTTCCCATAGAATTAAGAATGCAAGTTTACAAAAAAAATCATATAATGATTTAACTTTATCTGTTTACAGTCAAAAATGCTTTAAGTGTTGATATCGTTATACAGTATATGTTTCTTTTTTTTACAAAAAGTATATAGTATTAGCACTTACAGTAGTAACAGGACCACTTTACCTTATTTTTCAGGCACTTAACAAATACTTGAATTATGCATTGTGTGTGTGTGTGTGTGTGTGTGTGTGTGTGTGTGTGTGTGTGTGTTCCATGCATAATTCACACCTAAAAGCAGCCGAGTTCATTATCACTTTTAACAGATGACTATAATGTACTTTGCAGAGCACATTAGGTCCACGTAAAAGCTGCACGTGTGCTGCAGAAGCACTCGTGCTCTCACAAAGCCTCCTATTCAGCTGCGTTGGGTTCCAGTCAGCTCTTTCCTTCCTCACATAGACACTCAGTGTGTTCTAAGGAGGGGGCTACAGGGATACAGAGAAGGAGCTAAAGGCACCACAGTGTGTGTAGCAGTCCGGCTTGTGTGGTTTGAAATGGTGGTTGCTTAAAAATAACACACCTCATTTCAAAAGAATGTCAACATTCACGTCTGTGATTTGCTCAACAGCTGAATCTTTGAGTAAAGGGTACGCTGTGAAAGCCAACATTCGTTAAAAAATCTGAAGAGCTTATTCAACCTGCCATTTAAATAAAACTGTTTATGTAGGTTTAATTTAATTGGAATCATAAGTAACAAACATTTATATTGAGTTAGCAAATAAATAAATACAGTGACTGTGTTGAAATATACCTAACAATTTGGATGTAAAGTCAACCTTAATTTTTTTAGTAAGAAATCATTTTACCTACCATTTTCTAAAGTTTTTTTTATTTCCCCACACTTTTTATATTTCTCCACAATTAACTAATTACAACAACCGTAATATTAACTAGTATAAATTCTTTAAAAATAATAATAATGAGTAATTAATAAGAAATAATTAATTACTTTTAATTCAAACAAAATGTTGTTAATAAATATAATGGTCACCACTGGCCTCCACAATCCCTATTTGGACTACAGAGGTTCCTTGATGGATGAATGGATAAATGCTGTTACTTGCTGGGTTTGGGGAGGGAATGTTTTCAGTGAGAAAAAATGAGTAAGTAAGTAAAAAAAAATCCTTCATGGTGCTTGGAAGGGGAAAAAATGTGCCACATAATTTATTTTTTATTGTTTAAATATCTTGAGAGAAATTAAATTAAATCTGCCTTATGCTTTACTACTGTACCTGCATCCCAACTAAGTTTTACTGAGTTAGCTAACATTACCAAGCTTGTGACTAGCTTGTGTTGTATAACTATTTTATCGTAGCTGTATATCTAAGTTTTTTTTTCATCTGGTAAGGTATTTTATCTGCATTTTGTAAATTGGTGATAATAAAAAGATAATATACGTAAGAAAATGCCTTTTCCTTTACAGGGATATTGAAAGCTAGTATGTATTTATCAATAGTTTTAGTAATTATGAGGTAGAACATAAAGTTCTGGATTATTTTTTACAGACAAATATTTAACTATGAATACTGCTTGGTTTTACGTTAATTTTAATATTTATGTAAACTTTATTAAATACTTAATTCTTTTTTCAGAAATATTAAAATATATCTCGTGTTGTTTTGTTTTTGCTTTTATTTTATCTTTATGTCTGTTTTACATGGATTTGTGTGTTTTGCATGTGCTAATTTAACACAACTTAATAAAACCTCTACTGTACATACATAATTTTTTTTCTTTATCATAGTAAAAACTGACCGTGAATTATTGTGTGTGAAAGACATTGTTGGCTCTTACCCAGCACAGTGATGTTGATGCTAAGAGATGTACGTTGGTTGCTCACGCTCTCTTGTGCATGGCAGATGTATTCCCCAGAGTGTTCCAGAGTGGTTTGGGAATAGTTCAGAAAAGAGCGCATACTCATGGTTGCTGAGATTATGTCTGTCAGGACTTCCACATTTCCAGCCTGAGGTAACAAAGATGTCAAAAGGATTCAACAGGTCAGAATTCTGCCAATAGTTATGCATAGCTAAGCATTATAGGAAGTTGTTTACATTGGTTTCCTATCAATCATTTATCTAATAACTAATACAGTAAATCCTACTTTACTTGAGTGTTGAGTTCATATTAAGTCCTTTTTATGAGTCAATATTAAAAAAGAAGTGTTTCAAGTATTGATTGCTGTAGTAAATAATGTAGTTCAGTCAGTGGTCTGTCTGTGAAAAAGAAATGACAAAATACCACCAATAGCTTAAAGCAGTATACAAAATAATAAACAGTGAAATAACATTCTATTGTTATTTTAAGTAAAAAAGTGCATCTATATCATGTTATAATGCATTCATAAGGAAATACACATTGTTCTTATTATTTATAAATATAGTGATATTGGTGATTTTAGGGTTTTAAGCATTACTTATTTAGCACAATTGTAACAGTTTATAAATGCATTACTTACAAGGTTTAAGGTAAATGCAATGCACTTTCTTAAATAATTATAACAACTTAATGAGTGCCTAATGAAAGTATTATGCTGCATATACTGTATTTATTTAGTTATAGTTTATTATACAGCTGGCCTTCACAGAAAGTTTTAGATGATATCCAGTGTGACCTGGTGTGTAAATCATTTTTATAATAGGTTGAGATGTGTGATTTTTAATTGAGGGTGTGCCACCACCTTTAATTCTAAAGACTTAAAGATAACACATCTAATCTACTGAGTTAAAATTAAATCAGAAGTCTAAAACAGATGTCTGGTGTATGATTAAAAATAGCATGGGGACAATATCTGGTATTCCTGAAGTCTGACAACACTTTAAACACTAAATTGGCTTAACAGAACAACAGGAATCTACTTAAACACAATTCTCAAGGCACTTTCTGCAAAACTTTAGAGCTACATAATATATATATTCTTCTAATAGATGCTGCAAACTAAGAGGCTCAGCGCTTTGATCATACATGAAATATGGCTGTTTTACGATAACCATCAAAGACCCACATCATCACAATACATGCCGTGTTAATGGCCTGACAGCTTCCTGCTTGCAAGAGCGATGTTAATAATGTTGACCAGTTTAAATCCTAGCAAGGCTTTCAGCATTTAGCTATTTCCTTCTCAGCATCCTCCTCCTCTTCTCTGTCTTCCATTCCTCCCTCAGCAGATTTAAAAATTTTTTTATAAAAATGTGTTATCCATAAAAGATTCTCAGGGATTAGGTGTGGCAGAACATCTTGAGGTAATTTGGGCTGTTGAATTTTTTTCTTGAGGGGTCGTGGAGTTGGAAGAAAACTAGATGGGGCAGTTTATTTTTCGGCCCACTCACTTCTTTGTTCGGGAACTCCCAGTTGAAATAGACGAGCTCGACTCCGTGGGCCGTGCAGTTAACGCTGAGCGGCTCGCCTTGTTTCAACACCATCTTTGAGGCATTGATGTGGGCGTCCAGCGCCTCAGGAACTGTGGCCATGTGAACAAGAGATACAGAATCACATAATGCAATCATTGTTTATAAACTGTTCTACAACTTGTGTGTTTATGAACGGAAGGGGAACATTGATACAAAAGAAATGACAGGAAACAAAGAGGACAGATGCTCTACACATGTGGAGATGTCTGCAAATCTGCAGAGGAGATCTCAAATAAGAGTCAAGATACTGTTTTGTGTTGGGGCATAGCTCAGGAGTAGCTCATTTGCTTAGACACTGAAATTGGGCATTTAGGGGAGGGGGTAAATAAAGTGAGTTTGAGATATGAAAAAGTGCATTATCTGAGGGGTATTTCAGCTGGAGCATTAACACACACTTTAAGGAACTCTTTGACCACTTGTTAAGGAACTTGTTAAGGAAATAGTCAAGAATGGGACCTTTTGTTCCTATAATGTTTGACATGTCATTTTGCCATTATGTGACTCTGACATTCAAGAATTGCTGCAAATTCTGCTGCCATAACATTCTAATTCTAATTATTTTTCATAATTGTGAAAAATCAAAATGGATAAAAACAAGCAAACAAAAACAAAAAATCCTACCCTATCATGATCTTCCGTAGACACCTACCTATGATGCTGAAGACGTAGAATGAATTGGACCACTGTTCCTCTCCATTGTGTTCTCCTCTGCATTTGTAAATTTTGTCTTCCAGTATTGCCGTAAAGCCACTAGTGGGTATGTATTTGCCCATCACTTGGATATCAGTGTCTTTTTCATGGAGGGTCACATTGATCTTTGGGTCTGTCACCAGACAGGGAATTGTCCCTTCATCAGTTGTCTTAGTGATTGCATGAAAGTCATTCTCCAGAAACCACTCCTCTGGGTCTGAAAAAAGAAATAAATAAAATGCTAGTATCAAATACTGCAAAGGTTTCCAGCAAACTGAACATTGTCAAACAGGGTAATGACACTTGATTAAATTCTCAATTCTTAAATAAGATCAAGTCCTTGATCAGCCTGAAGGTGTAAAATGACAGGAAGTGAAACAGTAGACGAGACAAAAATGCAGGGAGAAGGCTGAAGTCAAAGATGTGTCATTGAAGACGTGTTATCTATTCTTCTGAACACAAGCAACTATGCCTGGACTTAAGAACTGAACACTAAGTTGTCATAAGCACACATAAAGCACACAAACTTTGAGGAACAGAAAAGTGTTCATGAGATCCCGGCAATGACCCCCAAGGGAAGTAAATTGGCCTTGCGCTCTGAGTGGAAGGGATTGCATGCTCTCTTTTCACCTTGTTAATCACAGCAACACTAACCACAGACATTAGTGAGCTCATATCACATCATAGGAGAGAGTTGGCTAGTTGTGTGGAAATCAATTGATTAAAAATGGAAATAAACATGAGCATAATCCCCCAAATGCTTAAATATGCTTCAGAAAAGAATGCCAGCAAGTCTCTGGAAAGACGAAGCTACAGAGATCTACAGTGCATCACATTTGCATTTCCCTAAGATAATAATTAAAACTTTTAATCAACCTTCTTTACTCTATTCCATCCTCTCCTTCTTGGAAAGATTGAAATATCTTGTCTTTTTTTAATAACTTGTTTTATCCATCTTTGCTTCTTCAAATGATCAATTAAATTAATATAAACTTATATTGCTACCCATAAAATCTAGATCTAGTTAATATGCCATGTATTAAAGGCTGCAATAAATCATGGATAGCCATTGGGTCTTAAGTATAGTGGGTGGGGCATAATTTTGTTCTAGGTTACTTAAGTTGCAAAATACTTCTACTTAGTTTCAATGGTTAAAAAATATGAAGGAGTCTTTAGTGTAGAGGTCATAGTTTCCTATTACTGGAAAGTCTTCAGAACATGCCAAGTACTTCATATGCACTGTAACCATGCATAATCCCAAGGTATCTGCTTATATGGGAATGTATTATTGACCAAAAATATATTTGTATATATTATTATTATTATTATTATTATTATTATTATTATTATTATTATTATAATGTAATGATTTTATGTAATATTGCATCTGGATCATCAGTGTATGTGCAAATGTTTTGCTTCTCACCGGGCACAAAGACAGCCACCTCCCTGGTTTCCTCAGAACCATCCTCAGAGCACACATACACTCCTGTGTGTCTCCATGTCACATTCTCTAGGTGGAGAACACTAGAGGTGCGAGATCGATTTTCTGTTCTGAACACAGGTACATTTTCATCTCTTTTGTAGCGCCAGGAGACGGGGGCCCACCCAGAACAGGTGATGGAGATAGAGGCATTAGCGGACAGAGTGGTTTCTTTTATAATGGGATTCAACTCAAGAAAAGAACCAGCTGAACACAGCAGGAGGATCAGGAGGGCTTTTGAATAGAAACAATGACAATAGTTTTATTAGTTCATACAGATTTGGTGAAATACAGTATGCATCGTCATCCTAAACCATGCAAACCTGATCTACCAAATTATGCTTGAGGATGTAAGAGACAAAAAGAACAGCATGAGAGAAAAATGAATAAAAAAAAGAGAAAAATGAAAGAATGATTGATGAATCTTCTAATGATTAAGAAATTTAGATAATGAAACTTACTCAAAATATTTCACAGGAATTAATGTGTTTAGGGTAACGGTTAAGTAATTGTTGTGAATGACTAAAATGTTAATTTTTCATGTCATATAATGGAAAACTGTTTTAGAATAACCCTTTTGTTATTGTGAATCTAAAATAAATAAATAAATAAATAAATAAATAAATGCATAAAAGTTGTTTAAGAACATAATTAAACTAGGAATTACCTATAAACTGATAATAAATTACATTCAATTATATCAAATGAATCAAGTATTTTAAAGAGCAATCAATTTTCTGTGCTTATGTTGTTGATTTTTCATGCACCAGATGACATTTGCAACAAATTAATGATGATTAGTAACCCTTTGATGTGACATGAATGAAGAGGTGTAAGAATCAAAAGCATTTGACTAAGATTCCCATTTGTTTTCATTTTCAGATATTGGGATGCATTAACTCTCCCACACATTGGTCTAAGCATCTGACATTGATTGAAATACCAACAAGACACAATAGAACATTTGGGATTTTTTAAGATTTATTCAATATTGCCATGAGAACTAATAAACAAAACTGTAAAACCAAAATTTATCATAAACTCTTTGGGATTATCATTATAGTTAAAGCATAAAATAGGATTATAACATATTTTTTAAAACTATTTGGGCAAATGTGGGATTTGCTCTTGATTTCAATCTGTAGTCCTTTAAAATGTTTCCTTCTATTTTGAGCTTTCTACTTATTTTACTTATTTGTGTGTGTGTGTGTGTGTGTGTGTGTGTGTGTGTGTGTGTGTGTGTGTGTGTGTGTGTGTGTGTGTGTGTGCGCACGCGTGTTTTGTATATAAAACATTCCTACATTGGGCCAAAATGGGGGAACAAAATCTTTTAGTACATTAGATTTAGGTACAAAAACTTTTAGTACATTAGGTTTAGGTACAAAAACTTTTAGTATGTTGAATACACCCCCAAAAAAAGAGTATGTTTTAGTATGATTTACCTACAAAAACATTTTTCTATATTATATTGAGCTAAAAAACCTTTTAGTATGTTGAATTTATTAATAAAAATGATTTGTATGTTAGATTCAGCTACAAAACTTCATAAATGTGTTAGATTAAGCAATCAAATTATATTTATTTTGTGAAGGACTCAAAACCTGCCAAATCAGTAATCAAAAATGACAAATGATAAAAAGTAAGTAAAATCAGTATTTAACCACTTAAACGTAATTTTAAAAAGTAAGCTTTAGAAAAAGAAGTTAACAGTTTTTACCTTTCTGCATATTCATCAATCTTGCTATCTAATTATCTACAGGACCTATATATTTAAGTACATTATGAGGAATATATTTGATAATACAGTTAGTTTCTCATTTGTCTACATAAAATAAAAACGCAAACCTTATTTTAGTTTTAGTTTTTTTTAGTTTTGGTTACCTCTGATAACATTTTTGTGATATTACTATTTAAGTTTGTCATCAAAGCCAAGTCAATATTGATATAAAATCGGTTGTCATGCTTAAACTATTGAGACCCATATGCAGATAATGACTTTTTCTTTTCTTTTACTTCTTTTTCTTGAACCTGATTAAATTCATAGTTATCCTTTGCTAATACTTGAGGAGAAATTACTGTGTACATAGTTGAGTCCAGGTCTCATGGGGATAATTGTTTGTCTACGTCTTCAGAAAATTGTTACCAAAAATGGTAATATAAACCATGCCTTTTTTCTGAGCTATGTAGGAAAAAAAGGTTCATCAAGAATACTTTGGTTGGATCATGGCTTTAAAAATTGGTTATACTGTAACATAGAAGCTTTTTTTTAATTGGCTTTTGAATTAAAAACAAACAAAAACAAGATCAAATATTTAGTATGCCAAGAGTACATTAGTTTCACAAAGGTTATTTCCCTGAGTCTTGCTATTTGAGGATGTGTTTAGTCTCTTACCTGTTATCAAGGGTGTCAATGGGAAAAGGCTGACATGGGCTCCCTGCATAGTGGCTGATTTGTGTTGTCTTTTTCTGCAGACAGAGAGAATAATATTCAGCAATAAGAACCATTAAAAACCTTAACAAATAGCATTTCTGGAACAGTTCAGATAGTGTTATCTTACCTAAAGGGAAGGACTTATTCTTAATAGCACAAAAATATTCAAACAGCATTGAATTAAACATCAACAAAAAAGAAAGAAAAATGTGAACTTAATGGTTCTCCTCTTTCTGTTTTCATCAACTCCTGAAACTGTTATTGCTGATTCAAGCAGAAATATGAGCACGTAATGAATCGTGGGGAACAACAAGTCCAATTTGAATTTTTACTGCACACATGGGCCTGTGCTTCACTCTGTTAGTTATTGTCACATTGTCTTTCATCTCTCTGATATGAACGTGTGGTACTGTGTCCTGATCAACAATGTCACCTCCAAAAATGTCCCGAAAGTTATCTTTAACAGACATTAAATTAATGACGTGAAGGAACGATGGAAGTCAAACAGATTTACATCAACACAGGACACCGACTGAATGACCCGCCTTGATCGTTTAGAGTAAAGCTGGCACCGGCTATCTTCAAAAAGCTTGGGTACATCCCTCATCACCTCTTTAAAGAAATAAACACTCATGTTTTGTGGAAACGAATGATTAGAATGACACCAGTGATCCTGCTCTTGTTTAGATTTATTTAAAGATCACTGATAGGGAGGGGTCAAAGGTGACAAAGGTCAGGATTTGTGTCAGCAAGTAAACCTGGCATTAAAGAGAAAGAAAAGAGAGACAACATGTGAGAGAGAGAGAGAGAGAGAGAGAGAGAGAGAGCAGCATTTGGTGCAGTGAGATTTAACCCATGTGTATCTAATGAGAGCAATGCAAAGGGAATTTAGTAATTTTGTTCTGTCCTGTTCTATCACTTCCTCTCAGAGATCAGCTTCCAAATCTTTCAAAATTTCATACTTAAACTCCCATCGGCATATTCATGCTTATCACACATAGGTCACTCACAAGCTGAGCCAAGTCTCTGTGGTAACTCAGCACAACTGGTTAAACTCAGTTGTAATGTTCCAGCAATGCACTTGTGTGACATCAGCGTGGCACACCCCACTAGCTTCTCACACGATTGAAAGCACAGTATAAAACCAACCAAAACTTAGCATATTTGCTAAACACATAAGAAATATTTCATGAAAATCATATTTAATATGCTTTAGAGGTTGCAGTTTGCCTTCAATCCTTAGAGACTTGAGTTTACAAGTGTGTGAGTTGTAAGGGAGTAATCAGAAAAAGAGAGGTATGATGGCCGTGGGTGGAAAGAGATGAAGCAATAAGAGGTGTGGGATTGATGAGGTCTGGAAATAGTTAGCGCCGTATCACAGGCCTGGATGAGGGTGGGAAAACCAGCGAGGGCGGAAGAATTGGAGGAGGTGAAGGAGAAAAAAAGTGGAGGAGAAATCGTACAGAAAGGAGGTCAAAGAAGAAAAGCCAAGTATTACATCACGAAAAATGTTCTTAACTTGTAACAGATACAGCAGTTCTTAAAGTGCTATTTTTATATCAGTGTTGGCAATAAAGAGTAAAAAAAAAAAAGACCTACAACTTCTGACTCTCGGTCTAGTTTTTTCAATGCGTAAACGACAAGATACAGTATGAGCAAAATGAAGGCCCTGTGCTTAACTCCTCCGCAAAGTTCCTCAATGGTGACTGAAGTGCTGTAGTAAAGAGTTATTTCCTCATGTGAATGTCTCAATGGCAATGTATCATCTATAATAGCAGCTCTGATGATAACCGTGTTAAATATACTAAATAGACCACATGGAACATATTTTGAAATATATCACAGAGTATTTTCCATATTTTCTTGATGTGTTTTTTAGCAAACTGTTAAAAAATTCAGTCAGAACAGGTTACACATGAGATGTTGTTAAAACATTAGAATTGTTAAATAGGATGAAACATGCTCTCAGTAACAGAAAAGAAAAAAAAGTTTATTTAAAATTAGCTAGTTCTGTCACGTGTGTTTCCCGAGCACACCACCCTTTTGGAAAAGATGTCATGGGTACAAACATTCGCAGATGACTGCACCAGGCTGTACATTAGACATCACTTAGGGACTTCATGTTTTAATGTCAAGGATAATACTGAATAAGGGACTGTCTAGGACATTTTAAAGTGGTTTGCGACATTTGTGTCATCATGGGCTAAAAACACAGGTAAAGTAAAATTACCATCATGATCGGTAGATTGTTACTTTATTCTGGAGAATAATTCATATACTATAAAGGGATGCCATGCATGTGCACAAAATTTGGCATGTGATTATGTCCAGCTGACATGTTTTGGTATCAAAATTAAGGAACACACTATGATTGTGAGAGGGCCTTCATACAGTATTGCTTCAACTTGGTGCGCAGCAAGCAGACACCACTAGATAATTTGGAGGTGATTTCCAGGCTATCGAAGAGATTTTAAATAACTGGTCCACCCTAGGTCTGGAAAGGCCAACTGGAGTGACAATGCCAATGCTGACTCTACTCCATTGTCAACTTTGTTTGAATTTTGAATTTCTGAAGCTAATGGACACAGATTTGTATATAATATTGAACTTTCTTATTTACTTGACAAAAATATTTGTAAACAAATGTATATGTTCAGTGTTTCTTTTAACAGTTAAATGGTTTGGACCATTCTTCTTTAAAATGTTGAACAATTTCTTTAAAGACTTTGTGCATTCACTTATCCACAGCTCTGTTAATGCCCCCCCCCAGCGTTTCAATTAGGTTTGGGTCCAGACTTTAACTAAGCCATTCCAAAACCTTTTCTGTGTTTAAAAGAATCAGGACAATGTTTTCTAAAAACATTATCCTGATTCTTTAATTTTTCAGTCATTCTGATGTAGATTTACTAGTATGCTTCGAATCATTGTCCTGTTGCATGACCCAATTTGTACAGAGGAGTTCATGGTCGACTCAATGACTGTGCCCTGGTCCTGTGGCTGTAAAACAAGCATAAATCATCACCACTCGCTTGACAAGTGGGTATGAGGTATTTCTCCTAAAATGCTGATTGGTTCTCACTAAAAATGGTGCTGGGCATTAATGTCAAACAACTCCATTTTGGTTTTATTTGTCCATAGG
>JAQMYG010000012.1:10372263-10391282 GCA_030014215.1 Clariallabes teugelsi | reverse complement strand
TGCTGATTGGTTCTCACTAAAAATGGTGCTGGGCATTAATGTCAAACAACTCCATTTTGGTTTTATTTGTCCATAGGTCTTGTGGTTCAGATGCAGTTTTGTGAAACACTAGAAGTTCCACGTTCCTTCTAGAGGGATGAAACTTTCTCCTGGCAACCCTCCCAAACAAACTGTGCTTGTTCAGGCTTCTTATAATTGTACCGTCATGGCCTGCAGGGTCTGATATGTAGCTCTTGGGTTTTTTTGCGTTTCTCTTAGCATTGTACAGTCTGACCTTGGGGTGAATGTCCTGGGACATCCATTCCTGAAAAGATTGGCAACTGTCTTAAATGCTTTCCATTTGTGAATAAGCTTACACTGTAGAATGTGGAACTCCAAATTATTTGAAAACGGTTCTATATCCCTTTCCAGATTGATGTGCAGCAATAATTGCTTCTCTAAGACAATTGCTTATGTCTTTCCCTCTTGGCATTGTGTTAACACACATCTGAATGCTCCAGACCCACAAACTGCCAAAATGTCTGCTTTATATATTTCAGCACACCTGCTGTTGATCAGTTAATCAAGGGCTGAAGATTAGCAACACCTGGCTGCAACTTACCCTCTTAAATACTGTGGAAGCAGTAAGTGAGTATTGCTAACATGTTTTTTTTTTTTTTGCCTTTATTTTTGTTAAATATTAGTTTTTTACACATACAGTAGAATTAAAAGAGGGGGTACTAACTTAGGGACATGACTGTATATTTGTAGATAAGATAATTAGCTCCAGAATAAAAACATTCAAGTTTCCCCCACTCAACAAAAAACACTGTTAAGTGTTTAAGTGTACTGATAAAATCATACAATGTACATAAAATATGATCTATTGTCACACCTCTTAAATGTACTATCATATACTAGCAGTGGGAAAACTCTAGAGTTTCTTTACAAATAAACATGTGGATGCAAACATATTGGATTTGTTTGCCTAGTGGTTTATCTAATAAATTCACAATATATTTTCCCTTCATTTAACCATCAAACCATGAAATATACAGGAAGTATTATGGCTTTTTAATAGCTTTTAAAAATGAAGTGAGACTGCATTAAGTCAGAAACGGAAACACCCACACACACCTCTCTGGGACTTACACAAATACTCTGGGATGTTCACTTCATAAAAACACTAACAGTCCCTCATTGGGATTAAAAACACATAGAAGGAAGCAGGACTTGTGTTGTAATTATATTAAGGGGGGTTTAGGCCACGTTCCCAGAATAAGACCGAGTTCCTTTCCCATGGTCTCTGATACACATGGGACAAGGCAGAGAGCACGCAGGCATTTAGGGTCATTCGTACAGTAATGACAGCACCCGGGAACACTTAGCTTGGCGGGAAGCAGTAAATCATCATCAGTATAACAGTTAACATTATCACTGATGCCTCATTATTAATTATAATAAAAATATCTCTCAAATGTAAAACCAAACAGAAAAAAAAAAGAAAATGAGAACTTTTATCAAGAAAAAAAACGAGTTAAAAAAGGTGGATCAAAAACATTAAACATGTAGACAGTCTATGTGGAATTGAAAATTTCAGCATTTATATTTGCTGCGGTGCAGCAAATCCAGCCACAGTGAAGTGGGTTTGGAGAAGGTGAAAGAAATAATGTTTGGATAAAAAACGATGAATACGGTGCCATGTTAACTGCCAAGTGGTAAAGGCAAGGGAAATGAAAGCATTTTGAATAGATTTCTTTCACAGAAAGAGATACAAAGAGCAGTGATGAAAGAAAGACACAAAAAGTGAGCGCAATAGAGAAAAACAGAGGAAGAGGGAAAAAAATAGGAGAAACTGGGGAGTATGATGCATGCATTGTGTGGATTGTTGGCAGAATTTGACGTCAATGTCAGGAAGGGGTCTTTTGCATGTGCATAGATCTCACTCTGCTCACGTTTGTAGGTTTGGCAGAAATGAACAGTGTAACCATAGCTAAGCAGCTAACCTGCATGAGTGATTCCAGGATTTCACAAAGCAGCTGACAAGAGCTGGCATAAATCTAAAGGCACACATTCAAAACACAGAGCAAGTTCTTAAAGGACCCCTGAACGTGTTATTTTAAACCTTTTTAAAGTTTTTGTCAAATTACACAATGATTAATATGTTATGGTGTCCAAGACATTACTTAATCTCTAAGAATAATTTTTACATCAATAGCCTCATTACAAAGTCAGGGTTTAGGTATGTACAAGAACATGCACCTTAGAAATGCATCCTTGTCGTCCAAATGCCTCAATTTAGTCACATAATTACATGCTATAAAAATACATTGTAATTCTGGAATTTCAAAGTAATTCAAGGTAATTGTGGAATTTAGTCATTGAACCATCATGTTTTCAGGGTTTTTAACGATCCAAAAAAAGAAGGGGAAAAAAAGTTAAAATTGCTAGGCAATATTATATCAATTGGAATTTTTTCCTTTACCTTGCTAACAAGCTACAGTGGTGGCTAAAATTATTAAGACATCCTGTGGCATTTATTATATTTTTTCCTGTGCACAAATTAGGCGATGTCAATAATTAGTCCTCATATGTCTGGCTGAAAAGTTGGCTGAAAAGTTGGCTGAAATGAATGGAACAAACGTTTTTTGGCAGAACTTTTACTTTCTCCTCTTCCTTCCTACTTACTCCTCTGCACAAAAATGGCTAAAACTTGAGAATTCTCAAGTGAATTGCAAACGTCTGTGGCACATTTCTGTACATGACATTCAGAAAGCACCAAGCAGACTTCATACTGAACACAATAAGTAATTGTTATGCAAATATATTGACTGTCACTATGATAGATTTTAGATTTAAATTTCTTATTTAACTCAAATGTCTTATTCTCATATTGAACAGTTCTTTCAAAATAAACAATTATGAGCTACGATTTTGTTTCTTGCTAACATTAGCTCGGGTCAGTGTTTAGGAAGCTCAGTAGCTACACAGCTCCTACAGGAAGGGTTTGCACCAGTTCTGATTTTCTGGTTTTTAAACCATGTCCCAGAACATATGTTTTACAATTTTTTTTCTTTTTACATACAGCTACTGTATATTTTATACATCTATTGCACAACTATCGCACGTCTGATGTTTTTGAGGATATTTTCCATTTTACAAACTAAGATATACAGAACAATTTGCTGGATTTTTTGTAAACAATTATTGGTAAAGAGTAGGTTTAAATAACTTATAGTATATTTTTCATCTTTGTTGGCAAATTAGAAAACATTTATATGCAAAAAATACCCTTTTTGAAAATTGTACAAGATTTCAATGGGAACTTGTAGAGTTTCTTGAGTTTTGGAAATAATTTTTCTTCCAAAGAGCCAAACCATGTCAATACGTCAATAGAGCCAAATATGTCTAGTACTTTTAATGTAGTCTTGTCCTGAAGGACTTTTTATGGCTCTCATTTTTGGCAAGTTTTTTGGTTTTTATTTTCAGTCTAGTCCCTGTACCTGACCAGTTTCAAAGGATTTGTATTTGTTTGTTAAGCCCTTTGAATCATTCAAGCATAAAAAACATAAAACTCAATGAGAAACAGGTGCAGATGATGACAGATGATCAGGCCGGTGATAAGTATACTGGTGATGCTGAATGCTGGGTGGTTAGAACAGACAAGAGAGGCAATGAGGTTGCTGCTGAGATTGTTACATAAACTATTTTTTAATCTATCTTTAATTTAATTCTATCATGAAGAAATGGGCATGGTTTGAGACCTTTTCAATACATTTAAAATGCCATGCAGGCTATTACAAGCTGTAACACTGCAACATGTTCATTGTCTAATATACAAAGATGCTAAGTGGTTGTCGAAAGATCATAATCTTCTGTGTTTACATTAGTCCACATCTTCTTATAAAACAGGGACACTGGCAATGAAACTTATTCATGTGTGTGTGTGTGTGTGTGTGTGTGTGTGTGTGTGTGTGTGTGTGTGTGTGTGTGTGTATATATATATATTTGTGTATATATACTGTCTGTGCTGATGGGAACTTGTTGCCTGCCTGACCTTTCCCACCATCCTGGTCCCTGACTAACACACTGAAACGTGACATAGCGACTGCATCCCATCATTCCCACACCACAACTTACCGCTCAAGCATATATTCTGTGTGTGTATATGTATATTTATGTGTGTGTGTATGTGTGTGTGTGTCTATGCGCAACCTTTTACACTTTGCTTAACCACTCTGGTGCTGTTGTTGTCTCCTGTGGGATTTTCTTTATATATTGCAGTTTGTTTTACTTAAACATCTGGCAGTAATATTTTGCCTAGTTCACTCTGCTTTGGGAAAGAAGTGTGTAGGGGGAGTGGTTTTAGCATTAAAAGTCTCCCAGGAAAAAAAAAAACATGACATCTTTGAGACAAGAGATGAGAAACAGACCAAAAAAAAGTATCAGATTTTCCTTCACACACAGCTGGGGGGCTTTAACTTCCTGTGAGAAACGTGTGTGAGAGACGGATGCAGAGGACCACCACAACCTTCGCTGTTACACTCGTACACCCACACACCCACACACATGATAAACACACATAAACACTCATGCAGCCTTGCTGTGGAAAAATGGAGCCTGAAAATCCCCGTCTGACACAATGAAATATTTAGGCACAGAACAGCTTCTCATGCGTAGGTCTTCTGGCAAAAATTCAGACGCTCAACATCAACTTGTGGTCACTTAATCACCTTTGGAAACTCATTGATTTTTAAATTGACCAAAACTGTGGTTGTTGATTTTGATGACTGGCCACTTTGTGGCACCTAGAGGTTTTACACAAAAGTGATAATACAGGATTGCCTAAGTTTTCTTTGGAAGAATGTGTTCAGCTATTTTTTTTTTTTTCACTGCATATCCATAAACAAAAGAATTGCCCTACTCGTGTGAGCCAACAAATCTTTAGCTATTTTCCACAATAAAACTGAAATAGGCATTATGATTACAACAACAACTACTACTACTACTACTACTACTACTACTACAGCAATTGCGATTACTCTAATGTTATATTAAACAATAACATTACATTCATAAATGTAAAAATTATCAGAATCACCACTGATATTTCTAATATAATTGTTCAGAAGGTATTATGAAAACAGCTCTGGCTCTCATTCAGGCTCTCAAATATTCACTTTATATTTATTTTATTTGGCTCATACCCTTATCCAGAGTGACTTTTATCTCATTCATACAACTTGAGCAGTTAAGGGGTAAGGTCATTGGTCAAAGATTCATCCTGATACGCTATCATTTCTATAACAACAAATTACACAGGCGCCAATTGCTCTGGAAGAGTAGAAATCGGGACTTATCAGACTACATAACTTTTTTTCCCCATTGGTCCGTAACAGATTGAAGCCTTTTTTCCCCCTGATTAGCCTCACAAAGATGTGGTTTCCACAGTTCCAATCCTGTGAAATCTCATCATATTTTGCATGTAAACATGTTTTTACAATGCAACTTCACCATAAGTTTAAATGATCTCCTATAATGCTTATTTGTTTATTTATTTATTATTGATTGATTTTTTTTTTTTTTACCACCCTTCCACTGAGTTAATGGTTTATCACTATCCTTGCAGGTTTTAATAAAGCGTCACACGGTTCTTAACATGATTCCTGTAATTTAACTCAATCTCAAAAAACTTTTTTTTTTTTCAGAATATGTTGTCTGATCAAATGAGAAGTTACTCATTGCATCAGTTTGGTTTAAAATTAATATTACCTACTTGAGTAAGTATTCATTTACAGGCTCATAAAAATTTGCTTATTTAAATACAGTACATATTAAATTTAAATTTAATCATTCTGCCCCAGACCACCAGGGGGCACCCACTTGCTTCCTTTTTTTCTGCACCACTTGCTTCCTTTTTGATTGTGCACATATGTATTGTGTGGTCCCACTAGTCACTCTATTTAAGCACTGGGTTTTCTCCTTCATAGCTGTACAGCATTTTGTGTATAGTTTTTAAAATTTTTGTGGCTCAGTGCATGTTTGTTGCTTTCACGTTCCATCTTCACTGCCTTGCCGTGTCCTCAGTTTATCTAGTTTAGTTTTCTCTGCTTCATTTCCTGCTGTGTTTATTTTTAGTTATTTAACTATTAAATAATTTCTCCTGACTCCTTTTCATGATTTCATGACACACAACATAATGCAATTTGGCATAATTGACAGTGGTATTGGTCTCACCCACAAGTGCCATTATTTCCTGTTAGTGCCATCCTTGTCTGCCTTCAACTCACAACTGGGCTGAAAAAAATATTAATTTTAGTTTTGTGGTGCAAAATATCCTGGAACAGCAAAGCCCTTTGATGGATGTTATGACTCGTGCATTTAACTTGGTGAGCTAAGAGCTAAAAAAAAAACAAAATCCATAATGAATACATTTTAAAAGAAATAATCGGGAAACATTGCTTTACTGACTCACACTTGACTCAGACGCAGTCTTTCCTCGAAACAATGAACCTGGGACTCATTCATGTTGACAAAAGCAGAACTCAATGAAACGAAGACTGTAATGCAATGAAAGCTACATCTACTCAAAACACTTAATCGATCAAAAACGACGGTGTCCCAGTTATTTCATGAGTTCCAAATAAGATCAGCATATCAGAACAAATCACCCAGAGAGATCTAAAACTGCAGGCAATAACCCTGAAGAGGCTGCAGTGTAAGAAGAAACTGCTGGTGTCCAAATCCAAACAGAAAGGCAACCTGCCAAAAAAACCTGCAACACACACACATACACATACTCACACACAGGCGCGCACACACACAAACACACACTGGCTTTTTATTTCCCCCTTTCTGCAATCATTAGCCATTTATACATGACAGGGCTAATACAAGTGTCTGTTGCTCCTACAATACAAAACTTTGGCATCGGTTGTGGGAAAACTGATCTACTATGTTCCTGTCAAAACAAACCTTTTCTTCACCCCTCCATTCCCCTGAGACAAGACTTATGCTATCTAAAAAGCACTCTGAGTGCCCCTTCCCCCCAAAAAAACTGTAATCCTTGTCAATTCCATCACTGACCCAAAACACAAAACAAAATGACAATGACACCATTAGAAGCTCTAAACATAATTTCTTCATTATTTCTGGAATCAGACAGCTTGTATGATTAACGATTTCTAAATAATATGCGTCCTAATATTTGCCACCCCATGCGCAGCATTTTCATATCAAGTAATAGAGATCTATTTGAATGGCCCGAGGAGCATATTCCCTTTCTGATCAGATAATCAGAAATGTAAACCACAACGAAGCAATAAGCAGGAGATGGGCAATGAGTACATTCCAAACATAGTTTCCCACTGGCAGAAAAAAACAAGGAGATTTGTAGCTATTACACATTTTATTTCTCATTGTTTCTCTCTCTCAAAAGAATCCAAAAAAGTCCCAGCTCTAATGTGTGTTTCTGCAGAAACATCTGCAACATCTGTAAAACATATAACAACATAAAAAAAAGTCATTGGAAAGCAGTTACAGGTATATAAATAGCCATAAGTATTTTCAGATCATGCTGGAAAACAGAGGAATCTGTGCCTGAAAACAGGTCACTTCCTGTAAAAAAGGCCCACTTAAGACATGACAAAGCACACCAAAAACCACTCGTCTCTCCCCAATAGCAACAGAAACAACAAGAAGAATACAGCATGACATCAGCACTGCAGATTTTAACCAGCACATGAAGTAATTAGAGAGAAAAAAAAAGATGTTTGTTTACACCAGGCAGGGGAACGAAGGCCTTCCCATGGCAAGGGTTTTGCTTTTTTGTCTGTGCTGCATGGAATTCCAGGATTTACAATTCTATCGCACATATAATTAAGTCTGGGATATGCTGCATATGTAACATACAGTACCAGAGAAAGGGTACTGAGTGGAAATTCTCATAATTTTGCTTTTTTTTTTTATATCCCAAACAATAACTGACTTGATCTCAGACTATGAAAACGTAATTTCTAGACACAGTAATTTCGCAGAACGCAGAACAATGCCTGATCTTAAGGTGATGGTTAAGACCTCTGACATGGACATCCTCATTCGGGCAGCAGAAAGTAGCCTGCGGTAGACCACAGTTGTTGAAAACCTTTCGCTACAGACCTGCTTGTTGATGGTTGTTTAGTGTCTTGCAGTGATTTAAATGCTTAAGTACTATTCATTGCTGGACAGCGGTCCGTTAAGTAATTTGTTGTGACTGTTATTAGTTTGCACAGGATAAGTTTCTGTATCTTGCATCCTGGTATGCATCTATATGTTCTATCTACAGTATATGTTCATGTATAATCTAAACCAATGAGCCATAACATTAAAACCATTAACCTTAAAACCACCTAGGATTGGGTTGGCTCTGGCTCCTCAGGGTGTGGCTCCATAGAACGTCTGGGGGTGTGCGGTGGTGTTTTGGCACCAGGATGTTAGCAGCAGCTCCTTTGGGTGCTGTGGGTTACAGGGTGGGGTCCCCCAATGGGTTACGTTTGTTCTGGATGTTCTGTTACCTTTCTTTCATGGCCAGCATTGTCTTTTTTCGGCAGTTTGTTCTAAGCTGTTTTTTTCTGTGAGATCGGGCCAGACAGAGTGGCCTTTGGTCCTTGTGGGTGTAGATGAGATTTGGGCGGCCATGATCCTGTCATCAGATTACTAGTATATAATTGACAATGTTATTTACTTAATGGTATGGCTGATTGGTTTGTATACTCAATTGTAACAACTTGTCTTAGAGTTTGTGTCTGTGCAAGTTATACTTAATTTGCAGTTGGTCTCTATATATAAACACAATGATAAACTCAGTGTCAATCTGGAATACACACCACTAGTTTTACCCCCTATACACATGCAAAACCTCAGGTTCTGTTCTAAAGTTTATAACTCTAAGCCTTGGCTCTTTTCTTCAAAACAAGTCAAATGAGTTTGTGGTAAAGCAGAGGTTTGGGCGTTTTCAGATGTGGCCTCATATCTGTTCTCCTCCAAAGCTCGTTAAGGATGAATAGTTGGCATGAAATGTGTTTGGGAACCATTTAAATTAAAAGCCAAGAGCAATTTAGTTTCAATGGATCGTTCCTCCTTACTTAGGAAAGTGCCGTATATCTTTTTTATATTTACAGCCACAGGTCACAGTTTATCTCTCTGCGCTCACAGTGACTGTGCTCAGCTGCTGAGGAGGACAGCAGAGCCAGAGACATGTCACTCGAGAATTGCAGAAAGTTCCGTCTGTGAAGAAGGCACCGGATGCAGGGGCCCAGGGAATGAGTTGCACCCTTAAACCGCCAGCCACATCTGGTCCATATGATACCAGTTCCCAGAAAACATCCATAAACCTCGAATTAAATACAGCCTTCAGTGATTGTTTTTGTTTATAAAATTACTTTATTTAGACTTAAACTTAGCAATCATTTATATGTAATATTGCTGTTTAATTGCCGTATAGTATGTCTCATCATGAAAGTATTATATAATGTACTATATGTAAGATGATTGCATATATTTCATTTTTTTATTTCAGGCAAGAAAATATTTTTCCATTTGGCAAATACTCTGGCTTCTCTATACAAGGCAAGGTTACAGTCTTAAATAACTCATAGTTTTAATTAAATAATACAACAGAATCGTATTGAATTGTCAGCTAGGACATTAAAGTGTTTATGCTTCTTAGCTTTCTAAATTTGATCCCTATATGATAAGGAAATGCTTTGACATAGCCTTCTATATAGAGGGACCCTCTAGAAGAACAAACTGCTTTAACGTTTTATATTTAACCTTTTTTTGTTTATTTATTAGTAAAACACGTTAATCTGGTTTAAGCTAATTTCTTCACTTTTTTTCACAGACAAACACGCATTGAGCTCTAACAACAACCCTTCACATTCTGCCCTAAAACTCCCCTTTTGCCAGTACCCCGATAATCCTGTGTGAACCTCAGCACGGCCCATGCATCAAAAAAGAGTGAGCGAGACACATAGCGAGACCTATGGAGTAAGGGGGGATGGAGGGAGGGGACGAGACTGAAAAAAGTAGCAGCTGAAGACAATTACGGCTTTGGCATTAAATCCCCTTTTCCACTTCCACAAACATAGCAAGGAAAAATAGATGGGGGGAAAATGAGAAATGAGGAAGTCAGGCTTTGCTTAAGCTATTCTGTGGTGCTAGATATAGTTAGATGTGCCGGATGATAATTAAACTCAAAGCCTCGAGATGAACTGGAGAAGCACTACATAGTAATGCTATAACCAGATATGAAGTCATTAGGCTGTGCACAACGAGTTATTGATTAAAGTATGATAAAATACATATTTTATTATCTGCTCAATGTCTCCCACTGAGCACACATGGAGCCCTTCTTTGCTTAATGCAGCACATTGATTTGCATGACACATAAAAAGGCTATGTATTGTTATTGTCTTCTTGCAGTTTTGAGTCATATGCGATGACACATGCATTAAAAATCACAAACTGTCCTTTCAACTCATAGTTTCTTATCTCAAAAAAAAAAAAAGCCCTGATAATATTTTCCTTTGGTCCACCCACTTTGCTTTCTGACAGGCTTTTTTTTTTTTTTTTTTCATTTTCCTGTTTGATTTGGATACAGTGCAGAAAAACAGCACAGAGGCGATGAGAAAAAGGCACAGTCACTTTTACAAAGAATATTTTTTGGTTCCAGAGTGGTTTAAGATGGTGCCAAATAGGCTGGGTTGAGTATTTTAGAAATTGCTGATGATCTGGGATTTTTACCCACAACAGCCTTTCCACAAAATAGTGCAAAAATAAGTTTTTCTTTTTTGAAGTGTGTATACATTTTTTTTTTTGTATTTAGGTGCTTTTCTATGTATATAGAAAAGTATCTCAGAACACACACAGTTTCAAACCTTGAGGCAGATGAGCAACAAAAGCAGAAGACAACATCAGGTTCCACTCCAGTCAGCCAAGGACGGGGCTCTTTTTCTAATCTTTGCTAAGTTTTGGTGTAGGCGTTTATGCATTCTGGTGCTGACTGGATAGAATTAGATGCATGAATTAGCAGGATTACAACTGTTTCTTTTCAAGTGGAGTGGTATTGTATAGCATATTATATTCTACTGAAACCTTTGTAAAACCTTTGTGGATGCAACACTGCATCTTCTTTAAGGGTTCCTACTGTTTTTTTTTTTTGCAAAAAGGACCTTTAGACACGCATGTCAGAAATGCAAATAGTAGCATAGCATCAGATTCCACCACCTTTAATGTCAAAATGTCATTAAAAAACAAACAAAAAAAAGACCAGCCTTTAAACCTGATAATTTTTATTTCATTCAAACTTTGTTTTTTTACCTGAATTTTAAGATATTTAGGGTCAGAATTAATGCAAATAACTGAAACGTCAAATTATATAAAATGCCAAAGGTATGGTTGAGGTTAGCATTTTCCTACAAATTTACTTCCAGGTTAACATCCAACTACATCACCCATATGTCTGCTTGGGTTTGCTGCAGTGTTTTAAAATATTTAATATTAAAAAAAAATCTGTTTTGCTTTGTCTTCAAACCTAGTTTTAGTGTTAGTTACACTTAGCATTCATGATCATGCCTCAAATAAAGATTAGAAATCTATTGATATTACTATTAATATCCCCCTGTATGCTGGTCAGAGTTGCGGTAGATCCAGGAACAGCAGGTGTAAGTCAGGAATACACATTCGCAAACTCATTCAAACAATGAGTTGATTTAAAGTTCCTAATCCAACCAACCATAACAGAAAACCCAGGTGAAACTCGCAAACAAGTAGAAGAGGCGAAACTCTACACTGACTAAGCTGTGAACCAGCAATCTAGAGTATTAGAGCACGATTATAGGACTATAATGATTCTGTGACTGCACCTTGGGAAATCCCTCCAGAAGTCTTTTCCTGAAAATGACCAATTCATAAAAAGTGACTAGCTAAGAGTGGCACTTATTCGTCATGTAGACAAAATAAATCAGTAGATCTCAGCAGAGCTGATTTGACTCAAATGTGGCCTGCTTATGACACAGCAGTGTGCTTGCGGTGCAGGTCTGAAGTGTTGATAGAAAGCACATGGTGTTGTGCAGCGGGCACTGCGGACCGCTCTTAATGCGTAACACATGTTTTCATCTACCTGGCATGCAGCACAGCTGGGGGAGGGGGAGGGGGAGAGCGGAAACAGCTGATGACGCAGAGTTAGCATAACTCTCTTCAGAGACAAACTGACATGGTTTCGGCATGAGACGTTCTCTCAGAATTGGCATAAATTCAGCCTTATGTAAGTATAGAACATTCCTAACAGCACATCATCTTATTTCTGAAGCTTTAACATAAAAAGCAGTAGCTATTAACAGTTTTCCATTTTAGAACAGACTAAAAATATAGCACAATTTTACATAAAGATTAAGGAAACATCAACAGCATAATCCAAATAAAGATTCGCAAAAGTGGTCCATTGATGTGGTATTGTTTAGATTCACAAGCTTCTAAACAATTTTGAGGTTTCTCAATATGGCAGACCCAGTGATGGTTCAGTTTAAGGGAAAATTTAGTATAATGTATAATGTTATTTTAGTTGCGTTAGTTTTTTCGTAGATATTATTTTGTGACACATCTTTGGAAAATGTTAATATTCCCAATAGAAATTGTTTCATTTTGACTGTCACAATGCCTTTACATGATTGGTTCTTGAAGCGGTGTCCTCCAAAGGACTATGAAGCCTAGCCTTGGAATTAATGATTCCACAACCCAAGTTTAGTATTATATATTGTATATTATTTAGTTATTTTAATTATTAGTATGTACACTAGACATGGAAAGTAAGTGGGTTTAATCCCAAACCTCAAACCCCAAAACAAGTAGTGTTGTTTTGGTTGAACATTCAGTAATAGAAAGTTTTTAATAACTTTTATATACAACCTAATGTTGTCGTCTCCTGTTATAGGCCATCCACCTCAAGGTATGGTGTGTGTTGTGTGTTCTGAGTTGCCTTTTTGCTCAGTATGGTTGTAAGGATTTACCATAAGCTTTCTGTCAACTCAAATTATTCTGGCTAATTTTCTTCTGATCTCCATCATCAACAAAGTGCTTCCATCAGAATCACCTTCACTCAGTTTTTCAGTTGAAATCCTAGAAACAGATGTACGTAAAAGTCTTCAAGCACATACAGTGTTGCTACTAACACTGCTCTAATGATTATAACGATAATCATTTTATGTTCTCACCCCTATCACAAATCCCTTTGGAATGCACCGACAATAATTCAACCCCACTGTCATTTCTGGTTCTACAACAGGGAGGCAGAAAGAACAGAATGATCCAGGCAGAGGTGTGTTTGGGGGACATGCTTGAGAAAGCATGGCATTGCTAATCTCAAATCCTGGCAAGGCAGAGTTCAGGTGCAGAACATCTGCGCCAAACATCTGTAGCAAAGCATGCACAGCTCACGCTAGCCACGGAGATGGATAAACAGGTAAACAGGAAGATGCACAAATAAGGAAAAACTTTTTTTGCAGGCAAAAGAAGTGCCAAATAAGTTCCTGCTGGGCTGGGCTATATAAGTCCCAGATGCAAAAGCATGCAGCAACAGCAAGGCAAACTGGAATTCTTGGCATTTAGGATCATCTTTCATTTTGATAGTACGTACTAGCATACAATAGCAGATTTTACCTCATGCTTAGGACAAGAACTGTATGGAGAGGAGCTGTTTAAACAATTCATTAGCACTAAAATGGTGCCCCATACAAACTGGTCTGAGGTTGTAACTGCTTGCCAAACACACTTTTAGCGAGAGAGTAAACGTCTTAAATTTCTCAGGCGCTCTCCTGAAAGGGGAACATGTGTAAATGCACCCTACTGCAGTTACTCTGCCTGAGTGGCAAAGAGATGCCACATATTTAACACACACATACACACACCTACAAATACCTGCATCACAAATGATCCCAGCTGCCCAGGGTCTTGGAAAACTGTGGATTTTCCCATCAACCAGAAGAATCAAGTTGCCACAACAACACTGACCATATACAATAGCATTCAAAAAGCAACAAAAGTTATTTATTACTGCGTTGAAATAAATGTGTGTATAATATAATCACTGTCATAAAAGATGGCACTGATGCATCACACGCTCTCTCTCAAAGTGATGCTGTGAGTCAGAGTCTGCAATTAACCTGACATTAGGTAGATTAATGTGAGCTCTCCAGATCCTTTAATATCCATTTGATGAGTAAACAATCAGGAAGTCTGTGTTGATTTCTCAGTGTAAGCATGTGAATCTTGTGAATGTGTTTCTTACAGCTAAAATGTACCCAAGTCCTCTTTCATTCAAACACACTTTTAAAGTAGTTTTCAACATGTGCAGTGATTTAAATTGCCCTGGAGCCTTAAAGTAGAAACATGAGCAGCTTGATCTAGTAAAAGTAGTAGAACTGCACATGAGAGTCCAAAATGCTTACCTTCAGCTTTTCAGTGCTCCGAATCCTGTAAAAGTGTCAGATTCTGGACATGCCTCTGTCTCTGCTCGTGTCTCTGTCTTTCCACTACTGCTCTCTTTCTCTCGCTCTCTCGTTCTTTCTTGCCCTGTCTCTGATTCTCTAAAGCGCCCTGCCTCCCAGTCGCTCTGCTTACAAGTGAGTAACGGTCTCCAATGATGTGGAGCCTTGTATCGTGGAGGTTGGGTCAAACTCTCTGCTCCGTGCTGACGGAGCGAGCGTGTTTATCATTTACACTCCCAAGTCCTGAGAAGAGGGAAGGACCAGACATCTGTTTATTTAGTAAGAAGACCACTTAAGCTACTATAATCTGCACCTCTCTAACTGATACTGAGATATAACACTGTTTACTCACTCCAATGAATTTCACAGAGTTAACAAATTAAAACCAGATTAAAGGAAAGAGACGAAAGTGATAGGAAATGAAACAAAATGAAAATTGCAACAAGCAAGCAAACAAACAAATATATGATTAGGCATAGTACTGTAGTAGTACTGTACATTGGAGCATGGAAACATCAAATGCTTATTTATGCTTAATTATTTGATTTGATCAGTGCTACTAATTTACACAATTTTAAACCAATATCCATTTTTGACCTTAGGAACAAAGTTGGAAGTTGTTTTTCTCTCTGGTTAATTTTGCAGAATAAATGAGAAAATCCTTGACCAGACAAATTACTTCACAAGGCAAAATAATCTGATATTCTTACCCAAAAAGATATAAAAAACATGTGTGTACACCACACACACACACACACACACACACACACACACACACCGATCTCCTCAGCAACAGAGGTTCGCTTTTTTGTTTCTCTCCCTGAAAGCACGAGTGGCAGGGAAGTAAAGTCCTCCTTGGATCCTGGCAGGTCTTAAAACGAAAAAAAAAAAAAAAAAAAAGAAAGAGTGAACGTCTGAAATGTGACAAACAGCTTGAAGAACTCTCGCTCTGCTCGAACTGTGATAAAGGCAGGAGATGTTTTGATGAGGAGTATTGCGATACAGTGTGTAGGGTGAGCATTCACTCCAAACAAACACACACACACACACACACACACACACACACACACACACACACACACACGCACGTTCTTTTTCACTCCTGGATCTTGTCCTGCTAGTGCACTCTCTGTTTCCCCCTCTCCTTTTCTTTGTCCTAGGAAGTCAGCAGCTTGAAAATTCATAATAGCATCCAGCAGCTGAGTAAGGACTTTTCTCTTTATTGGACTGGCCAAAACAGAGCAAGACAAAAAGGGAGAGACAGACAAAGAAAGAAAGAGAGAGACAGAGTGAAAGAGAGAGAGCTGGCATGCTCAATCCTCTAATTGTGTAAGTAAAAAAACGAGGGCAGTCATGAAAGAACGGGCAGTAATTAGAGAAGAACTGGGCAGTCACATCTTATTGGGACTGCTTGGATCTCTGAACTGTTTTAACCCTTTAATTTTAACCCTCTCTTCGTCTGTTCAGTTAATGCAGCACTTTTGTATTCTGCAGTCTAAACATGCAAGTGCACTGCAGAACAGCTCGGTGATTTGTGTTTTTGCACTGCACCTGATTGGCTGATTAAAGATAAACAGCTTGGAGTAGAAAGCCGCTGCAGTCACTCTTTTACGGAAAAAAGGCTGACCGTTAGTTTACATGCAGTGTTGTGGTGACTGAGGTTACGTTTGCAGTCCCAAACAGTCTGGTGTCTCTGGTTTCTGTGAACACAATTAACCTTTTATGACTATAGACAACTGGTGTTCAAGTCAAACCGGGACTTTTGGTGGTGTTGAATAACAAAACACAGTCTTCTTCATGTCTGAAACTCTGGCCTCCCAGGAACTCCTTTAATGGCCCAAATGTATGGAAGTGCAAGTTCCTGTAAGGTGCAAGTGTTGTCAGTGAATGATTTTGTGTAAAGTTCCCACAGACAGATGTGACATAGATTTTCAAGTATCAGGCATTCTATTCGCTGAATGTTCACAGGAGATTCTGCAGTGGTCTCCGAGCCACCTCTGCTGAGATCATCAATCACGGACGTACGAGCTGCTTTAAAAAGTTTGCAACATTCAAATGTTTTACTGTGTCTAAGAATCTCATCACCATACAGTGCTTGACATCTTTTGAAATTTCATCACAAGTCCTGGTTTGACTCGAACGGCCCTAAGAGTTTATGAAAATAAGATGATTTATAATTACAAGATCCGAGGTCACCCAGATGAAAATGAATTCCCTTTTGAGTCTGTTTCCTCTCAAAGTTTCTTCATGTCGTCTCAAAGAGTTATTCCTTTGCTGCTTTCACCTTTAGCTTCTTTATTAAGGAAAAATTAATAAATGTAAAACTTATAGCCAGAATTTACATACAGCACTGGGCAAAAGTCCTAGCCCCCCTGTCATTTTCCTTTTGTACAAATTTTGTTTATTTTCTGACTCATGTACTGTTATTTAGTCAGTACAAGAAACATTTCTGATTTACAAACATTAGGATTCCAGTAAAATATTAATAATAATAATAATAATAATAATAATAATAATAATAATAATAATAATAAACAGAAAGCAGCATATTATGTAAAAGTCTACGAGACAAAAAAGTCTCCTGCATGCATGAAGAAAAAAGCGTAAAACTCAGCAGCTAATTTTCTTATAAAACTCAACAAATTGTACCTGAGACTATATTTTAAACAAAAGATCATACAGTAACACCAATTATTGACTTCGTTTCATTAATTACTGTTTACTGCTTTTTATAATATTCTTTGAAAATAAAATTTTTTTAAAACATTCTTGCACTACAGAAGTTATTCGCATGTACCTAACTCTATATCTGCAACGCTGGTTTGTAAGGAGGTCCATTGAGAAAAGCATTTTTTCATAATTGAATAACATTAACATTTTCCATTTTTAGAAAATGTTATTCAATTATTTAAAAAAATGCTTTTCTCAATGGACCCCCTTACAGCACAGTTTAATTCACAACAACCAGCCACAAAAACAAGCTAATGGAAGAGCTAAATGAACTGTACTTAGGATAAAATGCTTTCTTAATCATCCTAAGTGGCAACTGAAGCAGTCACACCCATAAATGAAACTTAACCCTGTATCAGATGATACTGCTAGGTAAGAAAATGTTTTTACAAATTTTCTCTGCTTAGAATGGAAACTTTTAGCAACATCAACATAAATTTGTTTGTTTGTTTGGTCTTGTATTTATTTATTTATTTATTTATTTATTTGTAATTTTAAACAAAATTTACTCATTTTTGTATTGTTGGCTTAAGGCAACATTTAAATATAAAGTGTAGAAAGTGAATAATAATAATTATTATTATTATAAAAATATATAATTATTGTATTATAGTACAATGATGAACAGGAACTTTTTGGCATTTTTTTTTTTTTGTAATGGGATCAAATGTGCACAGGTGGTGTAAGAGCACAGCAAATAGCTGCCACTGGGTCATGTGACTACTTTTTACATGTTCTCAATATTTGAGCCTCTCCGTTTCATGAAGAATAAAACACTCCCAATGGGTGCCAAATTTTTGGTTATATTGCCTGGATGCATGCTTATGAATCTCATGTTAATTATTGTATACAGTATGTTATACATTTCTAAGACTAATAAGCCTTTTTATATAATTTTTATATTTTATCATTAAACAAAATTTGTCCATGTCTCTGGTATTGCTGTGCAACATGACATACAAAACCAATCATCAAAAAAAAGAACTACTAGACCCATCTTCAGGTACTACTAGTTCCTTTTTGGTTCCAGTCTTATGCAGTTCATCACATTTCTTCTGAAGGCAATTAGGAGGCATGTGGGAACCAGCAAAAAAATAAATAACATCAGTGTTAACTAACTAGGTAGTTAGGTGGATATATATCAGGTCTTACATTTAAATTACTAATATTGAAATCATGTAAAAATCCCATGTGGAAAAAAAAGAATGATGTATAAAATATGCATATGAAATTATAAATACATTTTTATAGAATAAAAAAAGAATAACACATACAAAATATATTTATTGCACATAAAAATCAGACATAAAACAATAAATAGCTCATTCTCTTAATGTGAAAAAATCAGATATAAAAATAAAAAAAATTATAATATAAAAAAAATCAGTTGCAAGAACAAGTAATGAAAAAAGTATGAATAAGTAAATCATTTATTTAAAAATGTAAAAATATATAAATCACTAAAAATATACATACTCCAATTGGGAAACAATTGCTTGGAAGAAAAAAATATTTATTTATGCAAATGATGACCATAATAATAATAATAATAATAATAATAATAATAATAATAATAATAATAATGTACAAAAGTATCTTTAAAAAAAAAAAAAAACTCAAAAACTGCACCACATGTTGGAAAAGTATGTGAAAAACACATGTACAGTGGAACCTCGGATTACGAGCATAATTCGTTCCAGAAGTGGGCTCATATTCCAAAACACTCGTAAACCAAATTTAATTTTCCCATAAGAAATAATGGAAACTTAAATTATTCGTTCCACAGCC
>JAQMYG010000012.1:10352671-10365569 GCA_030014215.1 Clariallabes teugelsi | reverse complement strand
TATATATATGTGTGTGTGTGTGTGTGTGTGTGTGTGTGTGTGTGTGTGTGTGTGTGTGTGTGTGTGTGTGTGCTTTTCATTTTTTACTGTAACAAATTACCCCCTCCTCATTCTATCTCTGTTCATGTCAGTCCAAATGAAGGACATGTGACCTGGTGCTCTTCACATTCGTGCTGTTTATTTTAGCATATTAAATCACATTGTACTGCATACATCATATGACATCAAAACAGTTCAGTCCTGAGCTCCAGTTACAGTCTGTGTGAATCTACTGCAACATTGATGAGGATGAAACAGTCACTGAAGAATTGATTAATTCATTTTGTATTTTAAGACATCTAGGTCTTTGATTATGTCTAAAACTGTGTATTGGAGAAACATACAGCCCCAGACTGTCCTCAGACTTTGAGAAGGAGAAAAATAAGAAGAATCAAACATATAATGCATAGTGTCCCTGCTATGTTGTTGTTTGTTTTTCGGTTGCTCCTGTCAAGAGGTCGCCACAGTGGACCATCTGATCCGCACACAACTTGGCACAATTTTTGTCGGATCCCCTGCTTGACGCAACCCTCCCATTTTATCCGGGCTTGGGACCGGCACTGCATCCAAGTTGCTGGGTTTGGGCATTGGCTGGGAATCAAACATTGGCCTACCGCATGGCATCCGAGAACCCAACCACTGAACCATCAAAGGCCTTATTATAAATAAATTTGTTTATTCACTTTAATCATCATGGTTGGTATTTTTAATGTATATCTGTCAGTTGCTTACAATTGTTAGGTGTCTGCTGCCGACTAGTGGTGAAAATGACATAAAGCTATTTTCTTAATAAGTGCTTATGTGCACAGGAAAAAGGAGAATATTATAGTGACAGAGTATCAGCCTAGATGTGTGAGAGTGAGAGTGAGACAGAGACAGACACACACACACACACACACACAGAGAGAGAGAGAGAGAGAGAGAGACAGAGAGGGAAGACGCGACATTTACATACAGTCGGGGTTTCATGCTCCACGTGTGTGAAAAACCCCAACGAGCCAATTTGTAACATTTTATTGCTCCGGCTTTGATCTCCTCGTCGCGCGAGCTTTGATATGCGCGCGCGCTTTCCGATGTAAATAACTGGCGTCACGAAGAATGTGACATGACCGACCCCTCCTCTCAGCTCCGTCCTGTCAGCCCACCGGCGTGTCTGAGAGAAGGCTTTGAAGTGGTAGGAACTGGAAATGAAAGACAAAAGGGAGGACACACTTCAGCGAGCCGCGCGGTTTCTGTGTGAAACTTCTTCAGGCTGAAGAGTGCCGACTACAGTAACTACAGCTCCTCAAAGCGCACAGCCTCCTTCCCTGTTAGGCATTGGTGGAAATCATAACGCACAGCTCCATCTGTACTCAACAACACTGAAATTATAACTCAAAGCCTAATAGTGTAATAAACAGTAACTCATAGGTCACTCAGCGCCACAAGGCCACTAATGGAGTGCAGTGGTATCTGGCACCAACACATCAGATCCTTCCCCTAAGTTTTGGGGGTTTAAGTTGTGAGGTGGGCCTTCATGGATCAGACTTGTTTGTCCCCCACATCCTACAAATGCTTGATCAAACTGAAATTATATGAGAAATACACTGTACCATGTATATTTAAATTTTCGTTTAATTTTCTATAACTTTTTTAAAAAAGTTTTAAGTTTTTTTCTCTTTCTCTTATAGAAGTAAAATCTATCTTCTATCTTCTTATACTACTGTATCTAACCTTTCCCTTTAAAAAATCATATTCTTATATTACTTTGATTGGATTTTTTTTATTTTTATTGTACTCTTTAGTGCAAGTTATTTCCATCAAAGAGAAATCTCTCTTTTTAAGTCACAAGTACTCATTTAAACATTTCACTGCATACTGTGTATGGTTGTGTAGGTGACAAATAAAACTTGAGTTTGATTTGATTTGATTTGATTGGAATTTGAATTTTATTCGTCACATACACTGTAGCACTAATACGACTGCCCCAACATAAAAACAAAGATTTCTTTGTGATTAATAGATTAATATTTCTTTGTTATTAAAAATAAATTGCACTGGAAAGTACAATTAAATTTAAATTGAATTTTTCAATCAAAGTAATATAAGAATACTTTTTTAATAACAAATTTAGGCTGAACAATTCACAATATTTACAAAAGTTACCAAAATGAAACAGAATTAAAATAGAATTTGTACATTTACATTATACAGGATTTTGAGACTACAAAAAGAAATTATAACCCCTGAGAGTGCAGTCCTCATTTATGTGAAAAAAAAATGTTATGACAAATATTTTGAGGCCAAGTCAACACCATGAACTCTGTCATGTTCTTTAAACCATTCCCAATGTATGAGAGGAAATTATCCTGCTGACAAAGGCTGTACACTTCCATGAGGAATAATGTTGTCCTGAAGTGATTTACGTGGTCTGCAGTGTTTAGGTTTAGTACAAGCCAAAAGTCACCAACATATGAATGCCAGGAGCTAAAATTTCTCAGCAAAACACTGCCCAGAGAATCACAGCTTACTTCCTTTTCCTATAGCATCCTGGTGCCATTTCTTCTCCATGTAACTGCCACACACATACACCACACATCCTCATAACATAAAACAAAACATGATTCATCAGATAAGTCTTCTATTGCTCCGGGTCGATTGTAGGTACTTTCAGCGGTGGACAGCAAGCTGGGGGCAAAACCTGCAATTTTGAAGATGCTCTGACCCAGCTGTCCAACAATCGGACTCTTGTTAAAGTCGCTCGGATGCTTACACTTAATCCTTACACTGTCCTACTTACAGCACATCAAGTCCAAATGTTCATTTGTTGCCTAATAAATCCCACTCATGGACAGGTGACATTGTAAAGAGATAATCAATGTTATTCTCTTGACCTGTTAGTGGGTTTAATGTTATGGTTATTTTACATTATTAGAGTGACAGTGTTCATCCAGTTGTCCATTAGAGTGTATAATGTGTAGAACAAAAACTGAAATTTTGAAACGTTTCTTTTAAGTGCAGTTAGAATATAAATAAAATGTATTAAATCTAAATCTGAGGAAATGTTTTTGTAAGTATAGAATAGAATTAAAACAATGTTTTTAGCCTTTTAGTATACATACATTTCTATTCTGTTCTATTCTATAATTTTATTTAACTTAAATGGAATAGTGATTGAACTCTTGCTGTCCAAAACCGTGCAGCCACTTTATAAAAAAAAATAGTATTATTATTTTGATTTCTTTTTAAGGTTAGATTTCCCCTGACAAGACACCTACAGGAAAATCTCCTCTCTATCTGATCTTTGGCCATTGTCCTGTCGAGCACCACCCAACCAATAAAACCCCCCTCTCATGAGGTGTCGGTGCCGGTGCCAGGGCAGTAAAATCATACGCTACTGTAGTATAATTCCCACACCGCCCCCCCCCCCTCCCAGGTACTTAGCAAACACGACGTCATCAGCCGTGTGGCGGACAGGTGAGCTTTACCAGGAAGGTGAGGTTTTAGTTAAAGTAAAACTCGCCTTTGCCCCGCGGCGGCTGACAGCAGGCTCCGGGGGCCATTATGTACCAAGCAGTCGGCTCGCCAGGATGTCCGTGAGCTACCTGTTGGAAAGGGACGGCGGCGGCGGCGCGATGTACGGCAACCCCACGCGGCACGTCAACCTCGGCTACGGCCACCAGAACGTGTACCCGTCGCCGCCGTACTCGGACTACACCGGCTACCATCACGTCCCGGCCGTGGGGAACGAGCACCATCACGGAGCGCAGAGCGGCGGCGCGTGGAATCCCGTTTACGCGCCCGCGCACGACGAGTGGCCGCTGTACGCGCACGGTGCCACGCACGCGCCCTTCGCGAGCCTCGGGCCAGTGAACGCGGGGAACGTCAGCGGCCTGGTGGCCCCGCAGGAGCAACGCAGCTTGACCAATGTCCCCGGTCCTCCTCAGCTGTCCCCCGTCTCTGAGAGGGACCAGGCCGAGTGGGCCAGGCGCACAGGACAACAAGCGAGCACAGGCGAGTTTCCAACGCGCTTTAAACAGCATTATCGAATCTTTATCAACATTTTTTAAGAGATCATTTTAAGTTAAATCTTTACAGCAAACACCTTTAATTGAAAAAAAAAAAAAAAAAAAAAACATCATATCCGGGAGCCCTCTAATTATAATTCATGGAGTTTCCAGTTACCTTTGACCCCATCACCTAATAATATTCTTCGGTCTCCTCAAGACAACAAGCGAAAGGACATAAAACACCAAGAGTTCAAATATATGTTGCCAAACTTAATGCAACCTTAGGTTCTTATTTCAGAGAGGTGAATTTAGGAACTCCTCATGTTTCAGAAAACATTTGTAAAGATTCCTAGAGAAGTTTATTCACTTCAACAGGATGTTCCCCTAAAGATCTCCAAAAAAGTTTCTACCATAATAGGGTGCCATTGTGAAGAATATTTATTTATTTATTTATTTAAAAGTCAAAATGACCTTCACACTGAACTGAAACTGAAATCCATTCATCTGACTTTCTGCTATTGTCTGAACAACGGAGTTTTATCTTTTGTATTAAATCGCTCACAGAATTCATGGTGTCCTGAGGCACAGTGTACCATGTAATTTTCACATTATTAGCAATTTTCTCTGAGCACATCAGTGTAGAATAAAGGCTCAGAGTTTACAACGTAATAAAAAGCGATGCTCTTATATGTTGTGTTCTGTCTATGTGGCTCCAAAAGGCCTCTTTTACACCAAATAGCCTATAAACTTCAAAACTCATTATTTCTGTCTTTTATTAAAAAGCAACTTTGTGAATGTTAAAGTTGCAGTACATTTTACTGTTTTTTTTTTTTTTTAAGTGCTCTGTTTTAAATTTTGTGCAAACGCAAGGACAAAATGAAGTTCTCACAGGAGTTGGAGGTGTGGTAAACAAACAGTTCCTGTGGCCAATTTAATACATATAAAATGTTTTTAAATGATATTATAGGGTAGTATTTACATTTGTGTTTATTTAACCTAATTGGTTTATTTGTTTATGCATTTATTCATTTATTAGAGGCTACTGGAGTGTGTCTGTATAACCTTAAGTGTCCATATAGCCTACTTTATAACACCTGTAACGGGGTTATCTTCCAAGTAGTATATGAGGATTGAGACCTCATATAGCGAGCATTACCAATTAACTGCACAACTAAAGCTTTACTACTGTATTTTATCATTTTATTGACATGCACTATTTTACTCTATCCATGAGCTACAGATTATGTTAATGACCCATTAGGCAACTGGTAAAATAATAGTAAAACTTTTGTGAACAATAAGCATCAGAGCCATAGGAAAATACCAACGAAAGTTGTATTTGCAACTGCGCTTAGTTATATGAATAAGATTTTGGTTTCTAGTAATATTTTACCTTCCTATAACTCCAAAACTTTGGGTTGAGGTTAAAAATCCTGGATCCTTTTATTTTTTTTAAAGAAAAAGAAAAAAAAAGTTAAAACCCGCTTACTACTTCACCTCAAATTATCCAACTACAGCATTTGTTGGCTGCTTTCTAGATTTGAATTTCTAAATATTTAGCCCTATTATATTGTTCTATTATCTCTGAGAATTATTAATTCATAATCTTTCATTGGTTCGCCAGGAGAACTGTATGTTAGAAAATAGTGCTAGGAAGTCTGCTGTTAACAAGAACCCAAAGTGATCCCTTTACAAAATGCTTACAAGTGTGTAAAAAAAGGAACTCTGTATAATTCCTTTTCGATGCATAGCATGTAGGTGACGTCTCTCAGTTACGTGTGCTCACCAAACAGTACACTTCCTAATTTTACTAATTATCTTACCAGATCTCAGCCTTATTTCACTATGTATCTCCACCAAGCTCCAATTTTAACTCATGCTTACTTGTGCTTGGTAGTCAGGAAGTTCTATGCATGCTAGAATCAACACGCTGGCGTCCCTGAGTCGGTGCTGTAACCACCAGCCAATATTAGTACGTTGCTTAGAAGTACAACTATGTCAGCTGCTCATTCTCTAAAAAAATTGTAGTGGAGTATGTGGGGAAAAAATGAGATTTGATGGTGATTTGGAGCTTCTATAGTTTAGTCACTGTAGAAGAAAGAAGCAGTAATCAAAACCATGAGTGTTGAAAAGTTGAATAAAATAATAATAATAATAATAATAATAATAATAGAAACATTTTAGTTATTTTCATATAAATGACATATTGTTTTGAAAGAAGTTATGCGAAAGATGAACGCATATACACCACACTACAGTCAAGTTGCATGTCCAAAGGTGGTGCAGTGTTGCCCAACATTAGTGTATTATCCATCACTGGGTCAAAGCACAAGGCGTCCTTGAACGCAGCAGCCTGTCTCCTGGTGAAAGATTTTCTGAAAAGCTAACAGCAGAAGCCAGGCTGTCTGATGACATGCAGGCCGCACCCTGCTGTGTCCACTTCAGGAGGAACCCATGAACGCTGATAACACTGACAGGGGTGCATGTGTGTAGGTGTGTGCGTGCGTCCGAGAGAGATAGCCAAAGAGTGTGTGTGTGTGTGTGTGTGTGTGTGTGTGTGTGTGTGTGTGTGTGTGTGTGTGTGTGTGTGTGTGTATAGAGAGAGAGAGAGAAAGAGAGAGAGAGAGAGACACAATGTTACTCTTGACTACCTGAGATGAGATATCAAGAAACACAATGTAGCAACTCAGGCTGAATTACAAACTGAGAAGAAATATATACAAATTTCTTATCTGGAACATTTGAATGCTTAGTCAGTTTGAGGAAATACCAGTATTTTTTTTTTTGTACTGATGAGTAGGTTACTGACAAAGTTATAAGTTAGGAGTTAAAATCAAATATACTGTATAATACATTTGTCCTAGCCTTCATTCTACTGTCAGTTATTGTCCCCATGCCTTTATGAATCAATGGTACAAGAGTCTGTGTATACTCTATATATCTGTGCTTGAGTCCATGTGCTTAGGTTGACATGGCCATAATAGCATGTCTTATCTAATAGGTAAGACTTCTATCAATATATCATTAGCTTAGCGTCTTGTCTGGACTCATTCAAGATCAATTCCATTAGTGACTACACCAGCTTAAGCACTGGGTGTATATATTTGTTTTTGGCCTGTTTTTTCCACAATGCAAACAAGATTTGATAAGATTTACCACAAAAAACTGGCCTAATGTTTATGGGGCCGTGAAAAATTTAGTTTTAGGAAGTGAGAAAGGCTTTTATTTATTCAATGAACCCTTAAGGAATGTATGTATGTAACCCACAGCAAAGTGTTTCTCCATTACATAGGGATCTAATGAGTGGTTAAGAACCCTTAAAAAAATAATAAAATAAAATAAATAATAATAATAATAATAATAATAATAATAATTATTATTATTATTATTATTATTATTATTATTATAAAACGTAACCCTGTATCAGGTGGTACATTTGGTAACTTTTTATTTTATGGGATTTTTATTTTATTTTATTTCATTTTTTGGTGTATTTATAGTTTATCTGCATTTAATTGTTGTCCTTTTAGATATACACATTTTGGCAAAACTATTACTATAGATCAAGAAAGAACCATATCCCTTAATTATGCACACACAAATATACGCATTTTGAATTTCCATATATTTTAATGAATGCCCTTTTAAGGGTTAAAGAACTCTAATTATGAAATGTATCACATTGACTTTTCTCATGTGTGGTTTATACTAATTATTATTATTATTATTTTATTGCTACATTAGTGCACACATTTTTAGCTTAATTTAAACAGTTAAGAAACAATTGAACAGTATTTTATGGGTTTAACCATCCTCAAGGTTTATCTGCGAATTGTCAAAATAAATTCCTGTGGCTAAGGATTAGTTGTTAATTTCTCAGTTGTTCGTGTCATGTTCAGCACAAGTGGTCTTAAATGCTTAATTTGTCACATAAAACAAAATCATTAATGCTTTAGAACACAGTTTATGTTTAAACTTACACGTAAAAAATGTGAATATACAGATAGTATTTATATCCTTTCTTGAGACAAGTGGTTAAGGACAAGAAGGAAACTGTCTACAGAGACCACAGTTTAGAAATAAAATATGATAATCAAACATTGCACTTTATTTACACATGGATTAAACAAGGCTCTCGGTGGTTTGATTAATTTTTAATCAGAATAATGTAGTTAATAATTGAGACACATTGCCTTGCTCCTCTAGACACACAGGCTTTTTTGTGCGTCATGTTATTACTCTGTCATAAGCAAATATTAATACACAATCCAATGTCCATCATCATACTTTACTGTGGAGACATGCACAAGAGCTTGTGCTTTGACCTGAATTGAGGTGTCTAGGATTCTGTAAATTGCCATGCTGATGTTTGACATCAAAACTTCTATAATGCATGAGAACAGTGTTGTTAAATCGACCCCAAATCTTTTTTCAAATAAAAGTGAAATTATTCAACTAAATAAATATTATTGTAAATGGTACAATAGATTCAAATAATACTCTCAGACTAAAGTAGAAAAGTATACACTTTTAATTATCAACTTTTTGAAAATTTTCAACTTTTGATTTTTGTTAGTAATAAAAAATTATTTAACTGTATTTAACAACAGCCTTATTTCCTAAATCTCTCAAATTAGCTAGCACCACCACTAAACTAAATGCTAATACCTAATTTTCACAATACAAATGGTCTTAATAGCTAAATTAATGTGGACATAAGATCAGTCACACCTGTTAACATCAACTTATAAAAATATAAATGTCATTATAGAGAAGTGTTTGGATATAATGTTTGGAAGTGTAAAGTCTTAAGTGTAAAGTCTTAAGTAAAATAAAAAACTCTAGTAAAGTAGATGTACATATGTGTGAACTGCTACCCTCAAATATATTAAAACTTACTTTTCAATCTTTCAAATTTATAAAAATTCTCAAAAAATGAGATTTTTTGACATGACTATTCCCGCTACAGGAGGAAAGACAAGGACAAAGGACAAGTACAGGGTGGTGTACAGCGACCACCAGCGCCTAGAGCTCGAGAAGGAATTCCACTTCAGCCGCTACATCACCATCAGACGGAAGGCAGAGCTTGCCGTGACTCTCAACCTCTCCGAACGCCAGGTGGGTGAAACTTTACTACTTACAGAGGATGGATTTTTTAAATTGATAAATTGACTTTAGCTGTAATATTATCTGGCATTCAAACTGGTAAGCATGTCCACATCTGCCCTGAATATATTTATCTAAAGGGAAGCTTGTGACATCTTGGCAAAAGATTTAATATAATTAAATAAAATTAATTCATTAATTAATTCATTAACCAAAACTACAATTTCTATGAAACTATGAGATTATTGTAGCTAACAAATCAACTAACTTATTAATTGTAATCATGTTGATTATTTAAAGAGTTAGTTATTTTATTATTTTTTTTCTTCATCTAGAAAGAGTCCTTAATATATTTAAGTATTATGTGTAATCTATAGTGTAGCTATGTGCATTAGTGCTTGTTTTTAATATTTACTTAAAAAATGCTTTACTTTTCACTTTTAGTTCAATGGAATTTTAGTTCTATGGAAAAGGTCAGAATTGTATAAGCCCACCTTTAATTTTGATGAATTTTAATTAGGGTTCAGAATTAGGATTTGCTTTAGTTTACTTGTAGTTTTTACATTTTAGCTCACACTGACCTAATTACGCAGTGACAAACATTTTATGAATATGTTAATAACTGTTAACCTAAATTATACAGTATAGGTTACATTTTATCTGGTTATAATTATAAGGCTTATTATATATTTTATAGTACTTTTAATAGCTTCATTTGGTCTGTTTATTATTTCTCCAGTACCAGGAAATATCCATGAACTTTCCAAACATAAATGAGTCCTTAGTCCTGGAATATTTTATATGAATTCTTTTTAAAATCATATTTTTCTTATGCTTACGTGTAGACCAGTTGGAAATGTTGTTTTGTACTGTAATAACTTAATTTCTGTTCCTCTTAATCTTTTATGCCGAACAGGTAAAGATCTGGTTTCAGAACAGACGTGCCAAAGAGAGGAAGCTGAACAGGAAGAAGATCCAGCAGTCACAGCAGGCCTCAACCACTACGGCCACTCCGCCAGCGGTCGATATCCATGCGAACGCTGCTATAGTTGCAAGCACCAGCGGCAGCCTATTGACAGACACGTTATCTACGGCTATTAAAGAAGAATACTAAAAACTGCTGATAGCAGAAATGGAACATGCAATGTGCACGTTAAATTAAAGAAACCAAACGTTTACATTACACTCTCAGTGATAACATTAAAAACAAACATGGAAATTCACTACACAAGAAAGAGCAAATGAAGCACAGTATTTTTGATTATGTTTGAGTTATAGCAGAAATTGTCATCGTGATTATGGAGAACCACAAGCTTCCTGGATATTTTAAAGCTTTCGCCAGTTATTGATTATGTACATTTTTAGACGGTTTAGTCTATATTTGAAATATTGTTTGAACTGTATGTGTGAAGTGTTTTGTATGGTGTGACAAACCAATGAGACTATTAACTATTTGGAATAAGTTAATAAACTATAAATATGATAGATTAATCTTTTTATGCAGAATAAAAAGTTAATATTGCAAAAAACGTGAGAATTCTGTATTTTTTAAGGAAAACCATAGGGCCCTGTCATGTTTTATAGGTGTACGTGGTCTCATTTGGTGTTGCCACAACTGTAAATAAGTGCACAGTTGTCATGTGAGAGAACTTGGCTGCTGAACACCTGCTGTGTGGATAATGAGGTTATGGAGGAATGTCCCTTCAGCAGAAGGAGTAACTTTGACCTGTTGATCGTTAAATTCTGGGTGTGGTGTGGGCAAAGTTGCTTGCATCGTTTCATAGTCAGATGATTCATCTCAATTATAGGTACAAGATATGTGATAGTTTCCTGCCTTTGGATCCACATGATGGCACGACAACAAAATCAACCTTTGATTTGGAAATACAAGATTGATGTTTTAATGACACAAACTCTGCATAAAAGCATACTCTGCATTATGTGGTCTTGTGTGTATTGGATTATAAAGTGTACAGAGAAATTGTGTATTTAGTTTTAAGAGAAACAAATGCAAGTACATGATTTACTGTATATTGTGCAGAGTTTGCAAAAAAAAAAATCTATTTTTCAAGATGATAAACAGTACAGTAAGTCAATTTTTATTAATTGTGCATGTTACCTTTAAATTTTCATTGCATCCAAAATGATAAAACCTCTATGCTCCTATTCAGCTGCTCCTGATGTCATGTACATAATAATAATAATAATAATAATAATAATAATGATAATTTGTACAGCGTAAGGAAATTTCATTCAAGATGAAGTGTGAAGAGCAAGTGGACAAAAGTTAATTTTTGGTTAATTGGTTTGTGTCAATAAACATGTTTTTATCATTATTTTCTGTTATTATTGCTTTCATAAGTTTGACTTGGATCTTTGTATTGTCTATCACTTTGTTAAAATGTGTAGATGTGATCATACATTTGGATTTATCCTCTTTGATGTTGTTGTTGTTTTTTAGACATTCTGAAACTATTGAAAGGAAGAAAAAAAGATATCCAAAGATATAAATGTTTGTCAAACCCAAGGTTTTACAATATAAAATAAAGCAATATGCATACAGTAATTACAGTAAATAAATACATTTCATATTGATATTGTAAAAGAAGTGATGTGGAATTTATCCTGTTTATACAGTACATAATTTTAAATACATTATATAAACTTTATTTTCATAACTATTAAAATATTCTAGTCATAAGAATTCCGAACAAATGTGCATTCACACTTGCAAATTTATAATAGTTGATTCTCAATGAAAATTTTATTAAAATTCAGATTTATCTGTAAAGTGCTTTGTCAAAGCAATTTTAGAGAAATCCAGATATCAGGGTTAAAGATATTCAATCTCAGTTTTTTACAACTGATTTGATATTTGTTACGTCCCGTAGTATTTTCGGGTATGTCCCTTGTGTTCCTATGTCTTTCAGGTCCTGGGATTGGACATCGCACCTGTCAATCTTTGTTTCCAGTGCGACAGCGATTTGCAATGAAGCGGCCCTAGCTGTTTATAAGAACCCGGAAGTGACGCAGCCAGCGGCGCGGCTTCTTTCTTTCATTCATATATTGTTACGGCGACGCTACATACTTCCGGTGTTTCGAATATCGTGGCGGTGATTTGTGGTTGGTGTGTTTTACGCTAGGCGCTCTCTCTCTCTCTCTCTCTGTGTATTGTTTTCGTTTTGTTTATTCGGTTTGATTGACAGTCGTGCATAAGTTAGAAGGTGTTTTGTTTTATTTATTTATTCATTTGATTTAAGCTCCGCTCGTGGCTCTCACCGTCGAATGTGCTATTTAAACTTTTTAATATATTTTTTCTTTCTCTGTTTGTGCTACTGGTTTCCACTGACGGTCTTTAATATATTAACCTTCCTTTGTTTTTTATTCTTCTTATGTCGGCTTCCTATCTCCCTTAGACATCATGAGCAAACGTAACAACTGTATAGGAAACTGTAACAATATTACATTGCACAATTGAATACTTTTAACAATGTTAATTGTTAATTTTAAAACAATCAATTAAATATACATTCATTTCCGATTTGTTTGCACTATATCAGAATGCTGGTGGGTCAAAACATTTTCACTCTATATTATTTGGCTGGAAGATTCCAAAATATGGTGTAATGATGTTTGGAAGCTTCTGATTGGACATTGTAATTAGCAGAGATGGAAAGAGTAATAAACTTTTGTACTTAAGTAAAAGTACTGTTACTTTAGTGAACTTTTACTGAAGTACAAGTAAAGTTACCCTTATAAAAATC
>JAQMYG010000012.1:10320150-10335227 GCA_030014215.1 Clariallabes teugelsi | reverse complement strand
GGCTGAATGGCTAGTGACTCCGGAAATCCACTAGCCACATTGGCCAGTGAGCAAAAAAGTTAATGTCAAGCCCTGTGCTACAGTATAAGAATGATTGCTATGTGCTGTACCAGCAACTTCAAATAAGAAGTGTGGTTGTACATATATAATCACTTAACACTTGAAGTCGTATCTTTAAAAAAAATAATCAATAGAAATCACACCAATAGTGAAATAAGATAATTTCCACACACTGTGATGAAAACTCAGGATTATGCCACAGCTGTGCGGACATAAGCAAACCACTTGTTAGTGAGAATAAACCGAAAAACTGAGCATAAAGATTGGACTTAACATTTAACATTGGTTTAAGATTTTGTTCATGTAAAATGTATTTAGATGTCAGTGCTAATGCACACCTGTGGGGAAAAAAAAAACCTTTTTTTGTACTTATCTGACATTTTTGATGGATTTTTATAAAAGGAAATTGGGGGAAAAAGTGTATTCGAAAGTCTGTGTATCTAAAACAAGAGAGAGTTGTATATTATAATTACAAAAGAAAAAATATATATAATCAGTTGAATCTGAATATTTCATTCATTTTATTACTCTCTCTCTTTCTCTCTTAATTTATTCAAGACAGGATGGAAAAGATTTTTAACATGCATCACATTTCTGCAGGTTAATGTTCCACTGGACTTTCTCAGCGCACCTGTTCTGATGGGAATAGCGTTAAACCACACCAGCGCAGGACGACCCAGTGCAGAATTTTTCATGAGGTAAAAAAAATAAAATTATGTCATATTATTTCTTCCTTTTTTTGTTTATCATTGAAAGATTAATAAGGGATTAATTTCCCACTTCAGCTAGTACATGTTTGTTACAGCTACATGGCTATTGAAGCTAAGAAAATTTGCAATCTAAATCAAAATCTACTTGAATCTACATGAATAAGCTATCCTGGCTAAATTGATCATTATGGGGCGGCTATATTGAACAACCAAATTGGACAGTGTTGCAGTGTCAGAAGGGTTAAATTATTACATTTAATCATACAATTAAAATAAACCATTAAGATGATTGGAACTGCTGTAATAAATGTCCAACTTATTATTAAAACTTATATATTTTTTGTGCTGAATTTGAATTGTGCTGAACCAGCAACTTCAAATAAGAAATGTGGTTGTAAATATATAATGATCACTTAAACCCTTGAAGTCGTACCATAAAAAAAACAAAAAAAACCAGTATAAATCACAGCTATGTTTAATAATGAAATATCATAATTTCTACACACACACACATTGTGATAAAATCCTCACAGCTGTGTGGCTATAAGAAAACCACTTGTTAGTGAGAATAATCAGAAAAAACTGGGCATAAAGATTGGACTTTAGAGCAATGCCAAAACGTCATGTGGTCTGATGAGTCCAGAGTGTTGGGTGTGTTAGGATAAAAAGGGAAGCGCATGAAGCCATGCACCCATCATGCATAGCGGACATGGTACAAGCCTTTGGAGGCAGGGTTATGATCTGTGGTTGCTTCAGTTGGTCAGGTTTCGACTCGGCAACGTTACGAGGCAATAAAGTGAAGTCGGCTGATGGACCAGGTTATCACATCTATGCATTTTTTTTCCTCCCGGATGGCGCGGCTATATTCTAGGACTCAAATTATGAAAGAGTGGCTCTGGGAGCACGAGGAATCACTTTCACACATGAACTGTGCAACATAATCAAAACTAAAGGGAGTTGAATTAAATAATAAAGTACCAGTACGTTATTGCCTCGTAACGTTGCTGGTTTTTCCTTGATGGAATAGATTTGGGGTCTTCCATTAATTGTAAATTTCCACTACTGTCACTGTTCACTCCTGAACTAAAGAAACAAATGTCAGACACCAAACATGATTTAACCCACAGACATTTTTTAAAATGATATAGAATTAATATGGAATTGTTTGCTGACAGGTGTTCTTTGACGACTGAGGAGGTGAAGGATTTTTATTGGCGCGGAGGCCCTGAAGCTCATGAGTCTACAGATATAGTGTTTCTGAGTCAATCGGTAAGGCCATTCATTAATATACCAACACTATTAAATAATTACCCTTTAGCACAAGTTGTTTCCTAAATTCTTTCCTAAAGTATTAAAAGTAATGCACACTCATGTTGAAATCAATGTACTGATTATAGGAGATGCTGAGTTTGGATGTGAAGGCGCCCTTGTGGTCAGAACTGTGTCCATCTTCAAAAGGAGCAGTGCTGCTCTACCAACTAGTGAGACCTGATCAGTCTTAAAGAGGCAGCAGGATGTGTAATGCTTGTAAAGGTTTTATAACAAACATTCATCATTTCAGTGATGTTAGAATACTGTGATTCACATCATTGTGATGCTAAGGAACTGCAAAGTTTCTGTTTGTTTCGGGCTTCTGTTTACCTTTTTCCCCATTTAACATTACCCCAAAGTAAAGGTGGCAGAAAGGAAAATAAAGCTGGATTGTTATTCACTTCTCGGCCAGGCGAGGGCTCCAAAACTACAAATTGTTCCTTTATTTTTATAACTGTAAAAGGTCCGATATCTGTTCAATTTAAACAGCATTTACTTTTTTTTATTTTTATGAATCCTTCCTGTATGAATCCTTTAAGACCTCAAATGTGACCCATTTTTAATCAAAATATATTGTAACTTATGGAAATCAATAAAATTTATTTTATTTGAACGAGTCAAATAAGTGTATTTATATACAAGCGCGGCAAGTAAAACCGGGAATTTTGATTGTGCAGAATAACAGAACACAGTTATGAAAGTAAAAACTACCTTTATTTCTCCATATAATCCCCTTATCCCAGTGTTTTACTAGCGCTTAAATAACATCAAGGTCGAAAGGATTGCATGCCTCATGTCTAAAACGATGGCCTTCCAGGAACTCCTTAAATGTCCCAAATGTGGAAATATCTTAAATTAACTAAATCATTTACAGACATAGAGCCATTTTAGAAATGTTTGCACCATTTACTGCAGCAAAGAGTCCTATCTCCGTACTGTGCTTGAAGTCGTCTGTAAATGTTGATGAACCTGAAGATTTACGCCTTCATTCATGACAGTCTTGTTTTGACTTGAACGCTCCACGTATTTAAGAAAATTGTAGGTGTTCAGACAGTAAAAAACATTCAGCATTTTGATTTAAAAGTAAACACACTTTAAAATACTGTAATAAAATCAGAATCTGGTACTGAAGTTGGAAGTGTTTTTGTACAAAATGTATATAAAACAAATGCTTTTACAATTTTTTTTTTTTTTTTTTTTTTTACATTTTCTGTACTGTACAAATGCACAGCATAGAGCCATAATACTTGTTTACTTCTTTGTTGAGTCAAAGTTCAAACGCAGTTGTTCAAAGTAAAGTCCAATACCTCAATATCATTTAATTGGGTCGCTGTTATGATTTACCAAAAGGCTTGGTTGCCATAATAGCTCTGGTTGCCATAGTAGCTCTGATCCTGGTTAGCCAGGTTCCACTGCAAAAGAAAGGAAAAAAAGTTAATATATCTCTAGTTTTCCTGAATTACAAAGAAAGTCATAAAAACTAAACTGTGCGAGTCTTTACTCCCAAGCTAACATACCTTAATAGCTGAAAAATACAAATAAATAGATAATTTATTATCTAAGATTTTACATAAGTTAGCCAACACAGTTAGTTAGTATGGCTGAATAGAGCAAACAATAAAAAAAATAATAATAAAAAAAAAAAGCATGTTATGATGTCTTTTCTGTTAGAACTGAACACGACATTACTCTGGAGAGGTGTAAATGGTGTGAATGTGAATAATGCAGTTATTCACCTGTTCGGTGCAGGGTTGATAGTAATCTCTGTACCTCTGTGGATCACTGTTATAGCCATAAGGCTGTGAAAAAGCATAAAAGTTCCATCCCTGAATAGGAGAAAATAAATAAATGTTACTGCATGTAGGTCATTTACAATGTAAACAGCACAAGACATAGGCCTAATAAGCTGCAGAATAAACTCACGTTTTGTTTATGGCATCCCCACTGTGACTGCTGTGCATACTGACTGCGGCTTTGGCTCGATCCTGGCAGACGAAAAAACAGAATTAAACACAACATTATAATTATAAGGATCTAATTATGGCAAAGCAGATGTTACTTTTTCGACCATCTGTGTGATGATCATTAAACTGCAGCAACAAATCTAGGTTCCACACTCGTGATTATCGTCTGATCCTGTGTTCTGTACTGTTTTTCCCCCTCACCATGTGCATCAGGGTGATGTTTATGGGGACCTTTGTTGTGCCTCTTGCGCTTGGCAGGTGTAGGTAGGAGGCGTGTGGCTTCCAATTTGTAGCTCGAGAGGAGTTTCTGGGCTTCTTCTTGGCAGAGCTCGACAAACAGGACTTCCTCTAGCAGAGCGCCTTGCTCTGGGAGTGTGAAACTCACTGCAAGGAGAATAAACAGATGCAAACTTTTTTTTTTGCAATGGCACCTGTTAAAGGGATATATATAAGGCAGCAAGTGAACATTCAGTTCTAGAAGTTGACGTGTTGTAGGCAGAAACAACAGAAAAAAAAACCTTTGGTATTAGACAGTTTTCAGCTCGAACAATGATCAGTTCTGCTCAATGATCTCAATGATCAAGTCTGATCATTGAGCAAGATAAGATGTGAACAGCGTGGACAGAAGTGTGCAGACGTGCATCGTCATGCGAGATCACAACTGCCTTGGATTGCAGTCATCCGTGTTGACCTTTTTTCCTGATAATGTAACTATAAGCATCGATTTTCCAGTTGATGGTTGACTTTTGAACTTTTTCTTCTTGAGGATGTTTCTGTTTCATACTCTGCCATTTACTCTCAGACTCGTAGTGATGAATCCATGTTTCATCACCAGTAATTAATAATAATCTCATTGCTAAAATGTTACATTGTCTAGACTAAAATACTAAAAAAAATTTTTTTTTTAAAGTTTCCTCTGACTAAAACTAGACTAAAATGTCCAGACTTTTAATCGACTAAAACTTGACTAAACAAAAATAGGATAAGATTGACTAAATATGATAAAAACTAACAGGGACATTCATCCCGGGACTAAGACTAAAATTGAAAGTAGCTGACAAAATTAACGCTAGTTTACAGGAAGGAAATTTAGCTTCCATTTCTAATCATTTACTCGATCATTGGCTGAGGAAGAGGCCCTGATTGGCTTGCCACTTCACATCTAACCAATCATAGACGAGACTGAATTCTTGTAACCAATCATAACGCAGAAGGCGGGATTAATCATAAAAGACTGTGAGCCTAGCCTCAAAGTTATTTATGAAATATTTAACTAGTTACAATTAAACACTTTACAGGGAGCAGAACCACTTTGTACATGAAAAAATAGATTTGTTTAAATGCTTTGATGTATGTAAAAGCACACTTAAATCAGATCAGTGTTCATGTAGAGATTTAAATTGGAATCTTTAATATGCTATGTGGCGATTTTAAATTCAAATTCCTCTACAATCATCTGTAGCTGGGAGTTCTCAGGGGGTCGGGTGTGCAATCATGTGCATCTATGCTTAATCCTCCTCCCCATCTGTGTGGTTGCAGCAGTTCAAGAAGCTCATGTCTCAAAGGAAGCACTTGATCGCCTTCACCCTCCCTGCTGACTTTACATTTTCAGTTGGAATTTATTTGAACAAAAAAAAGCTCTGACCAGTAACCCGGAGAAAGTCCTGTAACCTTGTGCGGTTGTGGTGAGATGTAGTCCAATAGTCCATATTTCTTTATACGTATATAACTAGATTTTTGGTTTAAGTTACATTTTTAAGTGTATTCTGTCTGTTATAGTTCTTAGAAAAAAAATCTGAATTTATAGGACCGTATGCAATGTAAAGTTGAGCTACAAAAATAATGTGAGTAAAGAAAAAAAAACATACATTTTGTCTTTATAATTTTCTTTTCACAGCTTTGTGTGATTTATGAGAACGCAAAGTGAAGATAGTACACTTACACATTACCTTACTCTTATCTTCATAGATCGCCGCTGTTCCTACAGTTCATATATCATACTGTGTAGCTCAATAGACTTGTTTACTACTTATTTATTTTGTGGATCATATAGATGTTTTTTTTTATGATTATGTTCTTGTATTTTTGCTCATCCCTTACTTCTATTCTATTCCGATTTATCTGACTTGTTTGTTGTTGGAGCACTGCAAGAATTCTTCAGAAAGCTTACATTTTATGCAATAAATCTAAATTTTAAAAGAAATGCTTGGCAAATGCTTATCTGTCTTTGGCTACATGCCATTACAGATCCATTGCCATCTAAATGAATCAATGCCAATCTTAGGTTATTAAAACTTAAATGCAGTTTTTTAAAAGCAATAAGAAACTAGTACCCTGTCCAGGGTGTACCCTGCCTCGTGCCTTAAGCCTCCTGGGATAGGCTCCAGGTCCCCGCCACCCTGAATACAGGATAAAGCGGTATAGAAGACGAGTGAGCGAGTGAGTAAGACACTAGTTTAGAAATTCATTAGGAATAAATTGATAAAGCTATAACTGTATATATAAAACATTAATTCTATCCAAAATTTGTATTGATGCAAAGCTGCTATGTAAAAATTTTGAATAATATTCATACAATATATTCAAGCACAGTACGGTGATAAGACTGTTAACCACAGTAAAACATTTAAATGGTGCTAATGTTAAAAAAATAAAATAAAAAAAAGGCCATACGTCCATGAATGACTATCCTGACTGAGGTGGCTCAGAGCTCACTGCAGTTGTTCTTGTGAACAAATCAGCGAGTAGAACACCTGATACTTGAAAATCTATGAATAACTTCTCACCAACTCTACACACTATCATTCACCAACACCACTTGCATGTTACCGGGACTCGGCTGGGAGTCACGTCCCCTGTACAAGCCATTTCTACCCATTTGGGCACATTAAAGGAGTTCCTGGGAGGCCAGCGTTTCAGCTATGAAGCAGGCAGTCCGATCGTGGCTCCTGTATACTAAGAAAACTTTCTACCTGGAGAGTAGAAAGTGAAGCACTAGTGAAGTGCATTAGTGTAGCAGGGGATTATATAGAGAAATAAAATGTAGCTTTTACTTGCTTAACCGTGTTCTGTTATTCTGCACAACCAAAAGTCCTGGTTTGACTTGAACACACCTCATAGCACTCTCCTCTAGAGTAATAAACTCATAGTAATAACCTCCACAAATTCACCGCTAGTTTGTTCCATTAAAGGAGTTCCTGGGAGGCCAGCGTTCAGACATGAAGCGGCGTATTGAGAAAACTTTCTGCCTTGATGGTATCCGTGCAATAGTGAAATGCTGGGATATGTACATTAGTGTAGCAGCGGATTATACAGATAAATAAGGGTAAGTTTTACTTTCATAACTGTGTTCTGTTATTCTGCACAACCAAAAGTCCCAGTTTGAATTGAACTCCCCTTGTAATTAAGTCTACTTCTAAAAGCAGCATTATTTCTCCACCCCAGAAATCAGTAACATGGTCCAGGGCAGTACTTCCTTACTCGAGTTAAATCAGGCATGTTATTGCAAAGCAAGCACAAAAAAACTAATCCACCAGGGCATGGCCTTGAGAGTTAGATGGAAAGCACATTAAAAGGTAAAAGGGTACGTGTGAACTGACCTTTGCTTTTTAAAAGTGATATTTCAGGCAGCACTGCACCCTCGCTCTGAGCTTTCTGCTGCAGACGTCTCTTCCACTCCTCATCCGAGGGGACGAGCACCACCGCCTTTCTGTGATAACTGGAAAAACTCAGCAGCTTGTGCCTTTGAGCAGATGGGTAAATGTTCGCCTAGGTAAAGAGGAAATCAAGCAGCAAAGCAGGGTTGCATAAGTCGTTCTGAGGCAGCACAGCATCTGTGTATACGGCACATAAAACAGTCACACACACACACCTGGTCCAGGATGAAGTTCCTCCTCTTGGTTGCCGCTATTCTGATGAGTTGTGTAAGACACTGTGTGGCCTGTTGCAGCAACAGATTCTTGTGTTCTGGGTTCGGCAGCTACACACACAAAACACCAAAACCCGGATTAAGCACATATTTCTTTTCTTCTTCTAATCTTCAACTGTCCAGTTTAGGTAAGCCTGTGCACGTTGTAGACTCTGAGTCATGTTCTTGGTCGACAGGATTGGAACCTGGTGTGGTCTTCTGTTGTAGCTCATCCACTTCAAGGATCAGTATGTTTTGTAGCCGTGATTGGTGCCCACAAACATCCTATTGTCAATAGAATCTGATCACAGATTCTGATGTAGAATGTGAACATTACCTGAAGCCTGCTGAACTGTATCTGAATGGGTTCATGCCATGCACTGCCGCCACATGACTGGCTGATTAGATAAGTGTATAAATATGAATGTGTAGGAGTACATGCTGTTCAGATTGCAGTGGCCAGTAGGTGCATTTAATAAAGTAACTACTGGGATAAGATTCAGGTGACTATTGGATTTTATAAAAAAATCTGACAAGCAAAGCCACTATATTAAATGATGGCACGCAGTTCACACAGCTACAGTAAGTCCCTGATTTACGAACATCCGAGTTATGAATTTTCTGCAGATACGAATGGACTGCAGATCTACAAACATTTGTAGATGTGAACAAATTGTGCATTGTACAAAAAACTGCAGTGCACCAGATACCCATATTAACAATTAAATACAATCTTTTGTATGTAATTGAATTTATAAAATGCATAAAGTCCGGTATATTGTATATGTGCGTGTGTGGGGTTGCGGGAGAAATGTGCTGACCTCATTGGTTTCAATGGATCAGTCCAGAAGCATGATGATAGAAAATGGCTGTCCTGATGGTGAATAATCCTAAGTTCGGAAAATCATCGAGGAGACAGAGTTCACAGGCCGAAAAAGCTCGGAGACAAAATGGGGTCCGTTCAAGCATGCAGTAAACCCCCCTGACTGCCTTTAAACGAGACCCCGCTTAGTCACTGGGATTACCTTCGTGATTTAAAGGCGCAGTCTCACAAGAGTATAATGTGGAACCAAAACTTCTAACCTTTGTTTTTGTTTTACATTGTATATATTTGTACTAAAGGTATACAAGACTCATTCTGTCAGACGTACAAACGAATCTGACTTACGAACATGCTTCCGGGTCGGAACTTCGTTAATATGTCAGGGACTTACTGTACATCAGATAACTGTGTCAATCTGATAAAGAGTGAAGATTGGAAACTATGGTGCAGGTAAACACTCATTGACATCAGACAAAACAAAGCAACTGCAATCCTTCAGTGCCATTTCTGATTTGTGCTCACCCTCATGCAGTGAAGGATTGAGTTTGTGCTTAGCACATTGTAATGTTTCTCCGGGTTCTTGGCGATGTGGTTCTCAACCCATTGGCTCTTTCCAGAGCCTGGCATGCCGACCATCATCAGCACCTGAACATGAGAGGAAATGGAAAAGCAATAAAATGATCTGAAAAACCTGAATCATTTACTTTCTTTCTTACACGATTTCAGTGAAAGAGCTAAAGCTAAATAGAATTACAGGAAACATACCTCGCAGTCTTTCCTATGTGATGGAGGAAGTGGAGCTTGAGTCCGATGTACAGATACAAGCTCTGGTAATGGGCAGTATCCAGGAGGTCCGGGATACCATGTCCCATTCTGAGAGTCCAGGTTTAAGGAAACAGAGCAGTTTTTGCAGAGGACGTGCGGGTAGAGAGCACGACCTGCCAGGGTGAAGTCAGCGAGTTGAAATGCCACCCCGAGGAATCGGCCATTTTTAGAAAAAGATATTTCTGTTTCCCCACCGTCACTGATGAACTGGAGAAAGAAAGGACGCATTTAAATTAGAAACTAATCTGAAAGTGTAACTGAAGTAAAAAATGTAAAGTATTACAGAGCACTTTATTAGGGTGGGCCAAGAAAACACTCCACACACCATGACCTCACCTTCTCCACCCTGTACTGTTGACACAAGGCAGGTTGATTCCATGGATTCTAGCTGCTGGTGCCAAATAATGTATTTGCCTTTTTCGGTGTAAGCTATGCTGTGTCATGCATTCATTTCTGTTTCCTAAGGCCACGTGCACTTTGTAGGAACATTATGGTAATTTCTGTGTCTTCGACGTACTGTGAATTTATGTTAGACTGTCATGTTGATTGGCTCTGTTGAGTGACGTGTATAGCCAGGCCCACCTCGAGGGAAAAGGCACTATGTTCGTCCAAAAAGGCACTGGCTGCTGTGCCGTATTCGGACACAAAACTGCTTTCCTTCTACTCAACATTTTGATTTCATTTATGGCAAAGTTTTATTAAATTCTGTCCAGCCAGTTTTGCATGATGCTGTGACAAAATCACCTAGAAAGATATACAAACCTACAGACAGACAGAAAATTTTCGGAGACTGGTTTTGGGTCCTACAATGTATGAAATGTAAAGATATCACTGAAAGAGCGAGTTTTGTCCAACGTACAGACGAAACCATTCTTTTAGACTCAAAACTCATCTGTTGTGCTCATTTATTGAATGAGCACAACATCTATTTTTAACTGTTTTATTATGATTATTTTCTTCTCTTTTATGTAAAGCACTTTGAATTACTTTGAATTTGAAATGTGCTATACAAATAAACTTGCCTTGCCTTTTATTTATATAGAAGATCGTAGATCCTTAGGAAAACAGTAAGCATTTACATGAAATTTTAGCACTAATGCATCATGTATAATTTGGGTTTGGTGAAAAAAGAAAGGAAAAAAATAAATCCACCACAATTTAAATCAAAACCTGAATTTAGGTTGATTGGGAAGACTACACTGATCTCCACAGGATCTAGTTCTCATTACTCTTCACATCATACCGCATAGCAGCCGATGACATCGCCTACGGAAAACGGCTCGCCGAATTCTTCCATCTTTCCCCGTGTCACTGCTTTGCCTGATCCATCAAATCCATACGAAAGCTCTTCCTCTCCTGAGTCACACAAATATAACAAATATAACTAGAAGAATGACAGACTGCAGAAATCAACAGTTACAAGGTTTGGGCATCATCTGCCAAGCGCCTCTTACAGTTAACAGTGAAGAAAAAAAAAAGAAAGTTTTTATTTTTTTACCAAGCTGAAGGTTGGAGCCATCCACAGACCAGCCTACTCTGAGGACATGAGGCTCAGGGTCGACAGCGGTCACTGTATCTGCTGACAATCTCTTCACATACTACAGAGAAAAAGCCACAAACCAGCAAGACTGAAAAAGCTGAATAGCAATCCCTTTTTCCAGATTAGCGGTAAGAAATATAGCAGAAATATTAAATTGCGACAATTTCTAAAGATATAAATATACAGTATATACATCATGGTATCCAAATCTGTTGACAGCATATTGGAGGACCAGGGTACACAAATCCATTTGAACATCCAATCAACTACTGATTACTGTCAGGTTATAGTTATGAAAGTATTTAGGATGCTTATATAACATTTTGCCCAGTTCCACTCCCAATCTCTCAGTACCTAACAATTTGTATATGCTGAACATGATTCAATAATTAACTGGAATTCTAAGCTGTTTTACTTTGTCAAGAGCTAGAAATCCCACCTTGACTTCAAATCCTACTTTTCCCTGAGTAAAGCCATGAGTGACTCTACATCCTGAGTGCAGCAGAGGGAACTTCTCCCTGAGTAAAGGCTGACCGCTGCTACCGTCTGCACCCACTTCAAAATGCAGGTCGCTGTTGTCTTTTTAAAAGAAAGAATGAAAAAAAAATATATATATTACCATTTACAAGGTCATGAAGATGAGTAACACATGCAGATCACCTGGGGCGGGTAGGGGGGGGCACATTAAGTTCCCTTAATGTGCAAGTGGTGCTGGCGAATGATTGTTTGTGCAGTTCCCACAGACATCTTTAAAACGTTTGCACCATTCAAATGCATTACTATGGTTAAGAGTCTCATCACCGTAATGTGCTTGAAGTTGGTTTTACAGCTTCATTCACAATAAAAAAAATTCATCGCAAGTCCCGGTTTGATTTGAACATACCTCATAAACAGCTAACAAACTTATAGTTCTTTTATTTGTTACTTTTAAAGGCTTAAGATGAATCAATAGCTGAGGGACATTAAAATAAATAATCAAAATGTTTTATTACATCATTACGACAACACAAATAATTCATAATATATAATCCCATGGCGACTCTTAAATGGAAACTCACATGGATCTAGACGAACTGTGTCATCATCGATGTCCATCTCATCCTCACCTGCAGGAGCAGGCTCTGGTGTTTTGGCTCTGATGACAAAAACAGTACAGCGTTAAAAAAAAAGAATAAAATTTATTGCATCAACATGAACAACTGCATGTAAATGTAGACATCTGCGAAGATCTTTCCAGTTATACCTTTTATATTGAATCTCCTCTTTAAACTCATAATAATCCCGGCCCCTCTCTGCATGGGGCGTGGGCGAGCCGACATTCCTAGACTCGTCCTGCTGCTCTGTTCCTGTCTCCTCTATGACAGCTGCTATGTGAGGAGCTGTGGGAAATGGCAGACATGACAGAATCTCTTTACATCATGGTTTTTAATTTTATCAGATGTGTCTCACATCCAAGGTCGCACTGTAGGTGCACTATTTCTCATTTGCACCCCTCTACCCTGTCCGTCAACTGAAATGGAGAAACACTTGAACAGATCTTAAATGGGAGGTGGATTATTCACAGTACTGAAACTCACACCTTGTAGGTGGAGCACACTGCACTGCACACTCCTAATCTTTAGCTCACTTCATCTTACATACTTACTTTTTTAGATGCAGAATTTGAAACAATGGCTTATTTTTATTAAAACTGCCCTTTAACACTTCCTTTACTAGTGCCGCTATCAGACCACAGGACTTCTGCTGACCACATTGGTCTGGTATCAAACTATTTCTCATCTCACCCACTGAACTAAAGCCAGCTGTAGTAGAACTCGTCTAAAAGCGATTCATAGGAGGATGATTTATGACAGCACAAAATAAAATAAAAAAATTAATAAAAACACAGGAGCATCAGTTGTGAAACTTGAAAGGTGATGATCATAATCAGGGGGAGCTAAAACAATATTCTTACTTTAAGAACTGGATTGAGAAACCTTCAACACATGATCAAAACCTGGAAGGATAATGCTAAAAGGTCAACTTTGTGCAGGAAAAAAAAAACTGTTTGGTATTGAAAGTCAGAGCATTTCAATACAAATAATATGATGAGAACTTACAGGATTGGGACTAAACAGCTGTGTAGTCATAAGAAAAACCTCTTATTACCGAGACCAATAAGAAAAAAAGGCTTAAATTTACTAGTGAGCATAAAGATTGCACTTTGGAGCAATGGAAAAAAAGGTCACTTGGTCTGATGAGTCCAGATGGAGCCTATTCCAGAGTAATCGGTGCATCAGGATGAGAAGGGAAACGCATGAAGCGATGCAACAGTCATGCATAGTGCACAAGCCTCTGGAGGCAGTGTTATGATCTGGGGTTGCTTCAGTTGGACAGGTCTAGACTTAGGCCTCCGAGTGGCGCAGTGGTAAAAGTGCTCGCCCGATCATCCAGAGATTGGTGGTTCGGTTCCCGGGTGATGCTACCTCTATAACAAATTTCCCACTTGTGGGACTAATAAAGGTTTATCTTATCTTATTATGTGGCAATAAAATAAAGTTAGCTGACGACCTAGAAGTACTGAATGACCAGGTTATTACATCTATGGAGTTTTTTTAACCTGAATGCACTGGTATGTATATTCCAGGGCTGAAAGTGTGGTTCTGGGAGCATGAGGAATCATTTTCACACATGAGCTGTGCACCACATTGTGTGCTGTAATCAAAGCTAAATCTTCATGTGTGAGATTGTGATTTTTTTTTTTTTTTTTTTTTGCTCAGGCGGTGTAATACAGGTATCATTTCATACAATTTGAAAAAGTAATCTTCACACTGTGGTTGTTGCACAGTCTAAACCTAGCTGAACTTGCATCAATGCATGACACACTGCAATCCAGACAAGTGTTTTATGTGCTACAGAAATAGCCTGGTCAGTGGTGGTGTAATGAGGGTGACTTTACACTAGGCGAAGAAAATCACACGGGCTATGGTCAGTAATTTTCCACTTACGGTAAATACAAGTGTGCACGGATATATCAACTCTCTGATTTATTGACATGACATTCAGTGAAATATGACTTAATGCATCTGATCACTGCTGTAATGGGAAGATACATTTCTGAGGACACCTTTTTTCACACCACACTCTCTCTCTCTCTCTCTCTCTCTCTCTCAGTGTAGAAGGCATGTCTTTGGAATGTGGGAGGAAACTGAAGAAGCACAAGGAAGACCATTGAGCGTGTCAAGAACATGCAAACTCCATAGACTGGAACCTTACAGGTCAGATTTCCAAAAATTCTTGCACCCCCTAAAATTGTTAATAATTAAAAGACAGTTTATGAGGTGGTATGAAAAAGTTTTGAAATTAGTTGTTTACAAGCTCTGTTTTTTCGACACATGTCCTCCCTCGGATACATTAAAACCTGATCGTGCCACTAAAGACAAATTCCACAATGCCGATCAAAGCTGTGGACCTGCCTCACGTTTTCTGTCACTGAGATGATCGGCTCTTTCACGGTTAAGCCTGTTGCTTCATCTCGGGGTTGTACCTGTACACCCAAGTTTCATTACCAGTAATGATCCTCGACAGGAAGGACGGATCATCCATGGACAATGACAGAGTTCTTGGCAGACTGCGACATGATGTTCCTTCTGCTCCTGGGTCAGCAACTTAGCGACGAACTTGTCAGCAACACGACACGTGTTCAAACCACACACAAGGATTGCCTGGACTGTTCCGTATGACACAGCAACAATGGCAGCAGTGTTGTGGATTGTTCTCTGAGGATCTGAGGATTTGCCCAGTTTTGCCCAAAGGAGGTGAAAAGGCGGGTACAGGCAGGTTGGAATGGGTGGAGAAAAGTGTCAGGTGTGTTATGTGACAAAAGAGTATCAGCGAGAGTGAAAGGAAAGGTGTACAGGACAGTGGTGAGACCAGCGATGCTCTACGGCTTAGAGAC
>JAQMYG010000012.1:10277901-10306326 GCA_030014215.1 Clariallabes teugelsi | reverse complement strand
AGTTTTTCATGTTCTTAACGAACCAAAACCCAAAACACCTTCTGTCCTTTAACTCTGATTTGTTACTGACACAGTGCTGACACTGGAGACTCCTTCTATAAATGCTAGATGAACATCTCTGAACATTAAACTCCCACCATATCCTCAATTCCATGCATTAATTAAACGTGTTTCTGTGGTGTATCTTCTCTAGTCGTTGTTGCTAGGACACACCTGACCTTGTCGTGCGGACGAACTGAAAAGTACAGATAACTAATGACTAATCAGAATTGAGAATGATACTGAAATGGAGTTCAGTGATTGTGTTTGAGATTTTTGATGATTGAGAACTTTTTTGGCTTGTCCATGTATTAGCTGTATGAGATATGATATGATGTATGGTGTTTAAACTTTCTTAAGACGGTCAGTTTCCGTCTCTGATCTCTGGTTCCTTGTTCAGTTCCCTCAGCCAGTGGGTTCATGCGTGTGATGCGCTGGAGCTGCCTCACCAGCAGAGGGAGCAGCTGGATGCTTTTATTGACCAGTTATACAAGGACATTGATAAAGGTCACTTTTCCTTCATGTGCACACACACATAAGCAAACACACACACACACACACCACTGTGCTAGAAATGTGACCGGATCGAAACACTCACTATTTGTGATCCTGATACTATGTTTGAAATGCATGTATTGATCTAGTTAAATGTGAAACAGGTTTGATGAATGAAAGGTTTTCCATAGACTCACAGAGTCCTTTCTTTTTTGACTCGTCTTACAGAAACGGGCGATTTCCTCAACTGTGAAGGATCCGGTCTCTTCCTTCTTCAGAGCTCATGTGAGAATAACAACCAATATTGTTTTTTTTTGTGTCTTTACCTTCCACAAACATTATTATAAAAGTAAAGACATCGAAAGGTCACTTCCAGTCATGTGCTTTGTCGTCAAGGCAACCACAGCTGCATACCGAACGCGGAGGCGTCCTTCCCCGACAACAACTTCCTGCTTCACCTGACCGCCCTGAGTGACATCAGCCCTGGCGAGGTCAGAGGGGGTGTGCCTTGAGATGGGATGTGCTCCACCCTAAGCGGTGTGGTGTTCACTTTCAAAAGTTTAGGTTTTTGTGTCATCAAAACGACAATGAGGGTATCAGATCAAACCGAACAAGCGTTTTCAGTGTGTGTGTGTGTGTGTGTGTGTGTGGTGCCAGATTTTAAAAAGGAGTGGACACTTCTGTCAATGTCCTATTTTTATTAGGGTGAAGGTTTTTGTAAAGTTAGATTTGGTAAATCATGTTACTGTACAGTAGCTTCTTTCTTTCTTGCCTTTTGAATTACTGAATTCTTTTTCAGCTTCGTATTTGCACTTCAGTAGCTGACATTTGTACAGGAATAGCTGAAATCCTAAGCAAAAACCTTTTTTTCCCCCTCATTGTATAAAATAATATTAGAGTTCCAAGGAAACATAGCTAGACATAGATGACTGGTTAAATCCTTATACTTTCTCATAAAGACTTGGGTAATAATCGTTTATGATAAATGGGCTCTGTTTGCAGTGATGTGCATGTAGCCATGAGTCACGCGGTCCCTTCATTCATTTCATACATTAATCATCATTTAATGTAATCAAGGGAAACTTGTATTTGGACAAATTTCACAGCTTTCCGACATGATAAATAGAAATTTAATGAATAGAAATTGAACATAACTATAGTTTGGTGCTTTTTCATATACGGTATAATTACTAGGGAGAGGAATTGTTAATGATCACCCGATCGTGATCACGATACCTGTTGTAGGTGCCGATTTGATTTGTATTGCGATTCTGTTAGTATCACAATTTTGTAAATATTCTTTTCACATTTGAGTACAATTTAAAGCCTGAGTGTTGCCTGCCAATGGGCAGGAGGAAGCTCAGTGGTGAAGTCGTTGGACTATTGATCGGAAGGTCCCAGGCCAAACCCCACTACCACCAAGTTGCCAACTGTTGGGCCCTTAACCCTTAACTGCTCAGATGTAAAATTAGATTTAAAAAAATATAAGTCGCACTGGATAAGGGATTCTGCCAAATGGCATACATGTAAATTTAATGTGTGAATAGTTTAGAGCGATTCTAAACTAATTAAGATTAATGATGGAATCTCTAATTCAAACATATATAAAATAAATATACATATATTGTGCACTCAGTGTGGCAGTGCATGGACTGCCACACAATAATTGCAATGCTTAACTGAATTGATTTTGCTTCTAATCTCTAACAATTAGGGTATTCTTTTTTATTATGGAATTTTTTTACTAAATTGATTCATTAATTGTTAATTGTGACAAGATGCATATTTCTTTTTCCCTATTCAAGTTTTATTTAAACAGCTCTAGTGAGTCAATCCCAACAAATTAGTGGTTAGCACTGTCGCCTTGCACCTCCAGGGTCCGGGTTCGATTCCCGTCTTTGTGTGCATGGAGTTTGCATGTTCTCCCCGTGCTTGGTTGGTTTCCTCCGGGTACTCTGGTTTCCTCCCACAGTCCAAAGACATGTAGGTTTGGCTAATTGGTGTTCCCAAATTACCCGTACTGTGAGTGTGTGGTGCCTTGCGATGGATTGGTCCAGGGTGTACCCTGCCTTGTGCCCTAAGTCTCCTGGGATAGGCTCCAGGTCGCCGCGACCCTGAATACAGGATAAAGCGGTATAGAAGATGAGTGAGAGTGAGTGAGTGAGTGAGAAAACAATCACTTTTAACAAACAAAAGTAAACATAATAATAATAATAATAATAATAATAATAATAATAATAATCATCATCATCATCATCATCATTTTAAAAACTGTCTGCTCTTGACTCTCTGTCTTCAGTCAAAAAAAACAAGACTGCTAAAAATACAATATTCAATATTTTCATGCTATCAGAACTGCAAGTTAATAGATATCTGAGCTATGAAGAATATTATTATATAAAACAAAAATTATTAGTTAATTTTTAATTGTTAATGCAATTAATGATTAATCATTAACATCCCTCTAAATATGGAGTACTGTGCGAAAGTTTAGAGCCACCCCTCTTATCGAATTAAGTGATATAAGTGAAATCATGTTGATTAGAAATGAAAGAAATGGGATTTTATTTTAAGCTGCAAAGTGCCTGCAGATGTAATTTAAAAAAAAAAGGTTGTTGGTTAACAACGTCAGCAGCGTCCTCATTTCCCCTCTCATCTCAGCATTTAGCATCACCAGTGTGTAATAATTGATTGCATCTTCCGTCTTCAGATGCACCTGTTACTCACTGGCTCATGCCTATGGTGTTTTTTATGCTTGAATGATTCATAGCTACTTGGGTGGCTTAACAAGCAAAAACATTCCTCTGAAACTGGTCAGGGACTGGACTGAAATGAGAGGCGAAAAAGTCCTTCAGGAAACCTGGGGAACGGTTCCTCAAGACTACAATAAAAAAAATAAATAAATAAAAACAAGAAAGTCTGGCTCTTTGGAAGCAAAAAAATGAAGAAATGACGGGTGGCTTAACTTTTTCACAGTACTGTATATAATGTATAAAAACATGTGTGTTTTTTTTTTTAATAGAAGTTGATTAAAGTTTAGATTTTACTCATATCTTTAGCATAACATTTAAATTTTTTATAGACCTTTTGTAAATGAACCTCATGCTGGGCAAACGTTTGACTAATTGCATGTGAAATTATTATCTTGAAAGGTAATTGTGGGTAATTTTTGGTCAATTAACTGGCCAATGGTTCTATAATTGGGTTCACTGTACAGTGCTGTAGGAAATATGTTTAAGGAAGCAGATGTTTGCTGTTAATATGTTTAAACCTATCTTGATTTTCTTTATTTCGTATCCAAATTTCGAATATTGTACACTTGATTATGATATCATTTTTTCCACTGATTAGATGTGGCATGTCGGACAGATGTGCTGTGGATGTTTTTTTGTCTTGCATCCTCCACCTTCCATGATTAAAACAATCCATTCAGTGTGAGTCAGATCAGATCAGAGCCAACAAAGCGCATCTGTGTTCTTGGCTTATAACCGAGCCGTAACCAAAGGCCTGAAAGCTGCGGAAATCTCTTTATGGCTACTCATCACCTGAGTTAACTTTGACTTTGGTCGGAAAGCGACTTGGTAATTGACTGTTACTCTGTTCTCATTAAAGTCTTTCTTTTTTCGGCGCTCCGTAGGAAATCTGCATCAGCTACTTGGACTGTTGCCAACGAGACAGGAGCCGTCATAGCCGGCACAGGATCCTGAGGTAATGAATGCTACAGCTTGTTTAAGAATTCATACGTCCCTCCACAAGGGATCAATTGCCATGTGGTGGCTTTGTGCTAGTGAGAGCGCAGGAACTGGGATTAGTCTTGGGCCCCTTGCTCTTTATTGATCGCCTGCCTATATATTGACTGTTTATTTGATGGAGGAAAATAAAGCGGGTTAGCTTGGAAATTCCAGTTAATTTTAGACATATTCAGGTTTCCCCCCTGTGAGACGTCTCGCTTCGGCTTCAGACGCCGCTCCCGACGTCTCCAGCTGTGCAGCTCAAGCGAATGCTGACTGCTTTATTACTGATGCTTCGTGTGTTTGCAGGGTTTGCGAGACCTTCAGAAAATTCGAAGTTGCACTAAATTAGAAATGCATTCTTGCTCGTGTGGTGTTTCTCAATTGAAACACTGTGCCTTGGTATGCACTTGTTTAGCACCCGAATGAGTGTAACCAGTGTCTGGCTAGGTAGTGTCTTATTATTATTCTCTCTCAATGTCTTTAACCATGAGGTGGCTATTTGTTTCATATAGCAGGAGCATCGTACGTATGGAAACCCGTATGTACTTATTCATCACATTCTGGATTTAGAATAACCCTTGCTGTTATAATAACCTCTTCTCTTCTGGGAAGTCTTTCTGCTAGATACTTGAGTCTTGCAACAGGGATTTGTGATCATAGTCAGCTCTCTAGTTTATCCCATAGGTGTTCAGTAGGGTCATATCAGGGCCCTGTGAAGGACAAGTTCTACACTCCTACCTTGGATTACAGTGTGTTCATGGAGCTTGCTTCATGCATAGCAGCATTGCCATGCAGAAGTTTTTGGCCTAATGTTTATAGCGAATGAAAACTGTGTAATGCTACAGCATGCAAAGACATTTTGGACAATGGTGTGCTTGCGTCTTTGTGCTAGCAGGCTTATGTTTGGGTGAGATGGTCAAGGGGCTGTATAGTGTACCAAAAGAAAAGGAGCATGGTTTATTCTTTCTTTTTTTTTCTTTTTTTTGGACCTACATACTTGTGTACCACCCAGGAATTCAGGCATTTATGTCTGTCTATTTTTGTTAAACAATATGATATTGATATCTTTAAATTCCTTAACAACACACCTTTCTGTATGTAGTTTCAGTATCTTGAGGTATCCCCCCAAATTAGGAGTTTGCAAGATCAAACCTGATGATTCCACACCTGTCCATGTCCCCAAAACTGAGCTAGGTTTTGGCAGGAAGGATGACGTTCCTCATCCCTGTCAATTAGCAGAACACTTGCCATGGCAACTATCATGTACAGTTTGTGGAAGAGGGCAGTTGGTTGCAAGGTGATCATCCATGAGGAACAGTGTGTGAAGATGTAAAGACAAAGCTGCACATGTCTCCGAAGAAGCTTGTGCTAGTCCTTAGAAGAAGCTTCTTCTAGTGCAGCTTAAGAGGCTTCTGCTAGTGCAGCTTTTAGCTGTCATACAACTGAGAAGAACTCACTAGTGGGTGGGAATTCCCAATGGTTTTAAAAATGGTTGGCAATGGGTTAAAACTACAGCTAGATTGGTTACACTTTTTTGTTTCAGGATATCTGTCATATGCATATTATCTGAGTTTGAAAAGTGTGTGAGTTGGTGTATGTTTGAGAGGATACACTGAGGATAATTTGACATTTTCTTTCAGTTAATGGTGAGAGAAAATAATAACAACCCTAGCAACTCAACTTTCTGCCTTAAAAGATAAAAATGGTCATCCAATTTGGGAATGGAAAAAAAGCAGTCAGGAGAAAGGGTCAGAAAATGTCAAATCTGAGTCTGATGTTTTCAGGGCATTAGGGGTCTGATACTAATAAGACCGGATTAGTGCATCTTTAGTTGAACCTTGCATTTTCCAATGAATTGCAAAGTCAGATTCTTTATATCCAAGTTATTAGGAGATTTTTTATTTTTATTTTTTGGTATATGAGGATGCCTGGGGAGCTTATGAAAACACTACAGACATAAAAAAATTTTCCCTCCACTTTTTTCAGAGAAAACTACTTGTTCGTGTGCTCGTGTCAGAAGTGCATGGCTCAGATGGACGACGCGGATGTGACCTCTGAGGATGAGGACGAGGCGGAGGGAGAGACGGAAGGGGACGATATCGAGGATGAGATGACGGACGTGTGATGAAGATCGGGTTTTGGGTTTCCCCATTCCCACCCCCCTGCATTTCATACCTTTTGTGGACGTTTACACTTTCATATCATCATAAAGAAAAGCATTTGAGTCACCATATCCAAGCTGCAGCTCTGTCCATTGGGGTAGGAGAAGTAGTTCTGGGCTATGCAAAGTATTTTGTCTTACTTGTACATCTTTAATTCCCATGACATCACATTAGTGGGGTTACGAATGCTTCCATTTTCAATGATCACACCTTGCCATAAAAAAAAAACAAAAAAAAAAAAACACAGATTCTAACATTTCATCTATGCACTGAGACTTTTGATACATTATGATGCCCTAACACCCAGCATGGAGTCTTTTAAAGACAAAATAATTCACATTTCATCAGCTTTTATTAGACTGTAGACACAACAACCAGCCATGCCATGTCTTCACCAATATTTTAGTTTACTTGGGTCAGAATGTAGTGTCTACTTTTGCTCGGAGCAAGTAGGGCACACGTAACCTCTTTAAACTCTCAGAAGGGGTCAGCTGCTTCAGACTTATATTCCTAAATCTCATAACTACAGTGCCCTCCAGTATTATTGGCACCCTTCTTAAAAATGAGCTGAAATGATTGTATAAAAATAACCTTCCACACAGTAATTCAAAGTTTCTACGCAAACATTTGTTCTGACAGTAAGGAAGCTTTTACAAAAATTCAAACCAATTACTTTTTTTTTTATTTTTTATTAATTTCTTTTGAGTTATTTATGACAGTCCCCCCAGAAATTCTGTTCTTGCCTTTAACCATGTCTTGTTTCATTGTGGTATGAATATTATATTGTTAATCCCCTAACGTCATCATTTACGGTACCAATGGGAGGAAACCAAAGATCTTGAACATGAAGGCGACAGCTGTTTGTTGTCTTATGCAAATCAGGTAACGGATATAACACACTTAAGCACCTAAAATGCACATACACTTGATTACAGTCATAATAAAAATTTTCAGATGTCTGGAAGTGTTTGAAGTTACCCAAGAATGCGAGCCAAGTACACAATGTCATCTCACTCAGTCTTTTTGTGGACGGAGGATGATGAAGGAAAGAAAATGTACTCAAAGATCACAATAATATGAGGGGCATTCAAGTCAAACCAGGACTTTTGATTGTGCAGCACACAATCAAAAAAAATAAAAGGTGAAAATAAAAGCTCTCTATATATGTTTCTCTATATAATCCCCTGCTATACTCATGCACTTATCCCAGCGGTTCACAAGTCCTTGGATACCATCAAGGTAGAAAGTTTTCTCAGGAAGCCGGAGGCATGATCGGACTGTCTGGTCTCCAAAGAAAATTGGAGTGAGGTCAGGACTGTTTAGAGGATGTGGCGATAACTCCCACCTGAGTTCCTGTAATGCACAAGTAGTGTTTGTCAATGATTGCATGTACAGTTCCCACAAACAGATGCAAATCTTCTGCAAATTATCCATCAATTTTCAAGGGGAACGACAGCATCGGGCTTAGAGGATCGCGCGCAAGGACGTATGACTTTCTTGAAAACTTTTGCACCATTCATATTTTTACTGCAGCTAAGAGGTTGACCTTTCTTGTGAATGAAGGCGTAAAATCATCCCAAGTCCCAGTTTGACTTGAACACCGCTCATAGAATTTCACCCACTTCGTTGTTGTTGTTGTTGTTGTTGTTTTTTGTGATTGTCACAAAGTGTTTTCAAAGGGTTTTCAATCTTGTTAGATTTTACAGGAAGAGACTCAGGAATCGCTGGTATTCTCTCAAGAGAAGGACTAACAGAATATTAATTTTGAGGTGTTGATTATTATTAAAACAGCATGTGGAGAGGAGAGGAATATCCCACAGTTCTAACATGTTCCTTTTTATTTATTAGTTGTAAGTTTTTTTTATTGAGGGTGCTAATAATTGTGGAGGACACTGTACATTTCCTATTTGTTTCACCACAGTTATAGGGTGATAATTTTCGACATCAATTCCAACAAAATTGTAAATGAATAATTAATTGTAATCCTAAAATAGCACTCGTTAATATAAATAGCTGAATAATAAGCTGAGCCATTAATGAGTTTATCAGTTAGAGGTCACAGCAAACTTCATACTGGATGAGTCTGTGGTTCGCAGCAGGTCTTAGCTGATCTACAGTATAGTTATGTTTCAGGTATGCAGCATTAGTTTCACCACATTAACTGCCAGGCAGATGCATTTTGCCTCTGGATTCAGTTTTTTGATGTTGTGCGAGGACTCACCACAGTGTCGCAGGAGGTAGGAAAACATCGCCGATTGCATTTTCCACCACTTGTCATAATCCTTCAGCGTTTAATACAGTCATCGTGTGTTTATGAAACTCGCTTTGGAACATTCGCACTTTCTCCCTACCGTGCATAGTGTTCCTGACAAATCCTGGCAGTTTCATCAACATCGTGCCAGAACAATTCAACATCGAACGCGGCAGATGCTGAATTAACATAACTGGATATCTTCGAAATGCAATAATAATGATGTGACAGTTTAAGCGTGATCTGTACACGAAAGGAAAAACGTTTCTTGAATCATTTTGGAGCGCCAGTGCGCTTTATCTTGCTGAAACCACAGACCAAATAATGAGTAGATTAGCATTCATTAGTGCAACATCCTCCTCCTTGATATTTCTTCACACACATAGATGCAACTTTTATTTGTTCTGCCATCAGGATTTGAACAGTTTTGTTTCAGCACTCACAATAAATGTTGTTTCTGTTGACACATCCCTGAGACTTTCAGGATAGTGACACTTAAGGGCAAATACTTGCGCTTTATGACAGATGAGAACAAATTCAATTCAGCTCTTATAAAGGCGATGACCCGTTGTGTACAGTTAACGTGGTGTCTGAGTGGAGTGAATTAAGATTGACACAGGTCAGCTTGGCACAGTGCCGTCTTGGAGCAGAAGCAAGCTATATACAAAGATCAGCCATAACATTAAACATTAAAAGCACCTAGGTTTTAGGCTCCCCTCGTGCCACCAAAACAACTCTGACCCCTCAAGGCATGGCCCCAAAAAAACCTGCTGTGCAGTCTGGTACTTGGTACTTAAGCAGCAGATGCTTTAAGTGCTGTAAGGTCGGTTCTCCATGAATCAGAATTGTTTGTCCGGCACATCCCATGGATGCTCAGTCGAATCGAGATCTGGGGAATTTGGAGGCCGGATCAATAACCTTGAACTCTTTGCCTGCTAAGCTCCATACACAGCAGGCTGTGAAGCACTGGGTTTTCTGATAACTTTCTATCATAGCGTTAACCTTTTTCAGCAGTTTGTGCCATGTTGGCTTTTCTGTGGAACAGGCTGGCCCGCAGGCATTGATGAGCCTTATGTGCCCATATGATCTTGCCACCAATTTACTAGTATATAATTGATCAGTGTTTTTCAATTCACCTGGCTGGGGTGTTAATGTTATGGCGGATCGGTCTGTGTGTATATAAAGTCCTCATTCATGTTTCCATACATTTTAGCATAAGGTGGATACAACCTAAATTTTGTATAAAAATAAAAAAAAATACATAACTACCTAATTGGCGTGACCAATGAGTTAGAAAAATGGTGCATTTGAAACACATTTTGATATAAGGCATTTCATATAAGTTTCATTTATTTGTGCACCTTTAAAGTTAAGTTAAACATTTATTACTTACATACAACCTACTGCACAATGAAAGTATTTCTTTGAATATCATAGCTTTGAGGCTGGGGTCAAAGCATAGGGTCAGCAATGATACAGCTCCCCTGGAGCAGACAGGGTTAAAGGCCTTGCTCAAGGGCCTACAATGGCAGCCTGTTGGAGCTGGGGCTTGAACTGCTGACCTTCTGACCAGTAACCCAGAGCCCTAACTCACTGAGCTCCAAATACATTGTGCATTTATGGTGTAGCAAGCTTCTACACGTATTGGTTTCAAAAATAAGTAGTGCAAAATGCCCTAATAGATGCCCATGAGGACAGGATTAACTGGCCAATTAATTGGCTTTATTTAACAGATTTAAGGAAACACTATTTTCTGTGACCATTGAGATGTTTTACAGCAAATAACCATGCAGTGTGCCTTTGAGGTACGGAGCCATTTCTATTTAAGCAATACTGCATGAGCACGACTGCAGCTTTACTGAATTTCGGCATGACTGTGACCATGGGTGAAAATAGGCCAGTACTGTCTGGTGTTGCATACCACAGTACTGGAAACCCACGTTCAAAACCACTAATTGAAGCACTTCTGATAACGTTATGTCATCTTAGACAACACTTTATAGCTGCTTCTAAATCGACCTGAATTGCCTCTGAACCATCCGTGATGTGTTTTGAGCTTTCGTTGCTGCTAGTTAACGAGTCAAGTTTCCACCAACGCGCTGAAGCAAAAACTCCCAATGTGTAACAGAATACAGTGTGATGGTTTATGATATTCTGTTTTATTCCAACACTGACAGCAGCTCAGACAAGCTGTGTGTGAGGTGACAAACAGGAACTCTCTGTGAAACAGTATGCGACTGCGCATGGTCATCCTAAACACAGCGTCTGTAAAAGGGTGCGCTTAATTTTGTCAATTTTCACATAAGCCTGTTAAAGATTGCACCTTAACCAGTAAATCTAATATTTTGCCACACGCAATGTCAAGCTTTTCTAATTTCTTTTCTACTCCATATGGATATTGATATATATATTGAAGAAGTGAACAATATGATGCAAGTAAAGGTTATGGTATAGGACTGGCAAAAATTTAACTACTTCCACTCCAGACTTTGATTCACCATAGATAATCACCGCAATGCCAGTATTTAGTATAACCACAAAATTGTGCAAGCGGTATTATTTTTATACAACAATTCTTTAAAGAAGGAATTAATATTGAGTAAATTACACTCCGAACCCAATATGGCCATAACTGTTACACTCTAAAAGCTACACTCGCTTTATAGTACATCGGATAGTTTTGTATCATATTGATTTGTACATTCCCATTTATTTCCATTTCCATTACTTCCATCTGGTCAAATCTTCAACTAAAGAGTTTCACTATTTCAAGCAAAAAGTTATATTCCTGAAAAGTATTTTTTGCCATGTAAGCTGATGATGTTGCTAACAGTACAGTAGTACACGTTTCGAACTTGAAAGTGAAATGTTACATGGCGAACATAGACAAATAGAGTCATACACACACACATACACACACACACACAGTTAAATGTCCCAATGTGGTTATAGAAAAAAAGACCAATCAAATTAATGAACTGGTGAGAACTGTTGTATAATGTGAAAGATAAACTGTTTGAAGGAAAGGTGGGTTAACTAGGGTGTCATGTACGAGTACCTGCTTCAGAAATGTGTCTCGACCACATGCTAAGGAGAAAGAAAAAAAAAACTTGAAAAACATATCATTGTTCTCCCTTTTTTGGTTTGGCTCTTGAGTTGGGCTGGAAATTATCTTAAACATTCTGCACCTTGTTAACGGTGATGGGAAACACACATCCTGGTTTGAACAGAGTTAAACGACGGTACATCTAAAACCACTGAAAACATGCTGTTACATCGTGTGCTGAATGTCTGTATGTTGTCAACTCTCTACTATGTAACATGTTGTTCCTCTACACATTCAATACATAGTACAGTAGCTTCTAACACGTCTAATAGCCTCTCGACCTTGAGAAAGAATTTTCTTTGAGGCTATGATGTTTTTAGTATTGTCCAGCTCAACCAAAATATATGGTCTCAAGCCTCTGATTTGACAAGATTTGACGTTACAGATGGTGTTTTTCAAAATGTGCTTTCATCAAGAAGCTTTAAACAGACCTGCATTAGATATAGTGAGCTGTAGCCATATGAACCTCCCCCCTTCCCCATGTACTACTTTTATATATTTCCTCACAATCAAAGCTGGAGTAGCTGGGTGGTTACAAGCATTGGACTATGGATCATAAGGTCACAGGTTCAGACCCCCCATCACCACCAAGTTGCTGCTGTTAGGCCCTTGAGCAATGGACCCTTAACCCTCAACTGCTCAGATGTATAATAAGATAAAAATGTAAGTCGCTCTGTATAAGGGTGTCTGTGAAATGGTGTAAAAAAAATTTTTAATCTTTTAACATTTGGTTTGGGGTTCAAAAAGATTTACTAAATGATTAAAAAATGTAATCAGCTTATAAACAGAAATGATTAATAGAAATTACAAAACCTGCAACATCATAGGTCTGAGGAGGTTAAGAATATTTGAAACATTTTAGCTTTAAACCATCTATTTGGTCACTGTAACAAAAAGTGGAGAATTCTGAGAACATCATGTACTGTACTTACAGTATACAGTGCATGCTACATCTGCAAACATCATTGAGGCCGAAAGAATCTGTTATTTTTGGCAAATGGGGGTGTAATGTGAGCCCAACATCCTGCAGAAGGACAAAATAGCAAGCGATATGAAGCAGGAAGTATGGACACCTGTGGCCGGGTCTGAGAGCAATAACCTCTGTGCTCAGGCCAACAGAGTCGTGCTGGCAAAACGGCCTGCTGTGAACTCAGCCACACAACGGCGTCCCTTCAACATGGCCACATGGCCGTGTGAGAGGGGTCGAAGTGTCGGCCCCGGGAGGAAAGAGCCCGATAGAGATGTCCGATTGAAGATGGAGGAGGGGGGTCGGCTACAAGAACAAAACTTGAATGAAGCACAGTCGTTATGACTGAGAAAAAGGAGCTTTTATTCTGTCAATCCCAAAACCACAAGGAATCCACATTTACATTCGCAAATGAGCCTGGAGTGTAAAAGAGGGGCAATGAAAACAAGCCACGTTATGATCGCTGCAAATTCACGCAGGGCAAATGAAAGCACCCAATTTGCATCTTGTGATTTGAAATGCTTGGATCTTGTTTAAGCATATTTGACATTTAGAGGTGAAACTTGCCTGCATTTAAGAAAGATTGCAATTCTGGTTGAACATTTGGTTGTTTACAGTTTGTCACGATGCTAATAGCTCTCATTTGAGCGCTCTAGTTGACTTGCACACAGCATGTTTGCATTTTTGCGAATATTTATTACTACATTAACTCTTGTCATTCAGCCTGTGTTTCACTCAAACACCACCAATAAAGACAAGTGCAAAATTCCTTCACTCAGCGGTGTGCTGCTCTCTGTCGTGACGTGACGCACTATTCCTTTAGGGCATTTCTTTGTGTTGAAACGCTTCTTTCCACATTTTTTGTTGTATTCTATATTTTTTTGTATCCTGCTTGCTAAAAAAATAAGTTATAATACTCCCTCAAATCCTGCAGTACCCGGTAGAGGACTTTTCTTTAATGCTGGCTGACACAGAAGATAAATAGTTAGGATTTTTGGAAGGTTTTTTTAATACCATAAAATGTGTACACAATGAATTTAATTGCAGCTATACACAATAATTTCATCATTAGTTCCTTGCCAGCACAGCTGATGATAATTTGCAGTTCCTCTAAACTCATGGTTATCTTCTAAGATATATAGTTTTCTAGTCTAGATATAAGTAATTAATTTAATGTAACGTAGAACGATAAGTACAATAGTATTAATTATGAGGGGCATTCAAGCTAAACCGGGACTTTTGATTTTGCAGAATAACAACACAGTTATGAAAGTGAAAATTTCCTTTATTTCTGTATATAATCCCCTGCTACACTAATGCACTTATTTCAGCGTTTAACTGATGGTTGGATACCATCAAGGTACAAAGTTTTCTCAATACACCGGACTGCCTGCTTCACGTCTGATACTCTAGCCTCTCAGGAACTCCATTAATGGGCCAAAAATGTGGAAATTTTAAGCGAGGTCAGGACTGTACTGGGGATGTGGAAATAACTCCCAGCTGAGTTCCTGTAACGTGCAAGTGGTGTTTGTCAATGATTGTGTGTACAGTTGGTACAGACAGATGTGTCTCTTCCACAAGTTGGTGACAAGTTATCTGCAGATTTTCAATGATCTGGTGTTCCATTCGCATTACGTTTATGGGAACTACTGCAGTGAGCTCCGAGCCATGTCGTTATTCAGGGACAAACGGCCGTCTTTAAAACATTTGCACCATTCAAATGTTTTCCTCCGGCTAAGAGTCTCATCACTTGAAGCTTCTGTAAATGTCAATCAGTTTTACACGTGCGTACCGGTTTGACTTTAACGCCCCTCGTATTTTAACAACGTTCTTTCCAGAATTGTCATGCTTAACTCTGAGGAGTGAGATTGGGAATTGATTCCAAAGAGTCAATTTGTGAGTAGTTTGTGAGTAATTCAGATGTTCTCAAATGTATCCCTGTTTGAAGAAATTATATTTAACATTTACGCCTATATTTAAATTTTCATAATTCTCAGGTAATAATAACAGGAAATCGCCACGGCACGTTTACTTTTTTACTGGGAATCATTCATATCATCCATGGAGTTGGTGAAAAATGAACTAAGACCCAAAGTTCTGTTACTTCACATTTGAGCCAAGTCTTATTTTTAAAATTATGGTGGTGCCAGATAATATGCGTCTTGTCGGGTCTGTTATGAAACACTAAGCCCTAAAATTACTACAAGTAGCATCGGGCTCTGTTATTAAATGCATAAATGGAGTATGAGAAAGCTGTGGTTTTAACCTCCTGCCATGAAATGATGTAAGCTTATTTGTATACCACGGTTGCTACATTTGTATTTTAAAAAAATGAGTGACCTGGTTCATTGCGAAAGTTTTCTCAGGTTGAAAAGCACGACATGTGGAAGCAGTCAGCATTAAACCATCCAGATCAGTTGCTCGAAAGCCCTCGAGCTGAAGCCATAAACCCATATGATGGACTGCTCCTGCCCAGGTGGCCTGATGGAGAGCTCGTTTGCGCCGTTTTCCCCAGAAACCAGTCGAAATAAACATTGAGTCTGCTCCGCAATAATTCCAGTATAAATGTCCTGCAGTTCAGTAACACCGTTTCACGTTCAGATGGAACGTTCTAATTTTCTGGGAGGTTCAACAAACCATTTCCCTTAGCGCACGTGAAATGGTGGACATTTGTCAAACTGGTCCTCACAAGAAAATAAAAAAATTAAATAATTCACTTGCATATATAAAGCCCCCTCTGCAGAAAGCATTTCACACTGTTCGACAACATTATACCACCATTATATTTTACATGCAGATAAAACAAACTAATCCGCGTGTGGGTTTCTTTCTGCTATTTGTTCCCGGCAGCAATCGCACTGCATGTTTTCAACATCCCACATTTATTTTCAGTTCCTTATTAATTATTCTATCCACTCACTAGTGCCTCAAGACCTTTGGGATATGTTGACATTTGCTAAACTTGGCCAACCCTATCCAATTCTGAGGTGCAGACAATCAAAATAAAGCCATGCTTGGTTCTACGAAGGAAACGGCATGTGCCTACAGGAATCATTTCAGCCCTGCAGAGCAGGCCAGATCTGCAGCTCTCTATCCTGAATCTTAAATTAAGTTGATGGAGAAACTCTCGTCGTTCAGGCTTCTGTTTGCTTATCTACTTCTCTAATTATTTTCTGCACATCCCTTGTTAAAAAGAAGCTGATGCTTTTCTTTTTTCCCCGGCTTGGCATTTTAAACTAGCCAGGACAAAAGAAGGAACAGTGTGTAATTATGTTTTACCAATGCCGGGAGTCAGAACGCTTAGATGTCTGGCAAGATATTCTGCCAAGATAGGCACTTTTTTTTTCCAATTCGCAAGAGCTTGTTTCGCATCCAGAGGGCGAGCTTTTTGATAGCTGCACTTTAGACAAAAGGTCATATTCATGAAGAAGTTATTTGAGAATTTTTTTTGTGAATACCACAAAATGAACATGATACCACAATGTGACAGCACTGAGATTTCATCCATGCATATCAGCCATTTCACAGCTCGGTTCTCAGCCTGGAATGGCATAAATGGCCAATTTAATAGATGTCGCCCTCTAATAAACAACTTATTAATGGCTTTGTTTGCTTAAAATGTTGGATAAAAACAATCTTCGGCACTGTTGAATGCAGTTCCCAGATGATCATGGACATCGGTATTCCATTGTGGTCTATGAAAAAGAGGCAAACAATAGTGGTGTCGTATATGAGGGAGCCGAATGAAGTCTGAATGCTTACGCTCATTAAACTGAAAGGATCTTTGAAACTAACAGCTCAATCTCCAGCATGATGATACAATGAAGCAGTTTCTTCCTCTTCAAAATTGATATCCCTTTGTTTCCTCCTGATCATCGGCTGATTAATTGCGCTTAGCTGATCTGAATTCAGTATGACTAAATTCGATGATGTGCTCCTGTGAAGTCACCTTAATTAGCAGCTCAGCTGAAATGCCATGGATGCTGGCAACACCAGTGACCGTGGATGTGTGGGATAAAAGGCAGCATTGAAATGACCAAATCAAAAGACTTTCGTGCTATCGACATCTCTTTTTGTTTTCAAAAAGCTCAGAGGTTGTTTTTTTTTAATGCCACACTGCAACTCCTGTTTCCTGCCTTCATTACTGCGCCCATAGAGAAAAAAAAATACACAGATCAGCCAGAACATTAAAAGCTTATAACGTTAAGGCCAATATTGTGTATGTTCAACTTGTGCTACCAAAACATCTCTGAGCCATGACTCAACAAGACCTTTGAAGATGTGCTGTGGTGTCTGGCACCAGGACATTAGCAGCAGGTCCTATACAGTAAGTTGCAATGCAATCCCACGGATGCTTGATCAGATCTGGGGAATTTGTAGGCCAGATACTGTAAACTATGTTGAACTCTGCTGGATAACAATCATACACAACAAGCTGTGATGCACTGGGTGTTATGACCCCATTAATGTCATGTTAATGTTAGTATATCAGAATTTCTATATCTACTGTATACATATAATCAAACTGTCGAGTTGGAGTATCTGTGCATTGAAGATATTTGTGGAAAAATTATTTGGGTGGATGTAAGGTTGGGTTGAATAATAGAACACAATCAAGATGTTTTTTGGAATTTTTGTCTGTTTGTTTGTCTGTTTGTTTGTGCAAACATCACGTAAAAACTCCTTAACTGATTTTAATGGGGTTTTCGAATGTGCTTTTGACTGAGCTTGAGGTAACATATAGGCTTTGTTTCATCACAATCGGCCCACGGGAAGATAAGATATGCCACTTTCAAATTTAAATAGAAAACACCCATATATCATTAAAAGAAATAATAAAATAAAATCGACCTTGGAAAAATCATTAGTAGTTCTTCTCAAAATGTAACAGATGGTGCTGTACATTCTTTAATACACACTTATGAGTGTGCAATTCAAATCTACATAATAAACGCAATCTCACACCTGCATTCCGCACACTTCATCATATTACACAAAAAAAATTTGTTCATTCCAGAATTCAACAGATGGCGATGTACTTTTTTTTTTTTTTTTTTAAAGCACGTCTATATATGTAATGTATGTATGTATACCTGGCCAAAAAAAAAAAAAACACTTTAAGTCTTTTAACTTTAGCCTTGATTGCAGCACACAATGTGGTGGCCAGTTTGTGTGAAAATTATTCCTCATGCTTCCAGAACCACTCTTTCACAGCTTAAGTCCTGGAATATGCCTGTGCCTCCAGGGAAGAAAAACATCCAGGTCATCAGCTGACTCCATTTTTATCGCCACATAACATTACTGAGGCTAAACCTGACCAACAAAAGCAACTCCAGATCATAACACTGCCTCCACATGTGTGTACAGTAGGCACTAGGCATGATGGGTGCATCACTTCATCCTCCTCTTTCCTTACCCTGATTTGTCCATCACTCTGGAACGGGATAAATCTGGACTCATCAAACCACATGACCTTTTCCCAGTGATCCACAGTCCATTCTTCATGCACCATAGAAAACTGAAGCTTTTTTCTTCTGATTAGCTTCACTGGTGGTTTTCTTAACGCTATGCAGCAGTTAATCCCAATCCCTTGAGTTTGCTTGTGGAAATGCTCGTTTACTCTTAAATATAACTGAGTTCTACTGTTGTTTTTTATGATTAGATTTCACCAAACATCTAAGTGACCTCTAATCATAATTATTCACAATGCTTTTCCAACCACATTTCTTCCCCTGAGTTGATGGTTCACCACCATCCTCCAAGGTTTTAAGAATGTGTTGGACATTTCTTAAAACCATTTTAGTAGTTTTAGCGACCTCCTTAGTTGTTTTCTTTGGTTGATGCAGGACAATAATTTGAGCCTTCTGAAACAGTTTTTGCCATGACCACAGAATATGCCTACTGACACAGAATATGCCTACTGGGATTTAAAGAATGAGAAGCTACTCACTGCATCAGTTAGGGTTAAATAGCTGGTTACCAGCTGAACCATATTAATCACTGGAGGAATTATCCAGTGGTAGGCTTTTAACTATTTGCTTAGTTCAATCCAGGTTAAATCCCGTTTTTTGTTTTGTTTTTTGGCCGAGGATTGTATTTATGTATGTATGTATGTATGTATGGCCATCTTTTTGATGGCACAAAACAATTTGCTTCACTAATAATTTCAAATGTACTTCTTATTACTTATAAGCATAAAACAGTATGCCTGCTATTTATTTGCTATTTATTGGAGCAATAGAGGTTTTTAACTCCTGAACTTTGTATTCAGAGAACTCATTAGGTCCAAGTGTCTATAGGCCTATTGTTTTTAAGTTATGGAGATCTGGATTAAAGCCAAACAGTTTAAGTGCAATGTAGTTGAAATTTAATTACTTTGATAAATGATGATTGTGATTTTCACCACTGTAACAAAATTAGAAAGTCTCAGACCTCCTGGCTGTGCTTCATGTACCCGTGGGTGTCCCGGGATGCCACTTTGAGAAACACTGTAGCGGATCTTTAATTGAAAGTGAAGGAATAACTGCACTGTGATGGGATACGCTTGGAAATGGTACCTTAAGGGATCCTTAGCACGTTAGGACACTAAATGATTTTTAAAACTGATCCTTTAGGTCTCCTTAACTTCCTAAATGGGTACCTGTTGTGTCTTTTTTATACACATTTAAACCTTGGGGAGACTCATGCAACACACTTGTAAATTTAGTCTGGTCACACAGCTCTGCTCGTCTTTTACTGCAGTTTTCCTTTTCTTACATCAGTCAGTATACACATTCACATCACATCACATCTACATATCAATAAGAACTAATGACGCAAAAATAAAACAGCTCTATAATAGATCATACACAATCATACTGCTTGGAACCCTTTGGGAAACATACTGTGCAGAGTTATAACACTATATAAGACCTTTAATGGTTCCTTCGAAAGGACAAATTAAAAAACCCTAATCCATTTTCTCATCTCCTGGGACACAGTGACTCTGAACCTTGCCAGCAATTTAAAGTACATGGTCAACCTACTGGCATCAAAACCTACTGGTTTCATTAAATTCACTGTTATTCCTCTTCTGCCTGCACATTTTACTAGCACCTGTTGGAATTCTACCTGTAGCCTGAGAAAGACAGAAATTCAATTTTTTAATGAACTTTTTCCAAGATCAATAGAGGTTTCCGGTTTCCCCGGGGTTAAAGGTGACATCGCAAATCCTGCTCCCTGCCTTTTATTACCGCACTCATGAAGAAACGTGTAAGGTCTTGACACCACAGGTTTCTTTTAAAGCATATAAAGGACAGGTGGTGACTTATTAGTGGCTTACTGTGTGAATACCTTTATCTGATCGTTCAGAATGTGATCATATGCCCATAACAGCAGCTTCAATTATTGTATCAGTGCAAATCACAGGTTTATATTTAATGTGCTTGTCGTAACTTCTACACGGCAGATGCTCAATCTGATTCAAGTCTAAAAACTTACAAATTGAAGATGTGTTGTTTTTAACACAGCAAATATATAATTAGTGATACTGTGAGGGTTTTCTTTTAGAAGACATTTGTTTAACATCCATTGTGTGGAGTCTGTAGTGTCAGAGCTTTATAACAGCCAGATGTAAAGCTGTTCCTTTATGTTCTAAAGACAAAGAATGTGGAATTGTATGTCTCTGTATAACAAGCAGTACAATGCTTTACAAATCGTGATATATACAGTACAGTATATATATATATATAAATGTCTTGTGTTTTCTAACAAGGTTCTAGACTTCTACATAGAACCTTTAAAGGTTCCAACTGAAGGAGAAAATGAGAAACCTGCTTGATTTCAACTACTAATTATTATTTATTTTTGCACCAGCACAGGAGCAAAATTGCCAAATTGACCCTAATGATGGGGTGTTTTGTTTTCTATCAGTACTCCCAACCTTTCACCTGCTGTGCAACCATTTGCTGCAACCTGTGGGAATTACAGCTACACCCTGAGGAGAGCATAAAACCATTTGGGAATTAACTACTTTCAGGATCAATAGGAGTCTCTGTCTCACTCTCGCTTTTTTTCCTGGGGTTAAAGGTAACAGATCACTCTTTGGCATATACTCAGTAGGACCCAGCAGTCTCTCGAATGAAATGGTCGGTTTCTAGAGCAGAACAGCATTCCTTTTTTTTTTCTTTTCTCCCTCCGGGCCCTGTGGTCACGAACGCTGCCATTAAAACCTCCAGAAACCCTCACTTCCAATTGATTGCACAAAAAACAGCCATGTGGGTGTTTGGTTTCCATACAAGCCTTCTGTTTCTGTTGACTAGAGCAAACAACACAATGCGTTTGTACGTCTCCGGTGCTCTTTCTCATTATTCACATTGTGGCTCTTTTTTAGATCATAAAAAACAATGAGGTGCCTATAATAACATACAATGGTGATTGAAAGATGGTTTTATACCTCACTGAAAAAGCCCCACACACACAAACCAAACACCAGACACATATGTATAATTATTGAAGGTTACTTGATAAAAAAATAAAATAAAAATACACTAATGAATGTTTCACACATCCATTCATACTTCAGTCTTCTTAGCGTGCAGAAGTTAAAAGAGTTCTTGCCTTGCAGTATATAAAACTACAAGTGCCAATTACGTTATAACACACTCTGTGTGACACTATAGTGGACACCATTCATTACTTTTTTTATGCATGATAGAATATAGACATCCATCTATCTATCCATGCATTCATCCATTCAGGAACCTCTGTAGTCCAACTAGGGACCATGGAGGCCAATGGTGATTAACATTGTATTTATTCTAATTTGTACGAACGTGGTGGGTCAACATTTACATACAAATTTACACACTATGGGAATTAGCCTAATCTGCATTTCTTGCGACTCTGAGAGGAAACTTGAGCACCCGGAGGAAATCCACCAAGCATGGGAAGACCATGCAAACTCCATGCACACACACACACACACACACACATACAGACCCTGAGGCAGGAATCAAACCCCCAACCCTGGAGGTGCAAGATGCCCGTGTTAACCACTACACCATCGTGCCACCAACATATAGGCAACATAAAATTCAAAAAAGCAACATCACATGTTTCAGCCATGATTTTATTAAATCCAAATCCTCACAGAAAGAGTACTGTATACTGACAGAAATATCTGTATTTACATAGAGATAGGCCTTCTTATATCTGCTCGGCTTAAGTGCTTCCGTAGGTGTGCAGGTTTAATACAGCTGACGTGGAATGACTTTTGCATGCCGGAAGACAATCATAAGCCCACACTCCAGGCTTTAACGTAAATGCATGACAGAATCATCTTGAATACATACGCTGCCTTGATCAAGTTAATGAATTCATGGTGTCTAGCTCATTCCTTCCACTAGTTGTGGAAGTAATATATAACACCTACTCTTAAGCTCAAAAGACTTTATGTCTTGGGAATGCATTTTAAACAGTGTTGCTAAGAATATCTAAGTGAAATAGGAGAACCTGTGAAGAAACCGGTGTGAACTGTACCCAGAGGGTGTTATTTTGTAATGTATTTAGCACATTAAAATCCAAGCAGCTTGTTTTAGAGCCCCAACAATATGTTTGTTTTTTTCCCCCTTGCTTTGTGCCCTGGCTTTTTTTTTTTTTTTTCTTGTTAGTTCACTTAAAATTCATAAACTGTTAACTACAAAGTGCTTGAGTTTAAAAGATTTATTTAAGCAGGCCCTACATATTCCAGCACTCAGATGAAACAAGAGGTGTCATTTTCCAGAGATGCCCAGCATGACTCAGGTGTCAGAGGATTTTATTCTGCTCTGCACTCATTCCCAATTCTGGCTTTGAAGTCTTGTCTTCCACTAGAAAAAGTTTTCCTGTGTGAACTTGGGATGCTTCAAGCTTCACATCGCATAAACTCTGGCATGCATAAATACCCGAAAATTTGACTAAAACCTCCTCGGTGCAGTCCCACCCAGCCTCATACATTTAGCTTATATTTACTGTAAACCTTTTTCATGCAGCAAAATGATATATGCCTCCATTTAATAAGGAAAGAGTTCTAGATTATTTTTCTTTTTGTCACTCGAGGCAGCTGGGAATCCAGCAGCGGGCTTTAATCCCACAGTGTTTAAAATCCCCTCGTGAAGTGTTCCCTCTCTACCCAGAGGAAGGCAATAAAATTCCTGCTATTACATAGCAGGCCGTAGTTCATCAGCAGCTGCACACAGCACTGGGTAACGAAACACTGCCTGGTGGGTTTGTGCTTCAGGACCCTCAGGGCCAAAAAAGAAAAAAATCCTTTTTACATGGGTCACATCTGGGGCCATTTGGTCACTTTATAAAAAGAGTTTTTCATGGGCTGTGTGGACTTTTTATGTTCCCTCTGATATTCATGGTCAGCAATATGTAAATAATGACGCTAATCTTTTTTTCTTCTTCTTTTCTTCTACATTACATCTTTCTTGAGTTCACTGACCATCATTTAGTTCCGCAAAATGTCCATTTTGACCCATGAGGGTTAGTTTAATTAATTTCAATGTCCATTTTTCACCCAGAATGTCCATTTTGACCCGTGTGGGTCAGTTTAATTAATTTGAATACCCTAGAAACTTATAGGAAGGGGCTGTATAGAAAGACTATATAGAGATCTCTCCACATTACCCTCTTTAAAAGGCTGATTATGTGCATTTATATGAGTAGCAGTTTATATTATGTGTCTTGTCTTGAAAGGATCACATTATCAGTATGTATTCCACAGTGCTGTTAAATTCTCAAATCTATTAATTGATAATTAATGAATTAATTAGAATCCATTATTCATTTATTTAGATTAATAGGCTTACTCTAAGACATGTTATTTAACAAAGAAAAATCTATTTTAGATACAAAGTGTTCCATAAGGACATGTTTAACTTTTATGGATGGAGGCTCCAGTATCGATAAATTCTCACACCATAAGAAAGTCCTCAAACTGAGAATTTTGTGCTCGTCAGTTTCCTGGTTACATGACAAGCTATGAACTTTTCATATTTTTTACAACTTATTAAGCCTTATTTTGTACTTAAAGTTGAACCTGTTCAAAAAAAAGTTGAACATACTGATTTTTTTTTTTTTTTTAATGTAATCAAATGAAAGTGATGGAAAAAATGCTGTTGACTGCTTTGGGTGAAAGTTCCAAGTGCACGTACATTTCCCTTCAAGTGTCAAAGTTTATCTTTGTAAGAGAATGATTCAACCTTTCTGCAGTTTGTTCTCATCCAACATGGTTACTGGACATTTGAAAAGATAATAGACACTGCCCAGACTCCCATGGCTTCAGATTGTTTTGGAATAAAGGCTCCTTCATTGAAATGTGGGATCCAAGTGGAGTATCCAACAGCTCCTCGGATCTATGGCTGTGTTGGCAGGAGGCTGGTTTGGACAGCTTGGGATGCCTGCTGAGGCGTGCTGCGAATGTGCACACTAAGGAAACCACTGAATTATAGATGCAGAAACAGGAAATTCCTTCAGCCCAAAGCCACTGTCATTTAGCCCCTGACCTTTGACCTAATCAATTACCTAAGCCAGAGGCAGACGGCAGGGTTACTCCAGCACCACACTGAGCATACTTTTAATTTACGAGAGGCTCGTGGACCTCAGTGAACTGACTTTGAGAGGTGGGTGGCCCGTCTTACAAGAGCGTTAAATATTTCCATTCGCTCAAATTTTCCAAAAATTGGTTTGATTAAACTTTTATCTTTGTAATTCACATTAGTGTATATTTTCTTAAAGTGAGCCGTGAGAATTACACAAGTTCCCTTGTTTACTAGAACATTTTACAAATATGGTTGTAGCAAAAGATTAAGATCGCAAAACTTTACCAATTAATATAATTATCTCGGATCTAAAACAGTGCATTAGCGAGTTCATCAGAGTTTCCTAAACAGCTACTTAATTGAACTGGAAAACATAATAACATAGTGAATTACCCCCTGTACTTTGGGCTGTTTCTCTACCAGTGAAGTTTAATGCTAGTGCTTCATTTTAGCTAAGCTCAAGGAAACAGCTCATCAGTGACGCAAATCTCCAAGCGCAGAGGTCAAATCCCTGTAGAATACACTGCGACCAGATGTGAACAGCGTTGACTAGCAGCTAAGAGACCAGCTAATTCTTCAAGGGGTTACGAAAACTATAGAGCTTTCCAGTCTTTGTGTGATATACATAGTTTCTATTGAGAGCTTCTGTAGTTTGTTGTGGTCTCAAAGCTTCCTCTGAACACTTTTTCAAACAGAAGAGAGGAGCAGGTTGAACAAAACGACACATTTCAGCATTCAGTCATAACTAAATGTGGCATAATGGACATCCTTTATGGAGCTGATCCTGATTTGCAAAGACACAAAAGATGAAAAGAGACTCTGTTGTGGGTGTGTGGTTGGACCTGATCAAAGGTATTATTATCAAGAGAAAGTAAATACTCATAGGAAGTCGACTTTGAACAATCAGCTTAAGTGTTCTGTAGTAAGTGAGAAATGACTTTAAAAGCCATTCCGTATGTAGGTAAAAAAAAAATAAAAAAATCTTTCCCATAGCCAGGCAGAAGTGGGAGGAGGAAACAAAAAATGAAAAACTCTTCAGTTCAGTACAAACTCTGGATAAATGACACTGTTTCAGATAACTCTTCTCCACCTTCAAGAGCTTAATGAGGGTAATTCTCAGCACAGCTCTAATGCACATTGTGTAATTATAGCAATTAGTTTAAATTGGATTGTCTGCTAATAGTTACTCAAGGTGTCTGGACTTGTGTTAATTTAAACGTTTCACCACTTACCCAAGTGTCCACCTCTTGATTAATGCCACAAAACTTGTTATGGTCACATGACAGTCTGAAGCGTGTGTTTGGAACAAGTTTGGATACCACTACAAGCAGATCTTACATGGTGTTAAGGAGACTCCTGCCTCCATTCATGTATGTCATACAGATTATCTGATGAGGTGTAATGCCCGTGTGCTCCAGTTCAGGTATCTGATGTTTTACATACAGGACAATGCCTCCTTCATACCTCCACCAAACCAGTTCTCTCTTATGTCTAAAATCTGTCATGAAAGGAGTGTCTCATTTAATGTTTTAGTACATAAACTACTGTATTTCCATCTGAGCACTTCCAAATATATGTCAACTGTTTAATATTAAGGTTAATTGGAAAAAAAAGTCCACTGCAAATATTATTTTATATAAAAGTATAAATATTCAGAGATGTTGATCTCTTGAGTGTATGCAGTGAGAGTCCGCATAGGTGGAAAAAGGTAAGAAAGCAAACTTTAAAAGTAAAAAAAGAAAAAGCTTTTTTTTTTGCCAAAACTTGGCAGAAAGTTAAAAGTTGATGAAATGGAACTGGATGAATTTAAATCTTACCATGGTAAGGTTTGTACCATGGTAGAATCATAATGTAGTACTTTATATCACTGGACTACTATGGTACCTATACTATGATAATTTATTATGATGGTACAGTATGAGTTTTATTGGATATGGTAAATAGAATACATTACTGATTTCATTACTTCTGAACAAACATACAAATAAATAAAAAAGTATGCAAAGACATTAACGATCTAATTAATGAACCGTTGATTTAATAAATTGATAAATTAACGAGTAATTGGATAAATGCCTGGGAGGCCTGAACAAAAATGTGTAATTTTTCATTTTTTTAAGACTATTATCATCCCAAACCAGGGGAGTTCATGGTGCTCTTGGCAAAATACCACTGTTTTCCTCACACATGCATCACTCATTCTAACGACATTACATTAATCTCAATTAATATTTGATTTGTTTTTGTTTTTTTTTGCATATAGACAGTTGGGAGATTTCTGTTTACTGACAAATAGGGTATTCTTTATTCCTAACCCATGTTATTTGTAAAATTGTAGTTTTAATTAAATAAGCAACTGTTTTAAATTAAATTAGCTTTGAGCTTGTTTTTTTTTTTTTTTTTAAAGGTGGAAAGTGGGGTCTGAGTAGGGCATTATGGGGGAAAATGTGCAGTGTTTGATCGCCTGCAGCGAATTCTGTGTTTTTGACATCTTTGATGATTACTTGCACTGTTGCGCAGGACAGAGGGGGCAGGGGACCAGGGGCAGGGCAGACAGAAGCTGACAAGAGTGCTGTTTAATAGGACACACTGCACATTTTCACTTCACTTCAATTCAATTCAGCACAGTTCAATTCATTTTGGTTTGTATAGCACCTTCAACAGTAGACATTGTCACAAAGCAGCCTTACAGAAATCCAGATGTAGATTCCAATCTCTAACAAGCAAGCCAGGGGCCAAAGCGCAAAGAAGAAAACACTCCCGAAATGACATTTGAACAAATCTCGCAAGGAACCAGACTAAAAGTGAACACATCATCTTCTTGGTGACACTGGATTGTGGTAAACTGTCATATAGATAAAGTGCATGGAGGAATCTCCTACTCCAAGGAGGACATAAAAAAAAAAAAAGTCAGATGAAAAGAATTAACTGCTTGACCACAATTAGTATTCCATTTTAACACCTTTCAGTGCAAAGAGTACCATCACAACTGTGAAGCATAGCATCAGGTAGCACCAGGTTATCAGGTGTTTTGCTGAAAAATGGACTGGTGCATTTCAGAAAATAAATGAAAATTATCATGAGAAATGAGGATCATGTGGAAATACTGAAGCAAGACTTTAAGATGTTCGTGGGCCTTCCAGCAGGATGCTGATCCTATGCATACATCTTTAGTTGTAAAAAATAAATAAATAAATAAATAAATAAATAAATAAAATGACTTAAAGACAACAAAGTGTAAGTACAGTATTAACATGAGTATTAGAAAGCATTTACCTAAATCTCATAGTTTGGTCTGAACTGAAAAGGTGAGTCTTAGCAAAGAGGCCAACAAAGCTGACTTACTTACAGCAGTTCTGTCAGGAGAAATAGGCAAAGATTTATTAGAAGTATTGGCAGAAGTACTGTATGTAGAAGGTTAGAAAAAAGCATGTTAAAGGAACTGCCACCAAATACTAAGAAACTCTAGTCTAGTAACTCTGCTTTTCTTTTTTTAAATGATCTCTTATGCAAATTAAATAAACTAACTTAATGAACATACTATATGTATAGTACACTACCAGTCTAACATTTAGACACACCTTCTAATTCCATGGTCTTTCCTGATTCGTATTTCTTTCTACACTGTGAAGCAATGCTAAAGGCATCCAAAATATGCATTAATCTCCTTTGAACAGTTGATATTGAGATGTGTCTACTACTTATACTCTGTAAATCCTTCATAACAGCTCTAATCTGAGGTGCTGGTTGTTAATTGGTGATTTCTCAGGCTGGTAACTCTAAATGAACTTCTCCTCTGCAGCGGAGGTACGTTTTGGTTTTGCTTTCCTGGGATGGTCTTCATGAAAGCCAGAGTCGTTCACAGATGTACAGAATTCTTTAAAACTTTTGCACTATTTACTGTAAATGTTTTACCGCAGATAAGAGTCTCATTATCATACTGTGTTAATGTCAATCTGTTTTATGCCTTCATTCACGAGAAAATTCCTCACAAGTCTCAGTTTGACTTGCATACCACTTGTGTATATAGAGTGGCTTGCAAAAGTATTCGGCCCCCTTGAACTTTTCCACATTTTGTCACATTACAGCCACAAACATGAATCAATT
>JAQMYG010000012.1:10240698-10259014 GCA_030014215.1 Clariallabes teugelsi | reverse complement strand
AGAGATTGTAACTATGCAAGCGTACAATATTACCAGAGGTGGGTAGAGTAGCCAAATTGGTCAAATGGAGTCATGTGATTATTGTTGCTGTGTCTGATTGGTGAAACGGTCATGCGGTAGATTAGAGTTGAGTGTTGCCGAATGTAGCGGAGTAAGAGTAGCGTGTCTTCTTCGCAAATCTACTCAAGTAAAAGTAAAAAGTATGGTGCAGTAAAACTACTCATAGAAGTAATTTTTTTTTTCAAAAAGTTACAAAAGTAAATGTAACGAAGTAAATGTAACTCGTTACTACCCACCTCTGAATATTACTAATGTGGAAACTATCCAGGAGGAGAGAGGGAAGGATGGAGCAATTGTACTTGCTCATACTTACAAACCAATGATGCCTACTGTGAAAGCACCCTTAAATGTTACATTATGTGATAAATCATTATTTCTTACTGTTAATGATGGAGAAGCCACACCACATTATAAATAGAGAATCACGTTCTCAATCAGTCTGCTGTAGAAAAATGTTCCTGGCATCGAACAGTTTCACTTTGGTTAGTTCTCCGAAATGTCACTCGAATCATTTTCTGTCAAGATGGCCTGGAAAAGGGAACGATGAGCAGGAAACCGCTCTGATGAACCATATTTGCTACTAACAAAGTGCCTTTGTTGGGCATGACCCACCCAATGGGGGCATGGCTTATACATTATAAAGACCAGTTAATAGGATAAAATTAGCGTGAGATAAGTCATAATTATACAGTTATCACATTTTGGAATAACTAATAATATAGTTTATAAGACATAAAAAAATTTATGACAGCTATAAACAGCTATACATTTTAAGGGTTATTGTGATTCATACACAAATTTCTTGAAATTTGGAGAATGTATTAAAAGGGACATACTAACTATATTAAAAAAATATATATTCATTTTACACCAAAGAAAAAGCTCACTAATTATATTGGAAACACAATAAGAATCAATTGGAAAGATTCAAACAAACACATCAAGTTTGCATTAATCACATAATAGAAAAAGCCTACATAACAAAAAGTATTCCCTTTTGTGCAGATTGGAAAGAAATCTAAAATGTGTTTAAAAATACATTATTGGTAGAAACAACATCCCTAGTGGACTGCATTTCTTTCAATTAAGCAGACTAAATCTTGTGCGAATCTTACTTTGCATTTACTTAATAAGTCTCTTCATTTTACTTGGGACCACACTCTGAATGTTTATTGGTCTCTTTAAGCCAAATGGCTTGACCTATCAACTTTTTTTTTTTTCGTCCAGGGTGGACGCAGAGGTTAATCACCACATTTCATGATGATTATATTTACAGTCTAGACAGATTTTGTATAAGTACGTGTTTTCAAACTAATTATATCATCAGAAGGACGAGCAATCATGAAAGTATAATTTATTTTTTGATTTTTAGCAGTGTTAATGAGTTGTAGACTCAAAGATAAATTTGGTTTCTATAGTGCCACCTTATGGCTGAGTGCTCTGACATATGTGTACACCAAGTTTCATGATAACTGCTTTTTACATAGGGTAATTACTGTATGAGCTACTGAATATTGATTTGATGTTGGGAGTCTTGTTTGTTAATTGTTAAAAATAATATTTTAGCCAATGGTGCATTATGCTGCTTGGAGGATGCACACCAAATTTCACCAAACTTCTTTGGCCAAACAGACTAGACTAACCGTTTAATTTGACTTATAGCGCACACTAAAATGGTGGGGACCCTATATGCAATCTCGTATCATAGGATGCAGTATTTTGGTCTGTGTGAGTTTTACAATGCAATCTTATGGAGATCATGTGCCTGCCATGTTTTTTGGATTGTGAACATGATTAACAACTGAAAAAATACAATGTGCTAGGAGAGGTAAGTCAAATAAAACTGGAGGTGCGAGGCCACAGTGCTAACCATTACACCAAAGTGACACCTCAGACTGAATATAAAAGGTATCTGGTGTTAATGAAATAATTATAGACATACAGTATTACTTCCAAATAAAACTATGTGAGGCAACACATAATGCATAAAAAGCATTATCTGTTACCTTATTCAGCAGCAGAAAAGTGAAGAAACACTACACTATGTAAGAGTGCTATGTTAGAGTTGCCGTTATTGGAGAGAATACATTTCCACTTTCGTCACGTCACTCTATATAATGAAGTGGAAAATACTAATGGGAACATTTTTGCTTCCTCGTTCATTCCCGTGATAATTTCATCACCTGATGAACATAAATTCATCATATACAGTGTTTATACAATTGGCTGAGGAGTTTTTATAAGTTCATATATTGCCAGCAGCCACAAGATCACCACAAGTTTGCATTGTAAAACTCACACAGACTGAAACACCCACCAGGCATGGGGAGGACATGCAAACTCCATTCAAACAGACGCTGTGGTGGGAATTGAACCCGGACCCTGGAGGTGCAAGGAAACAGGGCTAATCACTAAGCCACTGTGCTGCCTATCTAGAAACTTTCTTTTGATGGTTTTTGCTATGGGGATCTGACAGTTATCCAGACAAGATTTCATGGGAATCTAACCAGCTGTCTGGGAGTAGTTTAAAACGTTACAGTTTAGATGAACATTCAACGTGATGGAAGATTTAGATAGATGGAAGTGATCAGGACCTAGACTAGTTGATTTGTCTTGAGCCAAGAAAAAAAAATCTTTGTAATTTGGCTCATGAGGATAAAGCGGTACAGACGATACGTGAATATAACCTTAGAATAGGCTCATTTAATGGATATGGGCTGCAACATATCTACAGTATATGTATGTTGTTTAATATAAGACAGAAAGTCTGGTCTAGGAACTTTCTTTTGATAATTTGTGCTGTCCGGATCTGACAAGCTGTCAGAAGAGAAGGAGAAGTTTAAAACGTTAGGGTTCGAAGAATATTCAAAATCATGGAAAATCATGGATCAGGACCTAGACAGGTGATTCGTCTTGAGCCAAGGATGGGTAAAATAAATAAATAAATAAGAACATTAAAAAGATTTTCCTTTCTCTTTCATTTCGCTCATGAGTTAGGGGGTGTATGGCATCTGTGTGCCAAAATTCATGGGTCTCTCCTGTCTAATAATAATAATAATAATAATAATAATAATACTCAAGAAACTTCCTACAGCATTCTTCATAGGAGACAAATTCTAAAATAAAAATTGAACACTGTTTTGTTTTAATTCTAGGTGTATACCTAAAAGATACAGATACAAAAAGCTGTAAAACACTGATTTTGATTTCAGGGCCACATTCAAACAAATCCCAGTCCTCGTCTAGACTTGCTGCACCTGTCTTCTTTTCTTACTGTCTCTCCCGTACTCGTTTTCTGTCCCTCAGCCTCACACACTCTCACTCTCAATCACACACACACAGACACAGGCGCGCACGTTCTTCCTGTCTCAAACACACACACACGCGCGCGCGCTCTCTCTCTCTCTCTCTCTGTGTGTGTGTGTGATGAGTTTGACGCTGTTGCAGCTGTGATGTGCTGACAGTGTGAGATTCGCTTCGTTTGTGGCTCTGTGCGTTATTAAGAGTAGTGTGTGTGTGTGAGTGTGTGTGTTGTTTAATCCCCGGCATGGGGAACTTTCAGTAAACCTGTGTAACTCTCTGCTCTGATCCGAGAAGCGCGCGGACTCCAGTCTGGTTCTAATCTCAAGCCGATCGGAGTCGTGATTATATATGAGCGGAACGTATACGAGTCGGGATTAGAGCTCCTGATTCCAGACACACACACACACACACACACACAGAGGATGGACCTGACGGGCTTCTGCTTCATGCAGCTGCTGTTCTCAGGTGAGTGACTCCAGCGCTTTCGGTACAAAGAAAAAGAAAAAGAAGAAGAAAGGAAAAAAAAAAAAACGACAGCGATATGAACAAAGTCCAGCTCCTGAAAGACGCAAACGCACGTACACACGCGCGCACACACTCTCTCTCTATCACACACACACACACACAGAGACACACACACACAGTGCACTTCACGATGTTTGCTTATGTGATGATGAGCTGCACCGCAAATGTTAATATAATGATTCGGGTGTTTTTTTTAACATTCTTTTCATTACCTTCTGAAAACTGAGACTGAAATGTGTCAGTGAGGGACAAGTCATTTATTAAACAAGTTTTAAGACAGACAGACAGACAGAGACTGCGTGTAAATGGATCATTCAATGACAGTAATAATCACGAGTTAAGACAGACAGACAGATAGATAGATAGATAGATCACTCCACCACCACAGTCAATAATAATAATAATAATAATAATAATATAGCAAGTTGAGGGAAAGATAGCTGTAATAGAACTGAATTACTGCTACACTATATGAATTCTGACTTGATAATTCATAGGAAACATTTTTTATGACACTGCTTTGTGTCATATACAATGATAGATAGATAGATAGATAGATAGAAAGAAGGGATGAGTAGTAATAATAATAACAATAATAATAATATAGTGACGTGCTGGCTACGATAGACAGTGTTGACTGGTGATTACTGAGCAAACAGCTTGGTGTTTCTTATGATATATGAGTTTTATAAAAAATATATTTATATATAAAAGAGAGAGAGAGATGAGTTATTTCTATTGTTATTATTATTATTATTATTGTTGTTGTTGTTGTTATTAATAACAATAATATGTAACAATAAATATAATAAAAAAATAATTAATAATAACAATATAGGTGGCTCAGAACCGTTGCCTCTCACCTCCAGAGCTAAAGGTTCGAATCAGAGTTGAGGGTTTGGTCTGTGTGTGCAGAGTTCGAATGTACTGTACTTGGTAGGTTTTCCTTTTGCGCTCTGGTTCCCCCCTACAGTCCAAAAACATGTGTTGTAGGGTGACTGGCATTTCCAAAGTGCCTGTCGTATATGTCGAGTGTGCAAATGTGCCGCAATAGGTTGGTATTCATCCAGGGTGTCTCCTGCCTTGTACCCTGAGCGTTTTGGGATAGGATTCAGGCCCCTGCAACACTACAAGTATAAGCAGTATATGTTGTTAATAATAATAATAATAATAATAATAATATACTGAGTTGATGGATACATAGCTATAGCCAGTAGATATATTTTTGAAATTATGCAAAATGAGGTGTTTCACAGCATATTTTCCCAAACAAATTTCTTAAATTATGTAGTTTCTTTTGTGTATCACTGCCTTCAAATGATCATCACGACTACAGTTGATATTTAGTTAAAATCGTTAACAGCACTGAGCCTCTTTCTGTGACGTAAAACATGATTGGAGACACTTGCAACGGATCTTGCACCCGCCTCCATGCGGAAAGTTACAAGCTCGTTTATATTCTTAGGTTTGTGCATGTTCAATCCAGAGGATTTCAGTAGTGTTAATTGAGAGCAAGTGACTGAGATGGTCATTGCGAATATTGATTTTGTGTACCTCTGCCGGTTTAAATGCATGTTTAGGATTATTTTCTCATTGAAAGATTTTGGTGGCATTAATCTCCTCACAGGGGCAGTAACATTTGGATTTTGGGTTGAAACATCAGAACATACAGTATGATGCCATCAGTCCATAACAGTGCTCCTGTCTACTACAGTACCTGCAAAACGTCTTCATGATATCATTGATTTTAACAGTAAGTCTTATTTGGAAGAGAAATTTGATGAAGGGGTTCAAGGCCACAAATACATGATTCCAAGTAGTTTTATTGATGCTTGGTGAATTTAAAAGCAGGTCACTCTCAGGAAACTCCTACTTCCTACAACACTTTCAAACATCTTGTTGTTATGTGTTGTACATTTAAAAATGATCTAAATTTTTTCTAAAGTTTATATTGAACTTGATTTTATTGCACACACTTTTATTCCACAAAACTGAAATATCTGACCATATATGTATCCAATTCTAAATACAAACTAATAGGGTCATTTTATAATTTGGGGTATATTCTACACATAAGTACCAAAAAAGTTAAGTTAGTAAATTTCTTTAGTGTAGTATATTTGCTAGTTTCAAAGCTTAAACACCACCTACTGTAGATTATAATTTTTGTTGACAGATTAGATACACTACTGGATAATATAGTTGACAAATTCCCTATTTTGACCCAAAATTTCAGTGACCATTCCTCAATTTCATGATCAGTTTAACATCATATTTGAACAAATAATTTAAATTAAAACCATAAAGAAAATGTAAACTATAACAGTGTGTATAACATAGGTGACGGTCAATTAATTTACTCAGTGACAACGAGCTGTTATACTGTAAATAAAATATTTCAGAAAACAAGAGAACACTTAGCACAGTGTGTTTAAAATTTACGCCACTAAGATGAATGACATCATGTGTTGTGGGTCACTTGGCATTGGAACAAATCATTTTTGAGTTACAGGACAAAGTTCTGTAAGTAACTTAGTATTCAACTTTTGCCTACATTAATAAAACCTTCTTTCCGGTGATCTCTTCAAGGGGTCACCACAGCAGACCATCCGATCCACCCACAACTCTGGCACAGGTTTTACACCAGATGCCCTTCCTGACACAGCCCGCTCATTTTATCCAGACTTTGAACCGACATTGAAAGCAGTGGGTGGGTAGTATGGGGTGTGGTAACCCACCGACAGCGGGGCTCAAACCTGGATCCTCAAATTCCCAAACCAACAACTTAGAGCCTTAGTTGCTTGAGCCACTACTCCCCTTTTGCCTGTGTTAATAACTTGATATATTTAAATGGTTTAAATAAGAAACTCATATATATATATATATATATGGATTTTGAAAATATATTTGGATTTTGAAAATTAATTATAAAATTGCTGTTATGGACTGTACAGTACTTGTTTTTATTCATTACTTGATCATGGCAAAAATAGTCACTTTGGTAACGTTGTGACTATTTTCAAACAAGGATGCACATGATTTTTGTGTGATATCATAATATACTTTTCCTTTAAAACTGGTAAAATATAATATTTTTAAAGAAAATAACTATACTTTATTATCAACAGACATAGAATGTACAGTACCCCAAATTACAGAATGACTTAATACATAAAAAAGATCTAACTTTTATTTGAATTCTGCATCAATTTTTATTATAGCATGATTGCTTTTAAAATTGTTTGCAACTACCTATGTATTAAAATATCAATTTACCATATGTATGCAGGTTAAACACCACCTGGAATTTATGTTCAGGTGTTCCCTTGGTAATGGTTGATGATGGGATTTTACACATGTGCAACCTTCTGTTTAGTGAAAGCCAAAACATTAAGTTATGGATATTGAAGAAAATATATGATAATCAAGGGTGACTGTGAAACTCTGAAATGACTAAAATACTAAACATTAACAATTCATTTAGATACATATGTCCACAGTAAAAATACTCATATTTATAAATTGTGTCAAATGTTTGACATTTCTCTATAAGGGTGCAAATAATGCCATCATTCTATTTTTGTTGTTATTCTTATTCTTCAATTCTTTTAGTATGTCTGATTTACTAGTAATGGTTCAAGACAGACAGACAGACAAACAGATAGATAGATCGTTTGTCTTTGGCTTCTTCATGCATAAAAGACATAAAACACATATTATAGCCATATAAATCATTTTGTAGTGCAAATCAGCAGTCAAGCAGCAACCCAATAGTGTACTCAGTATTCAAATCTCTTACCTATAGCTATTAAACACCTGGACAATGTGGTGAACAAAGAGACTTTTATATATGTCCCTTCTGGTCCTTGGAATGTTAAAACGTCAGCCAGATGGGAGCGGCTCAAACTCCAAGGGGCTGAAGGGAATCTTAAATTATGCACATTGCTTTTCTGCGCAAAAAGAAAGAAAGAAAAAAAAACACTCAGCTGTTTCTGATCACCTTTGGTTTAAGGAGAAACTTTGAACATCACTGTGGTAATAATGCCCGAATAAATGCTAGATGTGCCCTTGAGCCAAACCGTGTGTTATACTGTATAGGTAAAAAAGTTTAATAAGGTATATGCAATACAGATGGGTTTTTAGCTAGAGTTACAGAATATAATGTGCTTATTTGTAGACTGTGGGGAAATTTAAACAAACAATTTGGTATTCATGAAAACCCAGATTGTTCAGAAAAACATTTGTGCCCTGTGAGAGCTTCTTAATTCAAAGCCAAGGAGACTCACTAATGTGAACCTTGTACATTTTAAATTGTATAACTGGCAATGAGTTGCTGAGAATGATGCATATTGTAGATGCTTTCCCAAGCTTGTAAGGGCGTCTACAGTATGCTCTCATTCTGGTGTGTCCCATCATCATTTTACAGGAGTATCACATTGTAGGCTGCAGGGATGCTGAGGAAGCAGGAAAGGCGGTGAGGATACAAGACGACTCTAGCGGCTCGTTCCCAGTATTTGCATGTGATTTTGGATTAATTAGGCATTAGAAAGGTCAGCACTGCTCCAAAGGTGGATTTAGCTAATGAGTCATTTCCTTCAACTAAGCTTATTATAAAATTGGGAAAAAGTAGCCCTGATATAGCACACGTTGTTTCATTTTCCTCAATCGAATCCTCTGTTCACTTTTTTGCAAACAAAGACAATCGTGGCTTTATTAGTTTGACAGCATGAAATGCGAATACAAATTTACCACTGAAGACAGAACATTTTGTGACAGAAATTTAAATCAACTTGGCAGCCATTATGATCATCAGTGATACCCTGATGTTATTGACAGTCAACCCGGATCTATTGCAAAAGTAGATATTAATACTGTACTGTATGTTGTGCAGGCCATACTATCAAGTGGAAACTTGTATTTATTCAAGTGCTGGTGTGAATTTAGCGAACATTGAAAAACGAATGACTTGAAAGAAAGGTGGCACAGTGGCGTAGCAGTTCTCATCGCCTCACACCTCCAGGGTCAAGTGTTTTGATTCCTTTCTCAAGTCCATGTGTGTGTTTTGTCCGGGTACTCCGGTTTCCTCCCACAGTCCAAATGCATGCAGATTTTAGTGTTCCCTAATTGCCTATAGTGTGTGAATGAGTGTGTGGATGTGCGCCCTATGATGGACAGGCACCCTGTCCTCTGTGTCCAGGGTGTACTAAGCCTGGATAGGATAAGCATATATGTCTAAGCCTGGATAGGATAAGCATATAGAAGATAAAGGTGACACAGTGGACTCGCACCTCCAGGATGGAGGATTCAATTTCCATGTGCTGAGTTTGCATGTTCTCCCTGTGCTTGGTGGGTTTTCCTCCGGTTACTCTGGTTTCCTCCCACAATCCAAAGACATGCAGATTAGGTTTATTTGCGTTTACAAATTGCCCTTAGTGTGTGAAGATGTGCGTGCTTGAGTGCCCTACGATGGACTGGCATCTCTTTCCAGGGTGTGCCCTGCCTCGTGGCTCAAGTCGCCGGGATGGGCTCCAGGCCTCCCACAGGTATCCTTATACAGGATAAACGGTATAAAAAATTCTTTGAGTATTTAGTGATTTTAAAGAGAGTAAATTTCTTTTATGAATCTATTCTAATTGAAGACAAATAAGAATAAGCAATTTAATTACGCTAAAACTTTTAAAGGAGGAAGTGGTAGAGTAATTGTGGTCTATGGAAGACAATGTAGTGGGATAATGCAATGAAGCTACATTATCATAAAGATTTAGTCCAAGGCATGTTTTAGTGCGTTCTTTCGTGTTAGAAGTAAAAAGGCATCATTTTAATCATTCTTGAGCTGTCTATTAGCTTTAATTTTATAGTATTTTGTGGACGTTACCATAAATGTGCTTGCTAATTTTGCATCATAAGAACAACAAACTGGTACTAGATGAAATGTAAATTGTAATTCTGGAGGGAAATTTTAGTTTAGACTGGCCTAGGGAAACACACATCTTTACTAAAAATATTGATGAGTCCACATTTCTAGTATTGAATGTTGAGCTGTACTGTACATTCCCATCCAGAGTGATCCAAACACTGAGATCTATAACCTGACCTGAATGAGTATGTAATTTAGGTGTGTGTGCTTGTGAGTGTGTGTTTGTGTGTGTGTTCATGTTCACTGGGGACTTTAGAGAATGAATGTTTGACTATAGTAATTGTGTGTGCACACGGTTGGAGCCTGTGGACGTTACGTTTTATCACGGTACACCAACGCCTCCAGTAACTGAAGACTAACATTAATATTGTTTGTGTTTAAAACAGAGGAAGCCTTGGAAAACCCTTAAACTTATATATTTTTTAATTGGTAATGGAGTCAGGGTCGTTTAATTAATGACTACCGGATGATAAAAATTACATAAGCTCTTGAAAATTAATTACATCCATTAAACACATATAGTGCATTTCCTTTATTGTGGCACTAGCATGTATAAAAATCCTATTATGTGCATAAATCCTTGCAAAATCCACAATTCTCTCTGATTGAACCCAATTGTTGACCATTGCAAGACCCTAAATGGCATTTTAGACGTTTGCACTTTATTTGTCCCACCAAAATCAATCTGTCACATTGACTCCAATGATTGATTTGAACTGAAATTAGTCAGTGTGCTTTTTCGAAACAGATGCTGGATATATCGAACAAAAGGGATAACGTTGGCCCAAGACTGACTTTGTACGCACAGTTTGTAATTGTAATTGTCTGCACAGTTTGATAAAGTTTTGTTTGATAAAATGATGTTGAAATAATAACGTTGAATGACCTAAGAACAACATTGCAAATGCAACCTCAGAACCATCAGCGTTTATTCGGATTAACATCATTCCGCGTGACGTCCGACCACATCCGTTAAGTTTCTAACAGGGTTTAGAATTCTGATCGGAAATTGGGGCGGACACAACATCGTCCCTCAGACAGCGCATGTATCTCAAGTCGCGAAATATTACCATGAGGTGTATCTTCACTCCAAAATTATTCTACTTTAAGATGGTGTTTGCACAACATCCAAACTGCATCACATCCACTTTCACAGAACAGATCTCAAAAGTTAAGAGGATTTAAAAAAAAATCTTTTGGCTGCTTCCCAATTGAATTTTCTGGTAAATGGTTGTATTTTTCTGTGGCATTTATTACTGTATGAATGTGCATTTACTAGCATCAACAGAATGTTCCCTTGTGGTCCAGAGGTCAGTATGCAGCGACCGGTGTTCCACTTATGCCATCGGTTTGGTGTTAATATTGTTTTAAAAGTGTTTTTTGCAACATTGCATTTTGGTTGAATGTTCGTTGAATGTAACCCCGTCATTGTGTAGTCAACGTTGTTCTATAGCCATTTCATCAAAATCACTTTTGTCACCGTTAATGTCACCATGACATTTTGACAACTAGAAATTCCTGCTGGATATTGGTATGATTACGTAAAAAAATTTAATAGAATTATATACATTTACAAACTTAATTTGTTGTTTTAAAATGGAGATAATGTCAATACGTAAAGAATGTAAGACCATTTTTAGAGTATACAGCAAGTCTAGACATATAATGTAAAAATAATTGAAATGAACTAACTTGAAATGCTTACCAGTGTTAAAACAATCATTACAGTACATGTTTTCTTCATCCTTAACAAAATAGATATAGACTAATAGTATAATTAGACTGGCAAGTTGGTGCTGTGGCTTAAAGTATTAAACAAAGGAATGCCAATAACTGTGAATCTGTGTAATATATCTTAGTAATGAATTATTCATTGCCACTTTCTTATTCCTCCCTTATTTTCATTAATGGTATAAATAAAAAATGGTTCTTATAATATCCTAGGATTTCCGCTACGGTTGGTAATTGCACCCCTGAGTAAGGTAGGTCTTTGGTGAATTTCAGAGAAGGCACAAAAAAAAGGGATTCCTTTGGACGAGTTTAAAAGACAGACATGAATTTTTATCCATTGTGTGAGGTGGAAATTCTCAGTTATCTGTGTGTGAAGTCGTCCTCATGTACAAGTTCAACATTTTATCTTAACATTTCAGGCATCTTTGGCTCTGTTATTCATCGGTTTGTCAAGTGCAATCTATCGATACATATATACTGTATATACTGTGTATATCTTTGATAGTCAAGCTTGTATAGTCCTTGGACTTACGCACATTAATGACGTTCGCAATCAATCCCGAACCCGGCACTAAATGGGGTGAACCAAGCAAAAAAAACCAAAGGAAGAGCTTATTTTAGGCTCGTTTTCGCTCAGCCCCAGCTCGAGAGGTCGGATTAAAGTTAATGCTTACCTAATATAGGATTTAATTCAATTTGTCTTTGGGTAATTCCATTGTCAGCAGAGAAGACAGACAGGCAGCCACTTCTCCACCAATTAGCTGAGCCAGGGGTCGATTTGTGTTCAAGGAACCTGTAAAGTAGAAACTCTATCAATGTCCATTATCCGAAGGAATGACTGTCACATGTTAATTCTGGCCTTGTTATTTCATTATTGTTATTGACATCACAACTACACCAACATTGATTGCTTTTTTCAGTTCCTTGCATCAGTGTAGCCTGAAGCATATATCACACAGTTATTGATAATCCCTTAGTCAGAGAAAGAAACACCTTTGTATGCCAATTAGGAATGTGTGAGATCTTGCTGTAGGGGAAATGCATCCATTAAAAAAAATAAAAAAATAAAACAGTAAGGCAGACTGTACTCGACTGTGACTTTAACTGCTCATCCACTCTCATTTAAATGCGCTTTAGGTGACATTTTTTTGTACTTTACACAATCAAAAATTACTAATTAATTAATTTATTCATTCATTTTGCTGTAGTACATGCAGTGCTGTAAAAAGACATTGGTGGCTTAGTGGTACGTTTCTCACCTGCCATGCGTAAGGCACGGGTTCCAGCCAGTCGCAAGCCCAGAGAAAATGGAAGGGTAACGTCAGGAAGGTGTAAAGTCTGACCCCTTGACGGGAGCAGCCAAAAGCCTAACAAACATACAGTACTGTACAAAAGACTTATTCATATTAAATTAAACTAAATGTAATAGATTCAATTTAAGAAATAGGAACAAATGCTTTACTGAGACAGGCTGCAGAGTGCCTAAAGATACAATGTAAAAGTTGCATGTTTATGTAACACCCTCAGCAGCAGCCTCATTTCCCCTCTCGTCTGCTCCAACCACTCTGCAGTCAGCATCACCAGTATACTAATCACCAGCCTGATCATCTGTCATCATCTGCACCTGTTTATCACTGGTTCATTAGATATTGAATAATTCAACATCTAATTAATTTATACTGTAGGTCACTGTGTGGCTTTACAGACCAAAACTTTTCCTCTAAAACTGGTCAGGTACAGGGACTGGACTGAAAATTGGAGCCAAAACTTGCCAAAAATAAGAACCAAAAAAGTCCTTCAGGAAGCCTGGGGAACTATTCCTCAGGCCTACATTAAAAAAACAAGAAAGTCTGGCTCTATGGAAACAAAATGTGAAGAAGTGAGGGGTAGCCAAAACTTTTGCACAGTACTGTATGCCCATTACCCTTTTTTATGTTACAGATATGTAAGCTTCATTAATTATTAAGCAGTTAAATATGCTGAATATGAATTCAATTGGAATTATTTTTTTTTGTGCTTTTGCACTTTTACACAACTGTCAGGACAAGCTGGACAAAAAATTAATGTAGCTAAATATTGGTTTAAATAGTGTTAACAGATGACAAAGATTATCTAAACTCAGGAGCTTAAATAACACCACTAATCAGATCTTAACCCAGAATACCTGTAAACACTAACAATGGATGCGAAGTAAGACAGAGAAATACAGAAATGTCAAAACGAGAGTGCTCAAAACAAAAACAGTCCAAGGGCCACGCAGCACACTCCAGGGGATGACCCTGACAGTAACCTGACTTTAAAATGCTAGAGCCTTACTCCTGGGTATACACATACAGACGTATTTCTGTTCAGGAAAGATGTCGTTTTTAGCACTGGATATACAGTACACTATATGGCCAAAAATTTGTGGACACCTGACTGTTATACCAAGTAAGACCAAGATGGTGCCTGTGTGTTGTTGAGTGCCATATAAGCATTTCACTGCATATCAGGCTGTGTATGTGACAAATAGAATTGAAATGAAAATTTAGGTCCTTCTTCAGACTGTTGCCACAAATGTGGAGATCACAATTGTATGGAACGTCTTTGTATGCTGTATGATAAAAATTACGCCAAACCTCTTCCAGCATGGCATTGTCACTGTGCATAAAGTCTTCCAAGCTTGGACTGAAAGAACTTAAATGTCCTGCACAGAGCCCAGACCTCAACCCCACTGAAGATCTTTGGGATGAGCTTCATCTCAAAGGTGCCACCCCAGACCTCCTCAGCCTGACCTCACTAATGCTCTTGTGTCTGAATGATCACAAATTCTCACGATAATGCTCCAACATCTGATTTAAAGCCTTTCCAGAAAAGTGGAGGTTACTACAACAGCAAAGGGGGATACATCAGGAATTAGACGTTCAACAAGTATTTATGAGTTTAATGGTGAGGTGATTACAAACCTTTGGCCATATAGTATAGTAGAAAATGTCAGAGCCATATATAATTCACTTTTATAGGTTTTCTATGTATACTTAGTGTTGGTTAATACCTGTATGTATGTATTTCACATCTGTTATAATTATAACTATTATGTAGTGAAATGAAGTTGTTAGTTGGACTCATATGTACAGTACATAAGTAAATCAGCAGTGAACAAATGTCTAATTAGCCTAATGTATAATGCATAGTTAGTGTATATTACATCAATACTTTCTACAAATGAACTCGGGCTAAACATAGATTCCTGTAATAATAATAATAGTAATAATAATAATAAATCAAATATTAAAGCATACATGACTTTATAGGTGCTTCCCGATTCACAAGAATCCAAAGTACAGGAGTGTATTCGAGTAGAGTTTTCCTCACCCAATACTGTGTTTCCACCCAATTTACCCACCAGATCTGCACCGGAGAATTCACAGCTGGGAAACGCAGTCTGTGCATTGATCTTATCTGCATGACGAATGTGCAGTGGAACTCTTCATGACAGACCTCCAAACGCTGCATGATATAAAACTAAATGCACTCACATAAAGTGGGCCCTTCTTGGTTTCTAATTATTTGTCAACCTGCTATAGTTCATCATAGTCACACCATGGCCATTTTGTCTTAAACAGCTAGTCTAGCTTTAAGGTGAATGTGAGTGCGGTGAATATTAATGGCACTCTCTGCAAGGATGAGACACGATCCTTGGAGGGATCCAGGGACCTTTTTTTCCCCCCTTCCTGTCAAATGAGCGATAAGAAGACAATCCTAGGTGAGATATAGGACAAAAGAAAAGGATTTTGCCGAAATTTCCCTCTTATTGATAACACGACTGACAGTGATCTCTGATGGCTTGGCAGGACTTATCTGTATTATTAAAAAAAATCTCCAAATCAAAGTACCATCAGCGAGAGAAAGGAGCATTGTCTTTTATCCTGCCATTATAAAGGCGTCATTGTCCTCTCATTTTCTACACTGGATGGTGGATTGAGATCTGTATCTGCAGCTTAGAGCAATAGGCAGACGGATAGAAAAAGAAAGAGAGAATGGTGCCGGAGAGTGTATTCTTGCTCCTTCTGGACGAAAAGTGAAACAGAGATCGTTAATAATGAAGGGTGTATTAGATGTGACATGTTCTTCAAATGGCACGGCTATTAGAGTCACCTCACCGTTGGGAAAATATAACATAGATAGGATATCTACATGGATCAAAGCTTATAACCTTTGAATGTAAAACATTTATTATGCTCAATATAGACTATCATTATGTTGCCGTTTTGAGCGGTATCATTTTTCATCCTTTTCTTTTTTTTTTATTGGATTAATTATGCTTCAAAACTCATTTAGCATTACGAGTCCTGATTTCTTCCATTTTCTGCTTTCACAGTTTACTTTTGATTTAAACCGGGAAACTGATGCATCTTAACGGTGGGGAATTATTTTCAGACATATTAGAGTTTGATCATATTGTTTGCACGGACAAGAGTGGTGTATTAAAACCGTAGGGAACAGATGTGCAGCAATGTGTAATACCTAGCTCACACTGCCCCTTCTGTTCCCCTGCTATATCAAAGGGCCTTTAAAATTTCTCCTGATGTTTAATTCTAGATCCCTTAAACCTTGCTGTTGAGCAGGCTCTTTGCCATTCAACTAATGCCAGTCAGTTTGATGGCTTTGACCTTTCCTCCTGACATTATTCAGTACTGCACACAATCATCTGCCTACAATATTAAACCATAATAGCTCCAAACAGTACATAATGTAGGGCGTTAGATGGAGTCACAGTTGAGAAACCTAAGAGGCCTTGGCCAGGATTAATCTTGGTGACAGGTCATTTAAAATGTTCGCTGCGCAGCAGGCTGGAAATTACCGCTACGGACTGAAACAGTGCTTTTAAAAGTGCTGGCATTTGGTTGGGAAAAAAAGCCAGGCCTTTTCTCACCAGTTGAGAAATGCAGGGGATGTCTTCGGGATTTGAAAACTATGGTGTCCTTGGAGAGTTAAACAGTGGTCCTCTAATTGACTGACTGCTGATAGTCTGTATATGCAAGGCGAAACGAAATGTGTGGTGCCCTGGGATAACTGTTCACATCATTCATTTTTTGAAACTACTTTATACACTGCAGTGAAAAAGTATTTTCCTGATTTATTTTATTTTTTTTGCATATTTGTCCCATCAAACACACTTTAATATTACACAAAGATAACTCAAGTAAATAAAAAATGCAGTTTTTAAATGATAATTTCATTTATCAATGGAAAAAAAAGCTGTCCAAACCTATGTGGCTCTATGTGAAAAAGTAATTGCCCCCCAAACCTGCACCAATTGCAGTTATGTGTTTGCTATAACTGGCAATGAGTCTTTCACATTGCTGTGAAGGAATTTGGTCCTACTCTGTTTTGCAGAATTTTGGATTCTTTTATGAGCTCCTGGATGAGTCGTCGTTGTGCTCTTGGAGTAATTTTTGTTAGGCCGGCCATTCCTGGGAAGGTTCACCGCTGTTCCAAGTTTTGAACCTTCCCTTTGAACCTCCATTTGTGCATAATGGCTCTCACCGTGGTTCACTGGAGTCCAAAAGCCTCCTTGTAATCTTTGTAATCCCTTCCAGACTGTTACATGTCAATTACTTTGTTTCTCATCTGTTTTTGAATTTATTTAGATTCTGTTGTTGTTTTTTTAAGATCTTTTTTTTTTTCTTTAGAGCTATGCTTATATTTAAGTGATTTCTTAATTTAACAGGACTAGCAGAAATAAATGCTGGATTTGGCAAGTTAAAAAAAAATTAAAAATTAGCATAGACGGTTGGGGGAAGCGGTTATGGAGGTGATTATTTTTGACATAGGGCCAGGTAAGTTTGAACAGCTTTTTTCCTTTTTATGAATGAAATCATCATTTATAGATTGCATTTTGTATTTATTTGGGTTATTTTTTTGTAATATTAACATTTGTTTGATTGTCTGAAGTATTTAGCATATATGCAAATATGCAAAAATAAAAAATAAATAAATCTGCAAGAGCCAAATACTTTTTCATGATTCTGTTCTGAAAGCCATATTTCCTGAACTATACATACAGCATCATAACAGTAGTTCTAAAATTGGACTTTAATCCGATTCCATGGCAGCACAGTGACTTAATGATTAGCACCGTCGCCTTGCACCACCAGGTCTTGGGTTTGATTCCCACTTCGGGTCTGTGTGCATGTTCTCCCCGTGCTTGCTTGATTTTCTTCTTGTTCTTCGGTTTTCTCCCACAGTCCAAAGATATGCAGATTAGGCTAATTTGCCCGAAGTGTGTGAATGTGCCTGTACATGTTGATCTGAGGTCTTATCACAGTTGTACAAAATGGGATTAAATACAGTGGTCACCACTGGCCTACACAGTCCTTAGTTGGACTGCAGAGGTTCCGAGATGGATGGATGAAATTCAATTCCACTGATTAATTCCACAAAGACACTGATTAGTGCAATTAAACCAGTGCCACATGTAATAAACCCAGTATAGAAATAAAAAATATGACCATTTATAGAGGCTTTTATTTACAGCCTACACTCTAACAGGCTATTCAGAGCTCGCCCACTCAGCAGTCTTTCGATGTTTAATAATATTAATAATAATAATATCCTTGTGATGAAATCTCTAACGAATGACAGCATAAAACCGATTGACATTTACAAGAGACTTTTATAGGAGGCAGTATGCCAATGACGATCCCAGCTGAGGTGGCTCGGTGTCACACACACCCGTTTTGCGGCCGGCATTAGGACCCGGAAGTAGGACGGTCGCAAAACAGGAAGCATAAAAGG
>JAQMYG010000012.1:10230243-10240598 GCA_030014215.1 Clariallabes teugelsi | reverse complement strand
GGGTTTACCATCCACGCTACAAAGGGCTAACCGTTATTGTACTAGTCTTCTGGTCATCCCGGTTTGTTTCGTGACACTCGGATCCCACTGTAATCACTCCCATGAACATTCAGTGAGTGGAACGCCTGATAAATCGACAGACTTGCGGGAGGAGACGTGTCTTTCTGTGGGAACTCTACACACAATCATTCACCAACACCACTTGCACATTACAGGAACTCAACTGTGAGTTATTGCCACATCCCCTGTACAGTCCTGACCTCACTATGAGCCATTTCCACATATTTGGGCCATGATGATCAGGCTAGACAAGTGCATTAGTTTAGCAGGGGATTATGTAGAAAAATAAAGGTCGTTTTTACTGCTATAACTATGTTCTATTATTCTGCACAATCAAAAGCTCCTCCCATTGTATATACAGTGGAACCTCAGATTGCGAGTAACCCGGTTTGCGAATGTTCTGCAAGACGAGCAATTTTTTTTGTAATAAAGTTTAACTTGATAAACGAGTGAGTCTTTATATACGAGTACCAGGTATCATCGAGTATCGTGTGGCATGTATGCGCTTATTGTTTTGACGCCGAGCATCACATGATCACAACCGAGCCAATGGTTTGATTCTTTTCAAACGTAAAGTGCAGGTTAATTTGTTTTATATTTACCCTATATTTTTTTTATATTAATATTTTTGGGTTGTGGAACGAATCGTCAGAGTTTCCATTATTTCTTATAGGGAAAATTCACTTTGATATACAAGCATGTTTCTGGATTGAATTATGCTCGCAATCCAAGGTTCCACTGTACTATTATACTTTTTTTTTTATATTATATTTTCTCAGTTGAAATTATCTTAACCTGCTTAACATTAATACAATTAGTTCACCTTGCTCTACACAACATTTATTCAGTTTACGAAAAGCATTAGTGACACTTTATCAAAGATCCGAAAGAAAACGGTTAATCAAATGAATCGTCACCATCATCCGCGTTAGTCTCAGCTGATGAAGTAAATTTCAGTCTTGTCAGTTGTCAAACTGAAGACTCACTATTACTCTTTACATGACTAATCACTGTCTATCTCATATATCCACAATAATAATAGAATATACTAATTTTATAGAATAGAATAAATGATTACAAATTAATTTGATTATTACATGTGTTTGTTTCCTACATTTCCTATTTTGCGTTTAAAAATAACAGCTTTGCCATCTTTACAATGTGAGCAGTGGTGCGTATACATCATGAATAATTTGACAGCTGGTATTTAGACACAGGTACCTAGCAAGCTAGCAATTAAAATGAATTTAGATGTTTTTTTTTCCCAGTCACATTCAGTCTTCTCATAGGCAGAAATCATATACAAGGTTAGAAAGTATGACAAAAAGGCAAAAAGATTATAATACTGCAACATAGAATCACTAACTGGCCCATAAAGAAAGAAAAAAGTCACTACTGGAATTTAACTAAGCAAATAGGTAAGAGTCTTCCATTGGATAATTACTGTGGTGATTAATATGGTTCAGCTGGCAACAAGCTATTTAACCCCAACTAATGCAGTGAGTAGCTTCTCATTTCTTAAACATCCATGTCAGGAGACATATCCAATAGTCATGGCAAAGATGTTACTCTGTTTCTGTTGAACTACTAAAATCGGGTTAACAACTTTTACTAAAATAACTGCAAAACATATTATTTAAACCAGGAAGGATAGTGGTGCACCATCATCTTTGAGAAAAAAAAAAAGATTATAATTGAAGATCACATAAACAATTGTTGAAATTAAATCATAAGAAAAAAAAACAGTAGAACCAACAACTGTGTTTAAAAAGTGAAATTAAGAACAGTTTCACACACACAACGCTAAGATTCCTCAAGGTACTGGGACTAAACAGCTGCGTATCCATAAAATAAGCTTTTATCAATGAGGGTACTTGGGGGGGGCTTCAATTTGTTAGGGAGCATAAAGAATGGACTGTGGATCACTGGAAAAAGGTCATGTGGTCCGATACTGTAAGTCCAGATTTACCTTGTTGTGAAGTGATTGGCGCATCAAGGTAAGAATAAAAGCGGTTGAAGTGTGATGCCTAGTGTCTAACTTACAAGCCTATGGGGCAGTGTTATGATCTGAGTTTGCCTAAGTTGGTCAGGTCTAGGTTTAGCAACGTATGTGCCCAATGACAATATCAGCTGACCCATATATCCTGAATGACAAAGTTAATTAAGACACAGGCATATTCCAAGATGACAATGCCAGGATTCATCAAGCTCAAATTGTTAAAGAGTGTTTCATGGAGCATAAGAGGTCATTTTCACACATGTACAGTATGGGCATCCACAGAGTCCACATCTTCACCCCATTGAGAATATTTGGGATGTGCTGAAGACTTGATAAGCAGTCCGGCTCTCCCATCATCGATACAAGACCTTGGAGAGAAATGAACATGACTCTGGATGGAACTAATAGGCAGCACGGTGGTGTAGTGGTTAGCACTGTCACCTTGCACCTCAAAGGTCCAGGTTCGATTCTTGGCCAGGCTCGATTCCTGTCTCCGTGTGCATGGAGTTTGCATGTTCTCCCTGTGCTTGGAGGGTTTCCTCCAGGTACTCCAGTTTCCTCCCACAGTCTAAAGACATGCAGGTTCGGCTAATTGTCGTTGCCTGTAGTGTGTGTATGTGTGTGTGCCCTGTGATGGATTGGCATCCTGTCCAGGGTGTACCCCACCTCGTGCCCTAAGCCTCCTGCGACCCTGAATACTGGATAAAGCGGTATAGATGAGTGGATGGAACTAAATGTTGTGACATTGCATAAGCTAATTGAAAAAATGCCACGAAGAATGTGTGTGGTGAACAAATCAAAAGGCGGTTCAACAAAATAGTAGTGTGTGAGCTTGTTTTTTTCCCCAGGCAGTATTACAGTATCCTCTTGAGACCTGAATTTCCTTGTACAGTATAAGGATACAACATTATTTACATGGTCTATATATCCTTGTGCAATCCTCACATGAGGGCCATTAAGTTACATTACATTACTTTGTATTATTTGAGTCTTACTTCTACCTGTTTGAAGACATAGTTATCAGGTGCTAATAGAGTGAAAGAATGAGAAGAAATTGTGATGTTCACGAGAATAGAGAGGTATCAGAGGCTGTAGACTTGAACACCCAAAAACAAAAAGTGACATGCAGTGGGTTTTTCCAGACCAGCAAACATAAAAGGAATCGACTCGGCATCTTCTGCTGCATAGTGACAGCATTTTGTCAAATCAAATAGAGGGCTTAAGCTATACCGCAGAGATAGTGGAAGTTTAACAGAAACAAACAAGGCGTGTTTGGCAGCATGAAGCTCCACTATTTGTTAGCGTGATTAATGCTGGGAGGTTTATGTAGTTCCCGAGGATCCTTTACAAGATGTTCGGGATTATACATCTTTCTAAGGTTCATGTTTTTTCAGGTGGTCAGTGTAAGGGGTGTGGGGGTGGAAGTAGACTTTTAACTGGAGTCCATGCTGAACTTTACCTGTGATGAACCCTTGTCTCTAAGGTTTATAGTAAATGGCAGGACCTCAGGGTCTCTAAGCTCTTAAATTAGGTGAACCCAGACTTTCCTCAACAAGAAGCAGTCAGTTTTACTGTCAGATGTTCTCAGGGGTCAGTCTTGACTTTTTTTCCCCCCACACTCTGCCAGCCAGGGTCTGGGCCGTTGGTCGACTCTTTGCCTTTTTTTTTTTTTGTCGTTATGAAGACTTGTTGTTACCTGGAATCACCCTGACATATCTTCTTGCTCTGTCACTCATGCTGAAGCTGATCACCATTTCATTTCCAAGCTAGCCCATGTCCTGGACAAGTCTCTGATGTATTTTTTACCTGTTTGTTAAAGAAATGGACCGTCATGTTTGACAGGAAGCACTTTCCTCTCTAGTTATTTTTGAGCGAAGGAGACTTGTGTGTGTGTGTAGGAACGGGAACTCTAGCAGTAATATGAAATGACCCAGCGTAAGAGAGTGAGAATGAGTGTGAACGAGAGCACAGAGAGAAAATAAACTAATAGAAAACACTAAGTGGATGCCACTGGTAAAGCAGTGATGGATGCGCCTGTCTGATTTCATTGTAGTCACTGCACGGCATGCACGACAGCCGGCATGAATGAGCTCCTCAAACAGAGCAGCTATTATATCTGTACGATATGCACATATTATTTCCGTTTAATAATTTTTTTTTTTTCATTTTATTATGGCTCCCTTTAATAAATACCAATGCAGGTTCAATATCTCTGGCGTTTAATTACAGCCGCCTATTCAAATATTGGCTCATATTCTCAGGAAGGTAAATTTCACAGCACTTGCAGAATCAAACACCGTTTTATCAGCCGGTGCAGGCCGCCGTATATACTGCTGGATTAAGCCGAGTAAAGACTACAGAGGTTGCTGCGCTGTTTCTTCACTTTTATGGATGGACTTTTAATGAAACAAATCAATAAAGCCAGTCCTCCCTCGTGATAGACTCTGCCTGGAAATGCTTCAGTCTCAGTGGTTTTTGACAGCTGAGCCGACCTCTGGGACTCCCAGATCCTTGGAGAGATCCTGAAAATTGGCCGTACTAACATAATTTAACTCCTATAACCCATGGCAGCAAAATATCTCTTAACACGCAGGGGGAAAAATAAAATACTATTTACATAATCAACTTTACCTAAGAAGCAGGTTGGTCCTTTTTTATATTTAATTAATGGCACATATTCATAGAGCTATATAGAAAAAAAAAAGAAATGCACAATGTCAATAAGCAATAACATTTATACTATTATATACTATTAGAATATTAATATTTGTATTAAATATTCAATATACAGTATGACACATCTCTTTCACGGAGAGGTTTACAATAGAAGTATATGCTTACTGATTATTGAACACCTGCGGTTATTTGTGCAGTTAAATTAGCCAACCATGCGGCAGCAACACAATGTATAAAATCATGGAGATATGGGTCAATAGCTTTCAGTGATGTTCACATCCAACACCAGAATGAGGAAACGTGCGATTTCTGTGACTGTAACCATGGCAAGGTTGCTGGTGCCAGACGGTTTGGTTTGAGTTTTTCTGAAGCTGCTGATCTCCTTGGATTTTCACACTCAACAATCTGTAGAGTGTACACAGAATGGTGTGTTGGAGCCGACACGGAGTCTACAGTAATGCCAATAACCACTCCCTACCACCGGCGTGAGCAGAAAAGCATCACAGGACAATACAGTAACATATAAAAACTTGAGATGGATGAACTACAACAGCAGAAGACTCAAAACTTCAGCCAAGAACAAGAACCTGGAGCTACAACGGGCGCAGGCTGACCCACACTGGACAGCTGAGGATTGGAAAAAGACCAAGTGATGTTTTTCCAATCTGCGCTTAGAGCACTTTCAGATTCCAGTTTTTCGCTGGCAGGCGTGTGTGTTTATGTGTTTTGCAAAATACAGTACACAGTGTTTCACACAGCGAAAATGAAAGTGCTCGTCAGATTCAAATATTGTCTGTGTTTATGCTGAGAGAGAGAGAAAGAGAGAGAGAGAGAGAGAGAGAACAGCACTTTCTGCCATTTTGTTGATGGTGCAAATAGAACAAAGCTCATCACCATAGACAGGATGAAAACATGAAAATGAAGATTATGGCTGCATAAAGTCAATTCTTTAACGGTACAGGTTTTTACTTATTTTCCTTAGTCATAGTTTGTTATATTGTTCAGGTAAATTTAGTTGCCAGTGATGAACTTAATTAATTGGACTTCCAGGAATTCCATAACAGGGAATTGGACAAGCATTGGAACTCTTGAATTTATGATTTGTTAGCAACTGTGACACAAACCGCTTAAAAATACAGAACATTACCTCACAAATCATTACCTCAAAAAAAAAAAAAAAAACACTTTAATTAAATAAATGTGTGAACTCACAACGCAAGGTGGCAAACTGTTTTTATTATATTATTATAAACTGTTATTTTAACTCCACTGCCTACCTATAAGCTGTAAGAAAAAAAAGTGTGTATATTTGTAGTTCAAGTTTAATTAACTTACATAGTCATCATTATACATGATGAAAACATTTACAAGTTAAAATTAATAAACTGCAGATGTTGGATGTTTAAGTACCATGACAAGTTAGCAAGTTAATATAACGTTAACAGTGTATTGATAGCAGTGCATGATGAGTTCAGTGTGTGTGTGTGTGTGTGTGTGTGTGTGTGTGTGTGTGTTTTGTCTTTCTTAGCTTTTTATTTTCTGAAAGTTTTTTTTTTTTGTTACCATTAATAAATATGCATAAGGCTTATTTGCTGCATACATAAATACATACATTATCTTTTTTTTTATTATTAGTTCTAATCTCAAACATCATTGTGATATCTTGAAAATCTAACATCAACTTGGGCACTTAATGAAAAGAACTTACATCTAATAAATTTCCTTTTCTGTTCAATGCCTAAAAGACAAGCTGACCTTGCACAACTCAAAACCACCATCGATCATCACATCACATATTCTCAGAGCTCTTTATTTCTAAGAATAAAGTATAAAGGGTCAACGTTGACTTTTCTTTCAAAGCTCAAAGCAGCCTTCTGGCTTTCAGGCTTTTTTTTTTTTTTTCCTTGTTCGTATCATGATGCAACCGAGTGGAGAGTAGTGACACTTCAGCTTAATTCATGCTCAGGCAAAATTCTAAAATTAGTAAAGATGAGATGATGGTGCAACAAGGGTTTTGGATGCAAGCTGATTTTCCAGAGTACCAAGAAACAAACCATTACCAGAGCAGTAGACAGGAACCGGCTGGAGGGCACCTGTCTCACTGAGGCACTGTGGATTTACAGCTGCTGCTCTGCTGGAGAGAGCCTGCCACCTCTTGTGATTAATTATTGCAAGCAGTAGCAAAAAGAAGAGCACTACTTCCTAATGCCATGCACACAGCGCTTGTTTTCAATTCCCACGGTCTTAATTTTATGACATCTGTGATTGAATATTTATTTGCCATTTTCTTATCCTGGGTATGTCCTTGAGGACTTTCTATCAAAGCCAATTAATACATCCTCAAAAGCCGTAGCAGTTTGTCTGAAAACACGGACCGTTTGAGACACAAACACGAAATGCATGACACACATACAGTACACGTAGTGGGGTGCAAAATCTTAAAAATCATACCTTTAGGAGAAAAGAAGAAAGATAAAATAATTATAGCATTATTTAATGTTTTAAGATTTTTTTATTATGACAAATATTTAAAAAGTTGTCAAATAGTGTAAATGGAGAAACTGTAAACGGTGACACAGGGATTTGTTTTTTAATGTCTTCATTTTTTAATAGGTTTTCTTTAATAAATTGCGTTTCGCATCATGCGAGCAACTTTGGAATCCTCTCAGCATTAGTATTCACCTCATTCCTCCCCTGCACATTATGTTTTATATAGCTGTTCTAACTCTCCCAGACTGTTTGGCAAATCTTCACCATTCTTCTTGACATATCCATTATAACTCTACCAGATGTCTTCTGCCTTTTGAAGATGAGGAGATTCATGGCAGAACTTCACTACTTTTTTTTTATCAGCTTGGATTTGTGTGTTTGTAGATAAATGTATTATTCATTATAATAATTACCATTATATATAGATGAATAATCGTAATCATAATGTGTTTTGTTGGCCAAGTATGTTGATACACACAAGGCATTTGATTTCAGCTGCGGGTGATTCTCAAAAGTACAGACATTCATACTGTTTAAGTATAGACATACATAGATGTACACAACATTTCAGAACTATACAGATTGCTAAAGACAGCAAATATATAAAAGTATGTAACAGTACAGCAATGTACATAAGTGTGTGTGTGCATTGTAGTGCAAATAGCAGTAGTATGTATTACACATGATAAGAACGTTTTTTGTGTTGTTGTACTGTATATTGTTCAATGAATATTGAATTTAAAAAGTCAAACCATCATATAGGCAGCAATCTGATGTATTGGATAGCACTGTGGCCGCACACAGTTAAGGGTCAAGGGTTCGATTCCTGCCATAGTCTGTGTGCTTGGTGTTTGCGTTTTGTCATTGTGCTTGGTTGGTTTCCTCTGGGTACTCCAGTTTCCTCCCACAGTCCAAAGACATACAGAATATGTTAATCGATGTTCACTGTGATGGATTGGCACCTTGTCCAGGGTCTACCCTCCCTTGTGCCCAAAGTCTCCTCGGATAAGCTCCAGGCCCCTGCGACCCTGTACAGACTAAGCGATATAGGAGATGAATGAATACATTTATGAATGAACTATCATATATTTATGCCAATTTGTTTTGGTTTCGATTCCCGGCCAGGCTTGATTCCCATCTCTGTGTACAATACATGGAGTTTGCATGTTCTCCCCGTGCTTGGTGGGTTTCCTCCGGGTGCTCTGGTTTCTTCCCACCGACCAAAGACCTGCAGCTTAGGCTAATTGGTGTTCCCAAATTGCCTATGGTGTGTGAATGAGTGTGTGAGTGCCCTGCAATGGATTGGCACCCTGTCCAGGGTGTTCCCCCGCTTTGTGCACTAAGTCTCCTGGGATAGGCTCCAGGCCCCCTGCGACCCTGAATACAGGATAAAGCGGTATAGAAGATGAGTAAGTGTATTCGTCATGAAAAAAAAAAAAAATCCTGTATCTCAATATATGATTGAAAATGATATACGTAATATAAATAACAATGTAATATAATAGCAATGAAAAAGAACGGCCCTGTTGCTCATGACCTGCTCATGCGATTAAAATAATCTTTGAACTGTGGGAGGAAACTGGAGTACCCGGAGGAAACCCACAAGGCATTGGGAGAACACAATAAATTCATGCAGAGACCCGAGTCGAGAATCAAACCAAGATCCTGGAGGTGCTGGTCACTAAAGAATCTGCTTAACAATTGTTAAAAGCGCTATACAAATAAAATTGAATTGAATTGAAAAGAATTTTGGTTGGTGGAGCAAAATAAATAAACAAACAATTCATAATCTGTAGATAATAACTGGAGATTGTAGAACTGTTGTATAAAAACAATATCACACCTGAGGTCAGGCTATTGTGCTGAATACGAGTGCCTACAGCCATATCACAGCCATGCTGATATTCAGTACAACAGCAATCCCTGTTGTGTGATATAGTTTAAATTATATTTCATTTTAAAGCAAAGGAAATTAATGAATACCAATGGTGGGAGGGGGGGACTTTTGCACTCAACCCTATTATCATTTCTCTGACCTGTTGAATATATCCTATTTCATTATTTTTTTTTTCTTCCTATTAATAAGTGACTCAAAAGCCTGCAGCAGAAATTCAATTTATTTTAAGCTTCAATGATCTAACCCAAAATGGTATCATTGCTATCTTATTAGTAAAAAAAAATGTATCGCTGCATGTGAGATGAAGCATTTGTCATCATTTGGTCCTCTAACGCTCCCTTAGCTTGTTAGAGCCAAATGAACGGGATGCAGGGAATGTCAGTAAGCATTTGACAGCTTCCTGTGAAGAGCGCCTAAAAAGACAGGGCCTCGTGCCAAGAACCTTCCCCTGGAGAGAGATCACTCTATGTTAGGCGTGTTTACTCTCCCTCTCGAACAACGTCAAGGGGAATTAGACCAGGTTTAAAGTTAAACATCTGAATAAAAGTGTGCATCTTAAAGGAACACCAGGCACGCTCGCTGACCTTTATGCTTATTAACATAGAAGAGCATTCACGAATGATATGTTAATGACCACAATCGTGATAACATGAATGTTACATTAGACTTTCATCAGATTTGTCCCTGAAGTCTGCCCAGCTTTCCTGCTCATCAGCTGGGTAATTGGTTGTTAATTTGCATAATTACATTGCATATAATGGCTGATAAACATTAACCAGGGGTGTGTTTGCTGTTACCCACAAAATATCTGTACCAGAATGCTTTAACCAGCTGAGGTGTGTGTTTGGCCTTGGTGTTTTTTCACCCAGTGGTCCACTGGCTTGCAATTATTCATAGCCAGGTTTTCATATCTGTTGACTGGAGCAAATCTTCATGTTCGTGTTTGCCATTCTGCACCTATTTCTTCCGAGTAGTCTTGGGAGTCTGAAGGTTACCACATGCTTACTTTGATACAAGTGAAGCCTTCAAGAAACATCTACTCTGAGCATGCTGGAAGGAGAGGATTATTTTGGAAAAATCCATCCTTAACGACATGCATACAAATAAATGTAACGATTTTTTTTCCTCCCATGGGTGAGTTCTTGTTTTTTCATAAAAGAGTATCAGCGAGAATGAAAGGAAAGGTGTTCAAGACAGTGGTGAGACCAGCGATGCTCTACGGCTTAGAGACAG
>JAQMYG010000012.1:10189116-10213683 GCA_030014215.1 Clariallabes teugelsi | reverse complement strand
TGACCCCAGTTTCCTAATTGGGATATGCGAAGAAGGAATTTCACTGTGCTGTAAAGTACATGTGACAAATAATTGAACATTCTTCTTCTTCATTTGTTGTTTCTTATTTGGTCATCATAGTTTTCTTTTGCTTCCTTGATAGTCTAAACATTTAATGCCGAGTTTTTGGCTTATTTATTTTAATTTTAAAATATCAATCAAATGTTTCACATGCTAAGCTTTACAGAAGATTTGAGAACCGAAATAGTAGGGTGATCTACAGTATGCATAGCTTCTTTTAGCTCTAGCTTGTGTAGCATAGGACTAAAAGAAGATTACAGATAACTCTCCAGTTATAAGTGGTGTCTGAGACACCAGTAGCTATTTCTACTACCAACCTTCTGTAACATCATACCGAAGCTTCTAAACTGCATTATTAATGCTGTGTGCCCTGGCAGCTACTGATTTTTTTTTTTTTAATGCCTGCTTGACCCTTGGCTGCGAAGAGTTGTGATAAACTCTAAGGAATGCATGTAATCCAAATGTGGCAGATCACCAGGCTGCCCCAGGTGACCTCTGTGTTGGATAATGTTTTGATGGAACATTTACCATGACAAGGCCCATCCCCTCAGCAGAACATGACCCACTGTGATGGACGACTAGCAGTGGATGCGATCATATTGACAGCACTTATGCGCAGATCCTGCAGATCATGTGTTAATGATGTGTAGTTGAGGTAGTAGTATGATACAGTAGACATGTCTGGAAACACACACCTATCTAATAGGCAGCGTTGTACATGATAGAAACTATCTGTTCTTTTTGATGTTCATGCTCCTTTATTGTGGGGCTTCACAATTCTTTTATAGCAGTGACTTGGCTCATGACCTGTTCGTAAAGTAGCTAATGGAGTCTCATGCTTCACATATTTGCATTATTCTGAAAATACCCTCTGCGTACAGTTTGCCTCCAACCCGGACAGTTACTCATTAAAACTATCTGACGCTAATGATGTGTTGCTTTGTTTGGCAGCGAGCGCATGAGTCACACTGCTTCTCATTCTCACACACAGTGAAGGACAATATGCTGATAAGTTAATTGCTACTCTTATGAAGCAACAGACACCGCTGCTGCCCTGCTGTCACTCAGTGCATATCTGGAGATAACTTGCTTTTGTAAGATGATGTTCAGGGTTAGTGTGATGGGCCATCAGAGGGAATGCTGAATCTGCCACCACCTGATTTAATCAGACAGGCCCATTAAGGCTCATTTAATAAATTAAAAGAAATGAAAGCTGGCTTCTTGAAACCGTGCTTCCTTGCTTTTGTGCGGGAAAAGCATCAGCTCATGGTTGGCCGCACTTTTTGTCCAGCTGTAAGTATGTTTTTGTCATAGAGTGAAGATGATCAGAACGGCTTCAAACACTAATATATGTGGATTAGATTGTTCTTGGTTGAATGAGTTCCCTGCATGCATAATGTGTGCTTAAGCTATAGCGTGTCACATTAAGCACTTCACTTCAATCAATTCCAATTTTCGACACAAGTCTGGATCTCAGTGTACTTACATGCATTCTGCTTGAATCTGGCCACAAAGCACTTCGGGTCTGCAGATAGCAGATGTTTTCGTAGTGTAAACCCCATGTACTCTTTTTGCATTCATAGTGGTTTGTGCAAGATACAGTCTTTGCCTCCTACCATTGCCCCTCCCTCCTACTTCTTTTTTTTTTTTTCTGTTTTCTTTTAAAGCCGAGAGGCTGGGTAAATGCTCAGCTCCTACCTATTACCCTGGCTAAATAGCTGGAATGTTGCCTTTTGCTTTCTATGGCGGCAAATTGTGTGTGTGCTAATTGTGAACTTCGTTTTTGTGTCTCTGTCTGTGTGTGTGAGTGTGTGTCCTGCTTTAGGCTTGTCTCTCGCTCTTCCAGGTCAATAAATAAGAAAACGTGCTGTGCCTTAGTGGTAGCTGTTCCGAAGACGGTGCCTATGATTGCTGTCCTCCTCTTTTTATTCCGAGTTGGGAATTTGGCAACTTGCCATAGGCTTTCGGCCCGCTCCAATGCCATCTTTTCTGAGTCCACTGTTCCATCAGAGCCTTTGGGGTGACCTACAGTACATGTGAAGTTGAATGCTCACCCTCTGTCAAAATGTCCAATAATAAATAATTTCAACGGACCGCATTTATTTTTTATACTTGGTTTAACACGTTTTACTCCATTCCAGACTCAATTAGTTTTACACGGGGAGGTAATGTAAGTATTACCGAAATATCACTGGGATTTTATTCCCTAAATCCGTCATGTCAGTAATTTTTTATGGACTATGCAGCCAGGCGTCTGGAAAGATTATGCTGTATTTTACCTTCTATAAAACGGCATTGGATGATATATATATCCTGTCCAATTTCAGTGTTAGTAAAAAGTCACTCCAGGGAGCACTTTCTTCTATCAACTTCTTACGAAACCAAAATGAAACCAAGTACTGAATGAGTATTAAAGCATAGCAATAGAAATAGAAATGAATAAAAATGACTTTGAAGGGGTTTTTACATACTTTTTTAGGAAAGTTGTAGCCTATATACATGTTATGGTCATGTGACCTACTAACGACCAAGTGTCATACAGTACGTGCAGATGTGTGAACAGCGTGATAAATAACATCTTAGCAAGTGTAAATATTTTAAATATGGGCAAATTTTTATAAAATAATATAGTATTATCCAGGCTATTATAGATAATTTTATACAGACTTATTTAAATTCTTTCTAGATAATATAAAGTTCTATTTCAAAAGGTTTCTTATTCTATTGGCCAAATATTACCATTATAAGACTTTATACTTTAAACTTACAGTAATCAGCTTATAGCAGCTTCACCTGCAAAATTCTATTATTAGGAATGTATTATATGTATATGCATATTTTTACTTTACTATATTTTCTAACTCATTTATTCTCTGTTCATATTATATCCTGTACAGAGTTGGGGAGGAGGCCTGAAGCCTATCACAGGGGACATGGGGTACTAGGCAGGGAACACCATGCATGGGGTGCCAAGCCATAACAGGACAGATACGCGCACACACACACACACACACACACACACACACACACACACACACTCGCACGCTTTGGAGAATTTGAAAACGCCAAATATGCAGGTCTAATATGCAGGTCTTTGGATTGGGGAAGAAACTGGAATACCCTGAGGAGAACATGTAAACACAAACCTGAGACAGGACTCAAACCCTCAACCATGCAGGTGTGAGGCCACAGCCCCAACACCTAAACCACCATGCTGCATTGGTACTAAACTGTCTACAGCAGTTAGTTGTATTTTTTTTTATAGTACAATACTGTAATTGTGATTTATTAAAATCCTGGAATATTGCTTTTCATACTGTACTTTTAGATTCATATATTAATATTTTATGAACAGTAATTGTGCTTACACAATAATCAAAGAATTGACATCACAGCATTTTTGTAACGGATTTTAACAGCTAAACATGCGAATACAATAATCCCAGATTTTGTGCATTGTGTCCCTTCAAAAAAAAAGAATACATATAAAACAATTTGTGAATCAATCTATGTACTGTATATTGACTAAATAAAATTGTCCAAACATTGAATTCTTTGCCCTAAACCTGACTAACGTTATTCATAAAATTGGTGACTGTTTTACATTAGCATTATATCTTCATCAGACTTTTCAACCTAAAATGACGAAAAGTAATTACCAAAACCTTTTTGTTCAGAGGAGAGGGTACAAATGAAACTTGTATACGTTGATGGGAAAAATCAGCTTTACTAGGTGAATAGTTGAGTACAGAGTGAAGGACTGAGCAAAAGTGTGAAAAGTTTCACGCTCCTAAAGTCAAACCCTGTATGGAAACAGAGTAGAAATGTGAACGAAAAGCTCCTAAAAGGATTGCCTTACCGTGTCAATACTATACAAACAATTATTCATCCAACTTCTCACGCTCCAAAGTCCATTTATCCTCGTCACAGGTACAAACGCTAGATTATTCAGGTGAAAAATTATTTCTCTGTCTTCTTACACAGCGCTGTCCATTTCTCCTGTGGGCACAGGCAAGCTAACACTGAAAAAGCTCACAAAAGCCTACACACATTCATACACCACCGGCTTATCTTGTAGAAATGACTAAATCAATTATATCTTAGTAGGTTAAAATAATTATTCCTGGGTTTTGTTCATTAAAGTCATAGTGACAAAATGAGTTTGGCTTCAGTACACATTTACATCTGTTTTCATCATCATTTTAAACCTTGAAAAGTAGCCATTTAAACAGTTTTCGTGTTAGAATTTAAAAGGAATTTGCTAAACATAGAATCTTCTAGAACTTGACATTCGTAGGATAACCCTGTAATTTAGTGCCTCCACAGTATGATACTGTACATGTCTTTTTTTTTTTTTTTTTTTAAAGGAAAGATAAAAAACAGCAAGTTAATCTTGTAAGGAAATACAATAAAATTGTGTTTAACATTACCAGTAGAATTACAGTCAAAGGTTATGATGTAGCATTTTTTCTAGAAAAATCTCCAAATATCTTGTATTTAGTACAAACTTTCCAATAGAGTTTGTTAGAACTTTATTAATAAGAGTTAATAAGTCTGATTTTCATACCCCGGTATTTCACCACAAAATTAAGTAAAAGAAACAATATTTGTATTTTAGAAAGCAGCACATTAAAAAAAAAAAAAAAAGTGACCACTTATGAGACAAAAAAAAATCTAAATGGAAGCTGCTGGTTTTGCATGCAAAAAGGAAGCAGGTGCAACAATCAAAGTCCTCAGAAGAACTGTGGGTGGTTCTGCAGGATGCTGAGTCAAAACTTAATAGTTAATTTCCTTATAAAACTGCACAAATTGTACCTGATACTAAAGGACCCTTAAATATTTAATTATAAAATTTTTTTTTTTTGGTAGGGTTTTTCCCACCTTTTCTGATGCATTTATTTGCATACAGTATATATCACCAGTATAACAATTAGAGATATGTCCTCAAATGAATAACGTAATTAATATTATGATAATATTAACACAGGTTACATTTCACCTATATTTACCTCGTCACTGGCAAGGTTTATTCTGTACTGTAAATACGCTCAACTATTAAAGTTGGGATATTTTTTTTTGCCTGTTGAAAGAGTCGCCAAGTTGCTTCCATGTGCGATGGACAAGGTGGAGTCATGTGACTAGACATGTGATATTGTGTTTTTAAGGGGCCAATACATGAATACACACAGTAAGGAAAGTATTAAAAGAATTTAAAATAAATAAATATGAAAAACCATTAAAATTGACATGGCTAATAAATATTTGACATGGCCGAGATTATGTCGATAAGATGTTTTGATTGTCGGTTTCGAATAATTTCCGCTTAATTTCCCAGCGCTGTTGAAAATATCACATATCTGGTTTATTGTAATCTTGTAATAGGAAATATTAGGTGACTCTGACTATATTCAAGATATATTTGTATGGGCTAAGATGTCACTTGCTTTTATTGTGTATTGTGATACAGTATATTGTGTAAATTATTGACAGTCTCAACTCTGTAATCTATACAGATGTGCTTACCTATTGATAACTCATCATAATTACTGAAAATGTCCATCTCAGATATATATTTTCTGATGAACATATTCCATCCACATCATAACTGAGTTGCAATATTTTTCTTTTCAGACGCTATCTTTGCTGTGATGTATTCCGCCGTTTACTTTTTTACCTTCCCCACATCTCCAAACAACACTATGAAGCAATATGTGCAGGTATTTGTAAAAGTGCACTGAAGCTTCCCTTCTGATCTGCCATGAAGCCTATCAGATTCAGGATGCCCTTAAGGAAATTACAGGCCATGCCAGACGGTGTTTCATACAGAAATGTTTGTCTTTGCATCACTCCCAGGGGGTAGCAGGCTGTGCATTTGTTATGGGGGGCTGCATGCCTGCATGCCTCTGTGAAAGATTATAGACGTGACATGCTTCTACCTTTAGTGACGGTGCCTGATAAATCACAATAAATAGCAATCTTCCAGGAGTAAACAGCAATTCGTGAGCAGATTGTGCGAATTCCGAGAGGGCACGGTGTTCTTTGCATAGCGCGGAGCCATTAACCCCTGTTTTAGGATGATGTGCTATTATGATATCCATACAGTGTGTGAGTTGATACGTTTTGACAGCAGAATTCATGACCGTTGCGGATTGTTTACCACTGAAACCTTGACTCACAAAGGAGTCAGTGTTTCGGATTGTAGACTTAACTTAGTTTTCCGCTTCATAGTTCATGAAGGAAATCATTCCTGTGTGTGTAACACATGCTTCTAACAATACACCTGGCTTCACAACGAGAGACAAAAACATTATTAGTTTTGCATTTTGCTTTCCTGCTTTAACGTCCATGAGGCAGCGTTGACATTGGCTTGCTTCCTGTTTTCTTTGGGCGTACTTCTTAAATTTAAGATGCATTTCATTAGAGGCAATTTTCTGTTGATTCTGGGCCTCTGTATGCATATGTTTTTTTTTTTCTTTGTCAGTTTCAAACCCAAAGGCATGCAGAATCAGAGCACATCGAAAATAGTTGCAAGTGGAGGCTGATTATTTTAATGATAACTCAGAGGGTAAGCCAAGTGGGCGGAAATGAAGTTAAACGTTCTCAGTGTGTGGAACAGCTGATAAAATATCCATTATTTTTCATCCTTAAAGTGAGGAAGAGGAAAGGAAGGGCACAACTGACTTTTGCAAATAACTTTTCTATCAAAACATTGTGCAAGCAAACCTGCCTTTGCTGTGGGCTGTATCTGTAGTATAGAGAAAAAAAAAGCGTTTGATGTCTAACATACAGATTAGTTGAGCTGGGATTAGTACATTTTGGAAACAAAGTGAAATGTTTTTCTGTGTCAAATTTCCGAGAGCAATCTATTTGCCTTTGAAGTCAGTAAGTAGTTTTTTGTGCCAAAATGACTAATTGTGTCTAGGCTCCACTCAAGTGACAACTTCATTTCACTTTCTTAAAGTTTTCCAGCTTATTATTGGCTTCCCTCCAATTTAATGTTCAAATCTGAGCCTCAAGCTTGTCTGTTACATTTTTAAGCTTCAGGGATTTTTTTTTTTTTTTTTCATCTATTTCATGACTGAATAGGTAAAATGAAAATCAGTGTTTAAAGGTAAAATACATGTACTGTAATGTCATCTTATGGTCTGTTCATTGTCAGAAATAAATAATTAGTTACTAATTTCCTACAGATTTGATAAATATAGATGATGGGATGTTAAACATTTAGATAACATATAGTCTTATGTTAGTATTGTACAGTTCCATTGGGTTAACAATGAACAAATTTACTGAGTATTCAACAATTGACTGAGTATTCAAGAAATGTCAAAAATGTGTTTAAAAGTTGTCAAATGATTGGCCTGAAGCAAGCAGAGAAAACAACCAAATTACTGGAATTGGATTAAGAAACATTCAAAACATTATTAAAAACCTAGATGGATAGTGATGAACTATTAACATCACCGAAGAAATGTGGTCAGAAGAAAAAAAAATCTGGTGAAATTGTATCGTTAACATTTGACAATAGAATTCCCAGCTATGTTTAATATTGAAAGTAAGAGCATCTCCACTCATACAATGTGACGAGAACTCACAGGATGGAGACTAAACAGCTGGGTGGCCGTAAGAAAACTACTTCTTAGTAAAGCTAAGGAAGAAGGTCTTGTGGTCTGATGAGTCTAGATTGACCCAGAGTGATTGGCGTGTTAGGGTAAGAAGGTAAACGCATGAAACGATGCACCCATCATGCATAGTGGCCAATGTACAAGCCTCAGGAGGCACTGTTACGGTCTGAGGTTGCTTCATGTGGCAATAAAATGAAGTCAGTTGATGACCTGAATGTACTTAATGACCAAGTTATCACATCTATGGAGTTTTTCTTCTCTGATGGCTCAGACATATTTCAGGATTCATATTGTTAAAGAGTTTCTGTAAGCCTGGGAATCATTTTAACACATGAACTGGTGACGACATTGTGCACCGTAACACAATGGTCACCTGAAGGCAGTCAAGCTAAATATAGGTGTGTGCTCATTGATGGTTGAATGATACAACCAAAACTCCTATACCAACTACACACATCTATTTTATCACTAGTTTTCACTTTTTTAGTCCTCTGAGCGCTACTACGCATTACTTTTAATGTATAATCTTGGCTTGTTTTCACACTTGCATTTTTTTCCACATCCAGAGAGAGCAGCAAATCATTTCTTGACCCTGTGGAAAATTGTATCCTGGAGTTCATGCCCACAAAACTGCAATGCAGTCTCCTATCAGGTGTGGAAGCTTTTCATTCTTAGTGCCACATGCCAAGAAAAGTGATTACATGACAGATACCAACTGTTGATGGTGAAGGCTAGCACATGCTTCGAGACAGGTGAAACCAGTCAACCACACATTTTTGATCTGATGCTGCGCCACAGGGCGGCATAACACACTCTAAGGAAAGTGCCGTGCCTTCTTCCTTGATCTCATTGGAAGGGGAGAGATTAATGCTGTCCCTCACACCTAGAGAGCACGGATAAGTTTGCTCTTTTCACTTGTAGTCATGGATGGTTTTTGGCATCTTGGGGGTGTGATCCAGTGATCTTCGGATGATAGGGTTTCTCAGTTTCACCGCGTGAGTAATTATACTAAGAGCATCAAGGCTTGTCTCATACCAGCCTGAGTGGCCAAAACTCTTCTTATACAAAAACATCCTTTTATTTTGTAGGTGTTCCTGTACAACGCCATGCATATAAAAGCAGTTTTCAGTGCCACTTGACTGATGGCACCAAAGCAAACCGCATTCCCACTATTTTTCATATCTTGGTGCAGGAAAGTGATAAATGGAATTACACAGTCGATCCACGGTTCGAGAGAAATTCCTCTGTACAGAAACCAACCTGTATCACAAACCCCTCTCCCAAACGAGCCCAGAATCAGTCATGGGTAAAGACACAAGTATTTGAACCAAGTATGAAAATTGAAAGGACATACCAAAAAACATGTAAGAATTTTCAATTTATTTTTTTAAGAGTGGAAACTCATACAGAAAAGGTTTCTCAGTGGTTCCTCAAAATGGCTAGTTAAAATCTTATTTATGCTATGCGATAGCTAAATCTGCCTTGTACATACTGAGGAAAAAAAAGGAACCTCCTCCAGGGTTCTAGGAATAGTTCATGTTTCTTGGGTTCATTAAGTGGTTCTACATAAAACCTCTCTGATAGCTACATATTTTTATAAAACTAATTAACCTTTTTTCTTGGCTCTTGACTTCCTGAAGAGTCTTTACTTAACTCATTATGTTGGTGCAAATTTTGAGGAAAAATAAAAGATTCTTCCATAGGGACAGGAGAAAGAATCCTTCTGGGTTCTCTGAGCATTTTCCCCTCCGTGTTCCATCATTTCAGAAATGCTCTATCAGATTGAGGATGAATTGTGTAGAACTGCTGCACCATCACAGAACTGTTGACATCAAAGGGTCTGGCTCCGTGGACTCACCAAATTCTGATCCTTGCATCAGTATGACACAAAGGGAACCTGGATTCATCAGACCATGAAATACTTTTGCACTTGTGCCTGGCTGGACCTTCTGCTGTTTTGGCTTTGAGGCAATTTTACTTATTTATTTATTTTTTGCCTCTTTGCTCAACAAGTTTTTTTGTGTAGAGGGTTGATTGGCTTGGCTTTTTGTCTACAGAGCAGCTAAAATTCATTGCTTTTGGCTTTTTGTATGATCATTGATGAAACTCTGAAATGATTATGTACATGCTACTGTTATGTGTATAACATACTGGCACACTAGAACTAAAAGATAAAGTCCAGCTGAATTGCAAACTAACTAACGCTAGAAATGCTTGTCAAATTGATCTTTGCCAAACACCACATTACAAAACACAGCCTACTGCACACTGGACTTAATAAACTGATTTCATCAATATTTTATTCCAATAACCTTGTATAACAACCTTCATAGGGGTTTTGTATATTTTTTGTTCATATTTTCTAATATTTTAAATTGAAGTTTTGAAGCAACCTTTAATATAACACACACACACACACACACACACACACACACACACACACATGGCCACACTACTTAAGGATTCTGGTCAGACTTTGGTTTAGAAAGAAGTGTAACTCTTCTATCCAATATTATAAAGCAGGGAGCAGTATATCAAATCCTGCAAACAGTAAAAGAAGAAACACGAGATTAGCTACTTGCTGAACATAATAAATCTGCCACTGGCCACTGTAGAGCAACATCACTGTATCTCTCTTGCAGGAATTTTTCTGTGGAGGTATAAAGGCATTTTGTTGGTGTCATCCTAGCAGAGTTCATTAACTTTCATACCCAGCCTCATCCTTTCTAAAGTGGGCTATTAAGTCCATGCATCTGGGTAACTGATCAACTAATCGGTGCTTGATTTATGTCCTAGGATAAGCAAGGATATAGAACAGGCTCAGAAGGCATTGATTACTGACATGGCTAATTGGCTAAACCCACCGGTACACTGAGACAGGCTTATTGGAGATGTCAAATCAGGCACTTCATTTGCATTCATGATGTACAGCGTCCATTCTGGATCCTGCCAATGCAGCATAAACTGACACAAATTGCAGTGGAAACGGGGCTGAGGTTTCAGTCTGCCTTCTCAATCTTAGGACTGACCATCTGTCCTTGTGAGACGTTTGCCTAATCAGAGGCAGGGGCAAATTAATAATTGCTCATCCAGATGTTCAAGAAGATGAAAAGTTTTTTTGGGGGTGTTTTAGCACACTCTGTAAAGTAGCGAACAAACGCAGCTGATGCGGCTTGGCATTTGCCCGACATTTAAACAAGTCTTTCTCATTCTATCATCCTCTTTTTATTTCTTTAAAGGAATTGTGTTTGACGGCTGCCAAAGGGACCTATTTTGATCTGAAGTCAATAATCTTTAAGGTTAAGATTTTCACATGGTGAATAAAATTGTACCATTTGTCCAACATATATTATGCCCTTTTTTTTCTTTTTGCAGATTCTGGTTTGCAGTATGGTTGCTTGTTTGAGATCAATGCAATTCTAATAGAGCAAGTTTGCGTGGCAGCTTTGATGCCTAAGCTAAAAGCATTGCTGGGTCTGTTTAAATATGCCATAACGACATATGCAAATTTGAAGTGCTCTCATGTAGAAAGGCTGTGATTGACATCGCCACAGTTGGTGCAAAAGAAAATAGTCTACAGCACAATGTGAACACCCTGGCTTTTTTTTTTTTTTTTTTTCTCCTATGTTTATTTATCGACAGTTTTGTCCCGTGACATCAAGCTTATTTACAGTAGGTGAGATGACCATGAGAGCCATGAAATAGTCTTGGCAGCCCTAGATGCGGATTAGCACCGAATTCGAGCTGGTGCTTGCTTGCTGTTGTTGATTCATTCAGCATATTAGATAAAGTACAGAATGTTACAGACAGATGATTACAATCTATTGAGTATACAGAATGCAGTATCCTAAATGGCATTTTCTGCCAGTCAGGCATTTTTCACTATTATCTCCATAGACCAAATAAAATGAGGCAGAATTAAATTAAATATGGAAATTAAATAAAGAAAAATAAATTTTCTCAGAACTTATTAACCGGTTGCTTTCAGTCTCTGGTGAGACTCTAAATGAATGCTTTATTAAAGGCAGGTGAACGTGGAGCATAAACCCACTATACCATGATGTACTATTATGAAGTGTAATTTTTTGTTTCTAAGCAGTGCGTTATTTATAAAAACATTTATTAGTCATTAATTAGAATGATACAGATTTCTAATTAATTTTCTGATTTAATTAGGGCTACATTGTTTCAGCATCATTTGTAACGTTGCTCAGTTAATAGTTAATAAAAAGTTATCAGTTCGCTTATACTATTCTTAAAAATTTTACCAGTTGAACAAAAATGCTTAAATGTATAATGCTCAACAGCTGCATACAGTATGTATGAGATGTTCGAATTAAACAAAAATTTACACAAGACTTCAAGCATATTACAGCGATGAGACTCTTAGCCACAGTAAAACATTTGAATGGTGCAAATGTTTTTAATACTGTAAGGCTGTGCATCTGTGAATAGCGATCCAGGCTGAGGTGGCTCAGAGCCCACTGCGGTCGCTCCAGGGAGAATTCAGTGAGTGGAACATCTGATACTTAATATCAATGGATAACTTGTCGCCAACTTGGACACCACTTGAACTCGGCTGGGAATTACAGTCCTGACCTCGCTCCCAGCCGTTTCCACATGTTTGGGCCATTAAAGGAGTTCCTGGGAGACCAGCGTTTCAGACGTGAAGCATGCAGTCCAATCGTGGTTCTGGCATAATGAGAGAACTTTTTACCCTGATAGTATCCAAGCACCATAGTGAAATGCTGGGTAAGTGTATTAGTGTAGCAGGGGATTATATGGAGAAATAAAGTGACTTTTTCATTCTGCACAATCAAAAGTTCCGTTTTTACTTGGCCACCCCTCCAAGTATTATGGTCTGCCAATCAAACAAAAGTTTCATGCACATACTGTACAGTGGACATTGCTACAGTATATATGGAATCTACATAAACAATGTACAGTAATAACTATCAACTGAAAGTCCACAGTTTTTTCTCCTACAGAGTATTTTCCTTGCACAGCTGGTGGATGATTTGTTCTAAGCCTCTTGTTTCTCTGAAAACCTTTGGAACTTTGTTTATTTTTATCTCCATCTCTGTATAAGGGGGTGAGTCAAATGAAAGTTTTACATACAGTATATTAGAGAAATTATATTAGATTACAGATTAAATGTTGGAAAACTTGCTTTTACAGTAGTTAACAATTTATCTAGAAGTAAACATAAACAATTTTTGCTCCTAAATGACAAAAGACACAATTTTCTCTAATATCCCAGTTTAAAGGTTCGGTTTGATGAATACTGATGAAACAGATCTGAGCCAGACCCGGTCTTTGCTGGTATACAGTAACTAGCAGACAGCTCATTATATTAAAGGAAATAAAGCAAAGAATTATGGAATGATAGGTCACTGGCTGTTGTTGAATGTGAAAATTTCCACATCAGTACACCTGAATACACTGGCCTTGTCATCGTGCGTTTGGAAGATTTGATTTAGTCTGCAATTTGATATGACATGCTGGGTAATTTTTGGGTTTGCGGTTTGTCATTGACTTGGCAGAAGTCTGTAAAAAGCCTTGGCTAGGCTGAAAAAGAAAAACTCCACTTTCTTAAACTTAAGTGTATTAATAATGGTAGAAAATTGTTTTATGAAATCCATATGAAATAAGTTCCGAGACATTTCAAGTTATTTTATTGATACCATTGAAGGTTAGAAGCTCATTTTAATGTCCGGGAAAGCAGCACATGGAACTGACCACTGAATCGGCCGATAGCGTGGTTCTACATAACCGTGGTTTGGTCCGTATCGTGTAAGAAAGACAGACATTAGCTGTAACATGATTGTTTAAAATCATCATTTTATTTTCTGATATATGGAGCGAGGAAGGACTGGGAGTGATGGCTCAGAGCATCACACAAACTAAAGAAGAAAAAGAAAACCTATATGATGATTTAAAAATTTGTTATATTGGATTGTCTCACAGTTTACACGTATTCCTGCTCAGTGACCCACCATGCATCTAAAAAAAAAAGCTACTGTTATTTATCGCTAGAGTGGAAGGAAAATAATAAAAACCAATAAAGTAATGTAGATTTAATGCCTTCTGTTTTACAAAGCTGCGTGAATAAAAGTACACAAAGCACCCGCTTCCTTATTGAAATTCCACTACATGCCTTTCTTATGAGCATATTTTCATTAATTAACATAACTCTCAAATAAGCATGTAAAAAAAATGAACGTTTAAAATCCAGATAAGGAGTTTGATCTTATTCAAGGGGTTTGATTTTATTCATTCGCCTCTGTGTGGAAGACGGGGAACAGGGAAACTTACAGTAAGGATCTAAATAATAAATTGTCTCGTTGTGTTTTGTTTGATCGAAGTCTTGCTAGCCAGCTTTGTATCAAACACATTTATCCCTCCCTTAATTCCGTTCAGCTGCTGATCCAGAACAGTGCTCAAGCACAATACAAGGTCCCATTTTGCCTCCTGTCATCTCCACTTATTCTCATGTGTGTAGTCATGCCAGCTAAGCGTGTGCTGCTTCTACAGAAGCGCCCACACATGTCCGCTCACCTGACAGAGGCTCCCTGACTTTGCTCAATACATGCGATCATGAGCCTCCCCTAAATGTGTCATGTCTAAACTTATTGCGCAGTGGACCAAACTGTTTATTTATTTATTTATTTATTTATTTATCTATTTATTCATTTAATTATTTATTGTGCTTATGCTCAGGACTCAAATATGCAGAGTCTATTTAGGAGTGCACACATGCATTAACATGTTTAAAATAACACACATTTTGTCATTTGGTTTGAACTTACATTATGCCCAGGGCTTTTTTTTTTTTTTTTTTTTCTGATGCAATTAAATTTATGAGGTGAGCGATTGTGTTCCAGCCTGTAGTTATTTAGTATTTTCCGCCTTACTCCTGGAAGAATCTGTTGTCTAACAATTTGAATTAAACATCATTAAAATGCATTAAAACTGGTTGCAGAGAGGTTTATTAAACGATGGAAATTGCAAGAGAATGACACACTTTACTCATGCAAATGTGGAAAAATGCTCAAGAATTTACATCTCACCCATCTGTGAAGTATAAGGAAACCAAATCATCTCTATAACTGGATTTTACTGATATGTATTCTTTTTTTTCAAAGCCCTAGGGAGACCAAGAAAAGAAACTTTTATTAATTTTTATGTACACAGTGTGGCCACTTAATACTAAACTGAGGTCACCAAATGGTAATGCACACTCCATTTGCTTTATTCATGCTCTCAATTTGCGATTTTCGAGGTCTGAAGTTAATAAAATTGTGCCCAGGTTTTGGTTCATTTATTGGTTCCTTTTACGATAACATTCCCATGGAGTGTTGTGGAAAATCACTGGGCATAATGAAATGAATTGCCCAGTGAAAAGTGTTTATGCACCCTCCTTAATGTCTCTGTCTTGTTGCTTGCAGAGGCATGTACAGTACGCTCAGTATGTCTCCATAACACATCTTACGGAAAAAAAATATATGGCAAAATATAATGCAATATATTAAATAATACATTTGTGTATATATAGGAAACTAGTATATACATTAATATATTGCAATATATTTTGCCATATATTTTTGGAACAATGGACAATGTATATATATTGCAATGAAGACAAAAACTATTATATTTATAATTAGATTTTTTTTTTAAACATTATTGAAACTTTTGCATGTTTAAGAATTATACACACACTTTTACTTTGTCGGTGTGCTCTGATTAATGCCTCCATTTGAGATATTGCATATTGTAAAAAAAAATATATAAAGAAATTTATATATTCAATCAAAGTATATTTAAAATAATATATTTCTCAATATATTAAACGCAGGAATTCCTTATGTATTTTTTAACATATTGTAATATATTAATACAATACATTATTCTGTATATTGTGAATATATTTTTGAATATACATTTTGTCCTGTTAATTATTAGTTAGTATCAGTTAGTGTAGCAACTAAGAATATTAATATTATAAAATCTTTTCAATTTATCAGTAGATCAGAACACTAAATCATTTTATATATTGGCATTTAATATATAGTGAAATATATTTTCTTAGAATCTTAGAATCATACTGTAGATATCTGAGTTGTATTCCAGTTTTGGGATGTGACGCATTCGTTTGTCCATTAGGACAAACCAAGAGCATGTTCTTTTTAAAAGGGATCACAAATGAAACAATTTGTAAGGACTGTTTTAGCTAATGCAAAAATCTGAAATGTGTTGAGAGCATGAATAAATGTGTCTGTATTACAGCTTCAAGGCATTTTTTTCCCTCATGGTCATGTTAAACTAACTTTGCCTACAATTACACAAAAGTACATCATGCACACTAATTAAAAAGAAAACTCTTTTTTCCCGGACCCACCGGAGGTCATTAAAAAAATTCAGTATTTTTTTTTTTTTCATTTTCTTTATGCAGAGAAAAGAGATTTGCGTTAGAGCCGTTTTAATGACTTACAGGTCGAACCTTGGCACGTTCCTTCTCCTAAGATCTGGAACTGATGCTGTTATGTGTGTGTATGTTGCAGCCCTGCAGGTGATATTATGTGTAGGAAGAGACTGCCTTCTGGCTGGGGACTCGTGCTCCAGCGATGAGACCTGCAGTCCGCGCCTCAGAACCCTGCGTCAGTGCGTGGCCGGAGACGGCAGCGTCAAGCTGGGCCTCGGTGCACGCAGCCAGTGTGCCAATGCCGTGTCTGCTCTGTTGTCCAGCCCGCTGCATGGCTGCCAGTGCCGACGTGGAATGAAGAGAGAGAAGAACTGCCTGAGTATATACTGGAGTCTCTACCAGTCTGGCATACATGGTGAGATCCTGTTAATTGACAATATGTCTAAATAAATACGTGTAAAAGTCATAGAATGATATGAAACTGTATAGTAAGCTTAATAGATCAATATAAAACACAGAAAAACCATAAACAACACATCAAATACTGTAGGCAAACTCATGGCAAATTTTCTGTCGTATATACTCTACCGTAGAATGAATATTCTCCAAGGGTTGTTCAAATCAAACTGGGACCGGGACTCGAATGAAGTCGTAAAACCGAATTACATTTCCAAAAGACTTCAAGCGCAGTACAGAGATTCTTAGTAAAACGTTTTAAAGAAGGCTGTAAATCCTTGACTGATCACTGCAGGTGTTCTCATGAACATTCAGCAAGTGGAACACTGATGGATAACTTGTCGCCAACTTACAGAAGACATGCATCTGTCTGTGAGAACTGTACACACATCATTCACAAACACCTCTTCCACATGACAGAAAGTCAGCTGGGAGTTACGGCCAAATCCCCCATAGAGTCCTGACCTTACTTCAGGTAAGGTTTCCACATGTTTGGGCTGTTAAAGAAACTACATTTACATGTAAAATATAATACTGTATAAATATTTTAGTACTGTGAGAACACAAAGCATGAGTAGAGAAAAACGCGGCTTGGGATGGTGAATTATTACTGTATTTACCCTAATTATACTTGCATGAATTACAGTACATATACGGGTAATATCGGTATTTTACATTCTAGCACTGCGGACATTACTGTACAGAATAAGTACACATTCTTTTTTCTTTTTTAAGGGTAATGTATTAAGCTGAGTTTGAGAGTTTAAAATGAAATGAAAGTGTTTTGCGAGCATATTTGGGGGACATATTTAAGGTTTAAACTATAAAAATATCTAGGCGTCTCTAGGCATAATTCTTTAGTCTCTAAGAAGGTAACCACCGCAAATTTCATGGGGGTTGACTGTTTTTCTGCTTTGACTTGACGCACCATGTGCTTGCTGTGGTATACAGTATTTACAACAGTGCCATGCAGAATTACACATTTTGGTTTGTAAATAGCCACTCCAGGGTCTATGCACTGCCAAGGTCTAGTGAAAAGGTCACTTTTATTAACATGACAGCATGCTGAATGTGGATATGAAAGAGCTGCTGATTTTATAAACCTAGAATTTCTCAAATAAATTGACAATTTAACTGAATATTTTAAAATCATAAAATACTAAAGCGTAAAGCATTTTTGCTTTAGTATTCTTATGTAGAAGAGCACTATGTGACCAAAACCATGTCATATTTAGTTCTTTTCTAAGCTTTTGTACACAATTGAAAGCATGTAGTTGTATAGGGAGTCTTTGTACAATGCTGCAACATTACAATATCTCTTCAGTGGTATTAAGAGGCCCAAACTTGTTCCAGTATGACCCTAGCAAACTCCATGACAAGGTCTAATGTATGTAGATGAACTTGAGTGTCCTGTACAGATCTTTGACTTCAACCCAATTAAACACATTTGGGATGAACTGGAACACAGACATCACCCCATCCATCACCAGTGCATGAACACACTAATGCTCTTCTGGCTGGATGATCACAAATCCCCTCAACCACACTTCAAAATCTAGTGGAAATCCTTTACGGGATAGTGAAGGTTATTATAACAGCAAAGAGGATTCTCTGGAATGAGATGTTCACATATTGGTGTCATTTGATCACAAACAAAACCAACCAATCTAGCTCCTTTTAGACTTGCTACTGTAACTAGCAGGTACTGTATTAAGTGACTTACTGTATAGTGAACTTGCTTATGATGACTTATACCATTCTGACCAGTTGACAAAATCTGGGCATTATTCCAAAACATGCATCGTTTGTAGTGATCGCTTGACAAAGTACATATTGCTCAAGAATACAATAGAGGACCAAGTCAGCTTCATTCAAAAATGTAAATAATTGTATGATAATTAGTTCCTTATACAGTACATCTCTATCTCTAATATTTCTTCTGTGATGTTTTGTGATTGCAGTCTGATTGCAAAGTTTAGAACTGAATCTGCCATGCAGTTTTGTACACCAGCCTCCATCAGTAAAATTGGACTTTATATTAATTGAAACACCTTTCCTGTTATATTAAACTCTCAACCTTAAAGCACACAGATACAGTTGGGTTTGATTAATAGTCACACTATCTGATATCACCCAAATGATGATGAGTTCCTTGTTGAGTCTGGTTCCTCTCAAGGTTTCTTCCTATTCTTATCTCAAGGAGTTTTTAAACCTGCCACCGTCAACCTCGGCTTGCTCATCAGGGAAAAACTGATAGTTGCGTTTATATATTTGTATTTTTCTAAAGCTGTTTTGAGATAATGTCCATTAATGTCCATGCTATAAAAATTTAATTGAAATTGAAATGAATGTTAATTCACAATTTCCCACTCAGTGTACCCAGTGTTTGTAGCGGCATGGCAGGGTATGAAAATGCTAGTTTAGTTACATTATATTAAAATCAACATTTATAAATTTACTTTAGTGAAGGAAAACGTTGATAATACAAATTATGCTTGAGACAAAGTTTAAAAAGGTCCACCATCTATCCTTCCATCCATCCATTCTAGTAGTACTCCACTAGGGGCCGTGGAGGCCGATGGTAACTATCGTATTTATTCTCATTTTGTACGACCGTGATAGTACCTCCGGTCAAAAATTACACATGCATACACTACGGCCAATTAGTATTGGGCCAATTGGGAGGAAGCCGTGTACCCGGCGGAAACCCACCAAGCACAGGGAGAACATGCAAACCCGGGACCTGGAGATGCAAGGCGACAGTGCTAACCACTAAGCCACAGTGCCACCTTACAAAGCCCAGTCTTCAATAAAATTAACCCTTAAACCCCAAGCAGCACAGACCTGTGCCAGCAACACAGCATAGGTCAATGAAGATATAAAAATAAAAATATAGAAAACAACCAAAAACAACACCGTGTGTATCTGTGCTGCTTCTTTGCCCGTGTGGCCTTTTTTCTTTCATGTTTGTATCATTGGTTAAAATGAAATAAAATTCACTTCATCATATTGCCTAGGTTGTGTTGAAAAAAAGGATATGCACAACAGCAAAATAAAAAAAGGCTAAAAAAACTAAAACTCACTCTAAAATGAGTTGAAGGAAATTGGATATTAGATGGCCATGTTAATGATAAAATTCATAACAATGTAAGTGATTCTATTAAGAGCTGAGGAAAATAAATAAATAAATACATAAAAAAATCAGAAAATTTGTGTTTCAAGGAACGAAAAAATAATGTAATGGAAATTCAGTAGACTTAAACTACAAGTTATACTCATATACTTTATCCAATAACGTGTAAAAAGTGTAACAAGTACAATTACTGAAGTATTTCCCAGCAATGGAAAAAAATAATATTAGAATTAAATGAAATTAATAATCTTAATCAATTGCAAATAACAAAATCACAGGATTTGGTAGGAGGAATACGCAATATGTGGAAACATTTTAAGGGATTTCGAAGACATTTCTATAATACGACATGGTATACTGTACATCATGTTACAAAAACATGTTTACTGGTGTTGCCTTAGAAAAAAGGAAAAGAAAAGCACTGCTACCCATGAGACCTCAGAAAGGTGCATCATGACATACAGTAACAGTGTGGATATTACTGTATATAGTCATATTATTCAGCCCTGTAAGTAATTGTTGTCTGTGGCTGCATTCACATTGCGCATCATGAAGGTTCACATTTATGATTACAAGTGACTTTTATCTGACTTTAAGGGGGACGCGTGTCTGTCCTCCGAAACGGTGCACATGCGCATATTTGAACATCTTTGCACATGTCATCATTTAGCAAAAATATGTTAGGGATTTTGCTCATGAGGTCGGCGAGCAGTTGATCAGCTGATCCACAAGAAGGACAATAGACAAAAAGTTACATGAGTTCATATTTGACCGTTTTTATTCAAGTCGCATGACCATGTGTGTATATACTGTAGGACCACATACGAAGGGAAGGTTGTTGAGATCTGATCTGGAAAAAAAAAAAAAAGTCAGATTTGTGCATTGAAACAGCCCTAAAAAGAATTCAACTCTTGTCATACTGAAATTTATAGATTTTAAATGCATGTCTTTGTCCTTAAGGTAAATAAGGCAAAACTTCATGAATGAGACCTACTTGACTTCCTTATTCCTGGTTTTGTTATTCAGTTATTCACCTTATTATTCATATTATTCGGTAAATACTATGAATTATTCAATGACGTTTGTAAAATGGATAGGATAGGCTAAGGATAGGCATTTGGAGAGAATGGCATATAAATCTGGGCCTGCTGACATGTCCTAGGAGTTTAAGGGGTTAAGCTGGTGCATTTTTCTGAAGAGTTCTTAGATATCAAGTGCTATCAAGTGCTTTCATGTCTCTTTTAGGGCTCAACCTGGTGGAAAGCTATCCATATGAGACAGTGGAGAAAGGATATGACTACGTCCGTCTAGCCTCCATCACAGCAGGTAAGCTTATATTCTTTAATGCGAAGCCGTACTTTTAACCTCCCATGAGGAGGTTGCAAACTCGAGAGCAAAGACAACTGAATGCATTTCAATGCAAACAAACATTCATTTATTTCTGTACTTACTTGTCCTCTGTTTGCTTCCCGCTGAGATCTGCAGTCAAGTTTCTTGTGTATTATTTATACCATTCCAAAACCACAGTGTGTGAAAAGAAAATGAGTATTGATGTATTTCTCGACTTACATTCGGATCAGTAAACAAAAAGGGTGAGTGTGTCAGAAGTAGAGAAATGCTTTATGGCTGTGAAGAAATTGAGAAAAACAAGCAAAGATGATGCTTGATAAATAAGTATTTCCTCAGGATGCCGGTGCATCTGGCTGACAGCAACATCCGTAATAACTGTATATGGATTCTGTAAGGTATTAAAAGCATCTAATAGGCTTTGGAAGGAAATATGCTAGCGTTATGGTGAGTACGACTTAAACAGAAATACAACCAAGACCATGGCGGGTCTCCATTCTCATTGTCTGATAACACTGAACCAGGTAATTGCGAGCTGTAGAATTTACATTTATTCATTTGGCAGACACTTTTACCCACTCTAACCTACACATAAGGCAGAATAACAATTAGCTTACTCAGGATTAGAACAAAAATGGGTTTGACATGTCAAAATTTGCTATTACTCAAATGCAAAACCCACAAGTGTGGGAAGGGATAATAATAGGAGCCCTAAAATCAGATTGACACATTACCTATCATCAGGAGGTGGAGATCATTTTGAGATGTATAATTGGTGCTAGGCGAGAGAACTTGGGCAATTATTGAAGCTGGACAAAGAATGTGCGTTGTTAGTGTCACAGCTTTTAAAGACTAGAGGTATAAGATTAGAAGTATTTTTATTAGGTGCATTATAAAGTATATTTTTGGTCATTTTGTGCCAGTGATATTAAAGCAAATCAGTATGTTAATTTCCAATTTTAGGCTTGTACAGTATCAGGATATTACTGCACCACTAGCCAGTTTAGTTCATATGCAAAAAAAAAAAAAAAAAACGTACATGGATCATTAGGGTGTTTTACCCTTTTTAACTTAAAATAAGACTTTTTTCATTAGCCACCCCATGATTCAAATTCTCATTGGTTGAAGTCTAATCCTGTTTTATAGACGATAGCTAATCAAGATCATGTTTTGTAGTACAATCTTGACAATTTCTGGGAAGAAAACGAGTGAAATTTGTACTAAATACACCGTATCTTTGGAAGACAACAACTCGATGTAGATCAGTAGGACTGCAGAAACTTTGCGTGAGTTTCAGCTGAACTTGTGGAATTTGACTCTGATTACTTACGTTGTACTCGCACTCCGGGTGACAAAGTTCCCGGTCAGTGTGCAATGCAGAAATATTTATAATGCCCAAGAGCTATTGTAATGTACTTGTACAGTATCCACCTCAATTTTGATTTAAGACAGACTGGAAAAATCCAAAATATGCCTTAACATTCAAAGGGACATTATTTACAGTCAGCTCTACTGTTTACTATATTTGTTGCATTGCTACTGCGAGTTGGAAGAAAACTAAAACCTGTATTGTTTTCTTTTCTTTTTTTTATGGAAAGCAGAGATCAGATAAATTAAATGACAGTAAAATTCACACAGTGTGATAGCCAACTCACTCAGGACTTCTGAGCATTAAAAAAAAAAAAACTAAAGGGCAAGTATTTTATATATTAATAAACATGCTGTGCTGCCATTTAATGTTTTGATTTAGTACAAAGTGTATACTTCATGATGTCTTTTTAAAAAATTTTTTTTTTTACATACTTTTCATTACATTTCTGCAGATTGCTTCAACCCAGACATGGTTTTATCCTTAGATAGGGACCACTGGTAGATTTGAAAATCTCATTGGGCTGGTGGGTCTCTGAATGACACACTCCCTGCTGTGCTCCTCCAGCCTTGTTAATGCAAATGCTTTCATTTCCAGCCACAAAACTAGCAGCGAGCATAAACGAAAGACTGTCTTACGCCCAACTAAATTAGCAAACCAGATAATTATGGTTGTGCAGGCATGAAAACAGTGTTTTACATGATGCAAGTTTCGTTTTTATAAACACACAGTTCAACTGCACAATATCACAAAAAGTTGTCTTATACATAACACATCTTATCATCTTATATGTTACCCAGAGGTCCTGTCACAGTGAGATTTCACAAATACATCATAGCAACAAAGCTTGTCTAGATTAAAATCACCTATGATTAGCGTCTCTTCCGCTCTTATAAGAGCTGACAAGACCTCAATTATTGTTATTAATTAGACAAGTTGCTGAGAGCCGAGATCTAGGGTGAAGATATGCACCTACAAGTACCCACTGAGAGATGTAATCTTGTTTTACAATCATGCTTAACAGTTTAATTGATCTACATCCAAACTGAAAGGATTGTATTTTAAGGCCTAATTACAGTATGAGTTGTTTCATGTAAAGATCTAAGCTTGCGGTTCATTGAATATGACACTATATTGTTCATTGATTTTTCTGTTTCTTGTGAAAATATAAAGGCAAATCAAGTCATTATTTACTGGCATTTGGTGAGCTAGACCGTCTGAAAAGCATTTGGTATTCTGAAAGCCTTGTCTAAGTGGGCAGCGGAGGAATCATTAATTCCTAAACCTTCTGAAAAACAACTTTGCACAAATATAGACTCTGTTTTTAATTATTTTGTCTTTATTTTAAGGATTAAAGTTCTGATGTTTACTGCATTAATAAACAAATTAATAACTGTCTTTTTTAGCAAACCATACGTGATGTTAACAAAGGAAGTTAAATGTCATTGGAAAAGTCGTGCAGTGGCTGATATTTATTCAATACATGTGTTGATTAAATGGTAAAGTTTAATTTCTACGTTCTAAAAAGCATACTTTCTATTCAGACCTGCTTTTAAATTTTGCCAGTTAACAAGCACAATCACGTATTCATTTTGGTTAGTGTGGGTGTAATTGTACCCAGTAATGGTAGAAACATTGATTAATATTGGTGCTGATTATTTGGTTTGGCTCATTGCTAAATAAATAAAATGAATTCATAAGAAGTAAGTATGATGTATAATGTATTTCGTATGTCCTCACATGAAGCATTAACATTTTCTAACAACTACATTTTTCATATATCATTGCAAGATCATCATAATAAGACTGTTAGGTATAAAACTTTTCTTTTTTTGAAGACTTTGATTAAGTTCATAGTTATGTGGTGCTAATAAATCCAAAATGGACGGAGGAATTAAAAGGGTCACAATAGTAGAGTCCAGATCTCACGATTAAAGATGCTCAAGTGTCAACTATTGTGTTAAATTATGTCAGTTTAAAGAACCTTATGTATAGTGTTAAAATGATGAAGCATGTAATCCTAGATAATATGATCCTAGGTACTGTATATGTAATCCTATATATGCTATAATAATGTAAACTTTTATATATGCTTCTATCCTTTCAATTACCAAAACAGCATGCCTGGTTAGCATGTTTGTCTTGATGGATA
>JAQMYG010000012.1:10169556-10181634 GCA_030014215.1 Clariallabes teugelsi | reverse complement strand
TTGACAGCTCTTTGGTCTTGACCATAGTGGAGTTTGGAGTGTGACTGTTTGAGGTTGTGGACAGGTGTCTTTTATACCTGATAACGATTTCAAACAGATGCCATTAATACAGGTAATGAGTGGAGGACAGAGGAGCCTCTTAAATAAGAAGTTACAGGTCTGTGAGAGCCAGAAATCTTGCTTGTTTGTCGGTGACCAAATACTTATTTTACAGAGGAATGTACCTATTAATTCATTAAAAATCCTACAATGTGATTTTCTAGAAAAAAACTTGCATATGGAGTTATCTCACTTTGCTATCGAACTGTCTAAATTATCTTTATTATTAGAATCTGACATTAGTCCTGAGCTGGTTTTGTACCTTGTTATATACAGTACATTTCAAATCCGTTGTACTTATACAATAAAAAGAAAGACAAGTGTAAGACAAGTGTAAGTTTGTTGAGTATAGCTTACTAGTTTGTTAAAATGAATGTGTCACAAATACAGTACATTTTATTGTGTAAATAGTTTAAATACATTAAAGAAGGTCAGTGTGACAGCTCGGTGATTGTTTTTTAAAGGTAAGATATTAACTGATGGCACGGTGGACTTACACTCCAGGCCCCCTGTGACTCTGTATACAGGATAAAAGTAGAGTATTTGTGAATAAACAGTTAATACAATTTGGCGAAGATGAGATAACCAAGTGAGAAATAAAACATAGGACGTGGTGTATTCTTTATGCCACAGCAATTATCCAAACAATAAAAGTATGTATTGATTAAATAAGGACACGTCATACTTTTGATCAGTCTCTGCTTGTCCAAAATGTTGTCCCACTTCTTTACATTTGTCTAAAATTAAAGTGCAAGTTGCTGCATATTGCTAAAGTCAGTCAACCAGAGTGAAAAATCTGTTTCTGTGGTAACAAATTAACAACTCTAAAAGGTACAGGAACAAGATTCTTCACTTAAGAATAACACAGAAATTAGTGCTTCTGACTTAATGTTGTGGATATTATGAAGCTTTATGACTTTTTTTTAAAGGAATGCTTAAAGGTTTTATGTAGAACCCTTACCCAAGGAAGTCTTAATGAACATTTTTTGTTGTGAGTGTGTTGTGTTTCTGTTTTACATTTAGAGTCGGACAGAGTGGAGAGTCCATCACTGTAGTAAAAATCAATGCGTTTAATCAACATTCATTAACCGTACATGGTTTTATACGCTCGTATCAGTACTCACCGGTGTAAAATTATACGAGTTATTAGTTAGAACAGTGTGTAGCTTTGCCTAATTACAACTCCAGGGTCTGCGGTTGTGATCCTGTCTGCACAGAGTTTCACATGTTCTTTTCATGTTTCCTTTGGGTAGACTGGTTTCCTCCTGCTGCATAAATACAGGCCAGGTGGTAAATTGGATATGCTAAATTTCTCTTCTTTGGATGTGTGTGTGTGTGTGTGTTATGTCCTGGAATGTGTGACTGGCATTCCATTCAGGAAGTTTTCCAAATCACTGCCAATTTTCATGGGATAGGATCCTGATCCAACTCGACCTTTCACTGATACATCAAGAAAAATGGATGCATGAATGCATATCCAGTCTAAATGTGGTATATTAAAAATAAATTTACTATACACATCAAATGATTATATTCGGCTCAATGTTTGCCTGTGAAAGAAGAAGTCTGTTAAAGTGTACATAGTTTGCATAATTTCAACAAGCTCCAAAAATCGTTTGTCTTTTTACTTTTGTGATGTCAGAAATGACTGTTGGTCTAGAAGAAAAAGTTCTACAGAAAAGTATGTCTTGTGTGCAGGCAGTCCCATCACTCCTAATTACGCGGACAACACCACATCCAATGTGGCACCGTGGTGCACATGCTCAGCAAGTGGCAATCAGAAACAGCAATGCACAGAGTTTCTGGATTATTTCACCAACAACATCTGTCTCAGTAAGTCTCCCGTGCATCCTTTTGATTATTATACTCACTGAAGCCTGATATGTCTATATTACAATCACCAGTGATGCCACATGTGTCCAATGAGCTCATCTGAGTACTGCTGTAATCAATGATGTGAGCTTATGACTGTCCAGCGACTTGAACATGGTTACATTTATATGTACATCATCATCCGCTGATCAAAAATGACAGAAATACATTTTAATTGCTTTTTGTACTGGAAATATGCAGCTGCACTCTGGTTTCTCATCAATGCACTGATGTGAAAAATATACGCATTATAACAACAACCATATTGCATTCATAATTATGACAGAACAACCTTGGTGCAAGCTAGCGTTCGCTTTAAAATCTCAAGTGTGGGCACTGTAATGGCGTATTTGTTTAATGAGCTGCTACAGTGGAGGGACTGTTGCCCTTCTTTGCTTTCCGTTGCTGTGCCGAGAGACGTGATGACTGCCTTTGTTTAACAAGTATGTCGACGAACATGTGTGCAGATTAGCAAAGATTATCTTTGAAGTGAATAGTTTTGAATGCTTCCAGTGAGACAAGAAGATCTGATATGTTAGGATGAGTTGCAGGTGAGCGAACAGTAGGCGTTAGGTCTGCTTTTAAAAAGCAAAAAAAAAAAAACTTTGTAAAGAAAAAACACTGGTCTACAGTATATTCATAACACATTATAAGTTTAGTAGGTAATAATTCCGTGTATAATTTTTCATGCACTCTAAAACTCATAAAGCTATAATTACACGTGCAATAAGTCATTCCAGAAACACCTCAGGCAATATGCACTGTACAATAACCGATGCATTCATTCAGGGTATGCTTAAGTGCATTTACAAGGAATTATGTAATTATTTATACAAAGGCACTACAGTTAATAGCAATGATTACTTTGTAATATAAAGTGTTAACAGTGTTATTATACATTACCAATCAAATGTTTGGACACACCTTCTAATTTAGTGGTCTTTCCAGATTTTGGTTGCTTTCTACCCTGTAAAACAATGCCGAAGCATCCACAGTATGTAATAACCTCCTTTGAACAGTAGATATTGAGATGTTTCTGCTACTTACGCTCTGTACAGTAAATCCTTTATAACGGCTCTAATCTGAGGTGCTGTTTGTTAATTGGTGATTTCTGAGGCTGGTAACTCTAAATGAACTTCCCATCAGGTAAGTTTTGGTCTTTCCAGCCAGTTCCATCATGGTGCGAGATGCGTTTTGCAAATGCACTCGACAATACTGTTCTTGCAAGAACTATTCCAGAAAAGCTGACCTTCAAGTCTTAAAATAACAACTGACTGATAATCACATAATGCCATGTGTAAGTTCATAGTTTTGAAATCTTCAGTACTGTATTCTTCTAAAATGCAGAAAAGAAATCACTTTTTCAAAAAGACTGGTACTATAAGTAGATGTTAATGAAAGTTGTATGTACAGTATAACTGCCAATACCAATGAAACCCAGACCCACATTGCTAAGCATGGTATGTTTACATACACAGTAACCTGACTTGATTTATTCCAATTTAAATCGGTTTCACTTCTAAGTGTACTGTAAGTTGGCTTAAGCTTATATGTAATATTACAACTTGAATATATTAACTTCCATCTTTTATTCCGTAAGTGTAAGTGTACAGTAATTTCCCCTTCATACATACAGGTGTATGATGGGAAATCTCGAACGAGCAATGTTGGTGAGATACAGTAATTGGTGTACTCCTGGAGGTGTCCTGGAACACTTGAGCTCTCATAGGGCTCTCTTAAAACTCGTCACGTGTTCTACTTAATCCAGGAGAGAGTTGGCGAGATCGATGGGAGCGTTGGTGAGAACTTCAGTTATGGGTCATTGGACACTCCTCACCTCTCCTCGTACCTGTACGAGCGCGTCACATTATCACCATTCACTAAACCACGAGATCAGAGTTCTCTTCAAATCTATACGCCCATTATATAGCACGGGATCGTGATTTTCTTGCCAAAATAGCTCATCAGGCTCCTGTACGTATGAAAGAGGCTTGAGGAATTAATGACACATGTAGTGTATTTATGATATCGCTTATATTATATATGTAAGGATCCATAGACAATCACAGCACATTGAAGAGTAATCTTCATTAATCTTCATTATCTGTGGACTTAATATAAAAATAAAATTAGATTTTCTGTGTCTTTACTTAATGCTGTACTACATTTAGTGCCTTATTGCTACAGCAGAGCTACGCTAGTGACGTTAGAGCTCGTTTGAGAGTCCTTTTTATGATGCGTTTAATTAATATGTATAAAAAAATATTACAATTGCTTTATGAAAAAGCAGCAAAAAAGTATGCACAAATTATTATTTAGATACAGTTTAATGCTACTACAATGAATGCTTGATAACGGAGGTGTCACTAATCACTTACAGATATAGCATTATCAAATGAGGCATTATTAGGTAATGATTTATGAATATGGCCTTTATAGAGAGTATAAGCAAGTCTTTGTTGTAATGTTGAGACGCAGTAGTTCCACATGAGCATGGTCACGGTCTACCAAATAACAAACACATGAAAAAATCAGCCCATCTGTCTTCAGTACCTCGTGTCCTCATGCATCATTCAGGCAGGAAGGCTTTCTTTCCCCTTCCTTTCATTCATGGAAATGTTCTTTGCTATAAATATTTTAAACAGAGCAAATGCATGCATTTGTCAATGTATCATGATGAGATGTATGAATCACTAGGGATGTTTCGCTTGCTCTCACTCTCTGCTTCTTACTCTGATCTCTGTCTCTCTCTCTCTCTCTCTCTCTCTCTTTTTTAACTCAGCACCTCTCATTTCTGTGTTTCTCTTCTTGTTTTGTAATAGTGTGTCATGATCAGAGACAAGGCAAATGGCCAGGATCCATTGTGGACAGTGTCTGAGGAATGCTTTTTTCCCCTCTTAGTCCCTCTCAGACTCACCAGCAGGCACTTCCCGTACTAATGTCCACCTCTCTTCCTGTCTTTACTGTCACTCTCACACATACTCATAGCAGACCTGCCTGTTTTTTTTTTACTTTTTTTTTTTTTTTCGAATTATAAACCATGATTCATCTCTAATATTGATGCCGCGAGCCTGTTCAAACAGAGATGTCTCATGCAAACGAACTCTCCTGCTCCTCTCTGAAATGAGGGACGTGTGCGGAGGAGTTTGTGGATCCTGAGAGCCATTTAGCTGAGCCACTTGTGAGGGAGTTAATGAGAGGAAGTGGAGAGGCAGGTGCAGCTCAGGGACCTCTGAGGAATACTGAGTGCTCGCCTTGCCCATTCGAGGCGGCCCGTCTAGCTGCCTCTCTTACCGCTCTGAATTCAAATATCTACCATGTAAAAGAACTAAAGTGTGAGTCAGGACATTACAGGGCTGTCTGCTGTTCTAAATCCAAATAGTCTCTAACTCTTGACCTGTTGTCTGTGTGTGTGTGTGTGTGTTTGTTTCTATGAACAGACAATGCTCTTCTGATGTTTGGGAATGGGATGGACCAGACACCTACTCCAAGCCAAACAAATCGTCGAATCCCTGTGACAGACAGAGACGCACGAAACACTTCTTCTGGCTTTGTCTCCATGGATACAGAAGAGAACATTGCGAGCCCAACCATTTCCACACAGGTGAAGGTTATGGAATGGAGGGGAGAGAAGACGGCACTTTGCTGCCTCTCTCATCTTGGCTTGTCCCCAAAGCAAAAGAGCACCTTTCAATTCTATAGATTCAGACATGCTGCGTATTGTGAAGGCTCGAAATTACACACAAACAACTTTAGTGGTGAAATTAAAGTTTGCTGTTCCGACAGTATGGGCACTAAAGCACTTTAGTGAAATGAATGCCAGCTTAGACCAGGTAAAAGTTCACGATACTATTTAATAATTCATACGTAACAATACAGGATCCCAGTACATATGTTAATATGAGTTGAATATTAACTTTGCATTAGTTGCTGCTGAATCTCCCCTGCAGGGCGGCACGGTGGTGTAGGGGTTAGCACTGTCGCCTTGCACCTCCCGGGTCTGGGTTCGATTCCCGTCCCTATGTGCATGGAGTTTGCATGTTCTCCCTGTGCTTGGTGGGTTTCCTCCGGGTACTCCAGTTTCCTCCCAAAGATATGCAGGTTAAGCTAATTGGCACTCCCAAATTGCCTGTAGTGTTTGATTGGCCTCATGCCCTAAGTCTCCTGGGATAGGCTCCAGGCCCCCCACGACCCTGCCGAATACAGGATATCACAGTATTGGCGATGAGTGAGAGAGTGAGTGAGGTCCCCTACATATGAACATGCATTTGCACACAGAAACAAGTATAAAAGCAGCGGTATATATATAGATAGATAGATGCTACAGTAATTATAATACTTAAACTACTTTTTGCTCAAGACTTAAGACTTAAGTTTATTACAGCAAAAGTAATAAAACTCTTGTGTACTAAGTAATTAACTAGTAGTTCTAAGTATTTTATTGAAATAAGGTAGTTGTTGAGGAAAAACTAGTAATTTAGTCCTTATTTAGTTACAGAACTACGAGTTGTTGAACAGTTTTGATTCAATAACTAGGTCAATAAAGCATTACCTAATAATCTTATAGCAGTAGTACATAGACATAGTAATTAATATTTATATATCTAGAAAAATATGACTGGAGATAAAATAACTTATGAAAAGATGAAAAACAGGTAATGCATATTCTAATCTTAAATTGTATTTTAACATAAAAGTATTGCATTTTTCTTTTGCACAACTTGTTTGTAAAATTAGTGGCACCCCATCTGTATAACATTATAGCAGAGATTCTGTCTGTAATATACAGTATATATCTTAATAGTTAGTTTTTAAGCTTTTTTTTTTACATACTCCGGTTTGTGTCCTCTTCAATTCCGGCCACAGCAAGTTTACGTCTGTAGACTCAAATATTTGCAACCAGTCCTATGTTGTAGTCATTATCTTGTTGACAAAGGCACCCCAGTTTGTGGTAAAGTATCCTGGTACTTAGCAGAAATAGTGATGCTATCAATCTTCACGAAAGCTCCTGCACCATTAACCACAAAACAGCTCTAATAATCAATGACTTACCCGTATATTAAATGAAGAACTATGCTCATGGGTGTAATTTATGTCAATTTTTAACACTTCTGGACTGAATTTATTAACACATTTGCTTGATTGTGTGTTAACCGTGACCCTGATTATGTTTCATTGTCTCGTTTTTGCTTATTCGTTCATTATTCATCAGTAACCATCACTTAGTTGATTATAGAACAAAGTTCAGGAAGACTAGGTGCACTGGGAAAACTTACCTCAGATCAGATACTATTCCATCACACAGCTTCTCCTCCTTATGCATTTTTAAATATTACTATTTATAACCTACTTGGGTTGACAAAACCTGTTTTTTCTGTTGAAAACTGCATTGGATCATATGTACAGTACAATACACCCCCCTTTTTTACTGCATCATTTAATGGGTCGTCACTAATCTTGTTGAATATGTTTGTCGCTGGAGTGAAATATTTGATTTATTGTGCATACTCGTTCATTTCCAGTCATTTTATGTTCAATCAATTTTTCCTCTCATCTCTCTTCTTTTCTCTATTTCTCTATAATCATTACTTACACCACTCAAAAAAAACCTTACCAATCAAATTATCGCTGTTACAGTATGAGCACCTGATCTGTCTTTTAAATCCTATAAGCCTTCACATTTTAGGCATTATTTAATTTTGCTTTCTCTAGCAAAGTACAGCGATAATAAGCTATTAAAGTATTTAAGTGAATAATAGGTAGTTATGGGCCTCAGTAAACATTCTATAATCGATCATTAGGTTGAGTAAAGAAATCGATGATCAGGAAATTATTGACATAACCACACTGTATGATGCTTCTTGCACTCGTTGTGTTTCCTAAAAAACAATTTCCACTAACATTTACTATTACTAAACTCCAAATATATACCAAATTTACCAAATGTATAAACATTAGAAACATGACACAGCTATCAAACCAATAGTACTGTACGTTGTCATTATAGACCAATTAGTATTTATCATTGTATGCATGTTGCCTGTGACAGATTTTAAATTCATCTTCAATTCAATTCAATTTTATTTGTATAGCGCTTTTAACACTTGTCATTGTTGCAAAGCAGCTTTACACAATCAAAAGAATTTTTAAGTTTGTATGGAATGTGAATGTGTATGAATTAAAATGAGATACAGATAGTCCCTTCATAGATGGGCACTGGTGGCTCAGTGGTAGGTGTTTCGCCTGCCATGTGGAAGGCCCGAGTACGATTCCCAGCCAGTGCCCAAACCCCCCAGCCACTGGACACAGTGCCAGTCCCAAGCCCGGATAAATGTGAGGGTTGCGTCAGGAAGGGCGTCCGACGTAAAACCTGTGCCAAGTTGTTGTGCGGACTGGATACTCCGCTGTGGCGACCCCTTGCCGGGATCAGTCAAAAGACCAACAACAACAGATAGTCCCTTCATGTTGATCTTTTCCTTCATTCGTGGTTTACTTGTAAAATTTCCCCTAAAACCACTTATAAAACTTAAAAAGTCCACTTATATCCGGGAGAGGCATTTTTTCAGGAAAATCGTATACAGTATAACAAGACACCTTGACATTCATCATCCAGCATTTTACACAACTGTGTTGTGAGCATACACAGTTATCGCCATTATACACACGTGCATGCTCTGTCTTTATGCGTTTTTCTGCTGCACAGCAGTTGCCTGGGTGCTCAATAGAATTGCATTTTTCAAATAAAATCATTTTTCATAATCAATCGATTAAAATGCACGAAAAAATTAACTGATCATCAACATTTTACATATTATTACAGATCAATTTAAACATTCACGACTGAGTAAGCAATCAGTAAGCCTGACATACTGTAGGAAATGCCAGCAACATATTGAGGTGTATTTGTAATACTGAGATAGTAGCTAATTTGTCTTTTCTGCTTTATTTGTTTTTAGGACACCGAAAGGGAGAGACTTTGGGGCGACTCCACAATTCCCTTCAACACACACCGTAACCATGGCCAGAAGTCCACTCGTGTGTGTTTGCCAGTACTCACCTGTCTGCTGCTCATCCTTCTGCTGAGCTCTAATCAGTAATGTTCTTGTGTGGAACAGACAGAGTCTGGGCCAAGGGACCAACTGCAATGTTATTTTTTTTAATCAAAACTGTGGAGAAAAAAAAAAAAAAAAACTATCACCAACAGCCCTCCATCTTTCATTGTGCTATCTGTGTATTTCTGTGGAACGGTCGGATTCGGCGGGAAGATTTATTAATGGACCTGACACCTGATGAATGGTTAATCTAATTGGAAATTCCTTGTACATATGTACATATCATTATGCAGAGTCGATATCAGAGTTTATTGTTTGTGAATAATTTCAGCTCCAAGACCTACATTTTCTAGGGACATTTATGAGTGTGGTGCCTGCAGCGTTTGATAACCAAATTAATGTGCAATGCTCTAAACTAGGCTGAAATGTGTGGAGGGGAGAATCAAAGCCTCATGTTTCTTTTCTATAGCTCCTCATGCATCACTTCAAGTGTTCAGAGGCGCCTGTGGAGGAAACAGGGATTTAATATCATTTTGTTCAAGTTGACTGAGAACGAAGACTAGGGCTGCCTCTGATCAATATTCGGACTGCAAAGCCTTTGTGTGGAGCTAAACAAAAGGCCTGTCGACGTTTGAACTGAAATTTTGGATATATCCGATTCTAGATCATTCCAAGGTATTACGTGTGTGTGTGTGTGTTCAGGAACGTAAAGCGCTTTCTCTTTGCCTGACTGAAGAACAAATATAAACCAAACATTTGTGATATCTGTTGCTTTAGTCTTGTGCAAGCACAATGGACCTTTTGAGACAAAAACATCGGACAGTTCTACAATGTTATATACCTTCGAGTTTACACACTCAAATCCTGTATAGTTTAATGTCTTATTTCTTTGACATAACTGACGAAAATCCGAGGCTTCAAATAAATTGTGTAAAACTAAAGAAAACACGAAAACTGTTCAGGAGCACAGTAACGCAAGCAGCGAGAAATCAATGGAGCACATTTTCAGTGTACTGAAATAACACAGGTAAAGTCGTTATCCACAAGCAGTATTTATATGTTCTAATTGCTATAATGCATTTGAGGAAATCAGCTTTGATTTGTATTTGGTGTGGATCGCTCTCTCACGGCTATATCTTTGGGCAATATTCAGAGTTGAGATTTGAGTTATGATAAGGAGTATGTCAGCATTGATATTTTTGACGTAACTAAAAACTTGGATACTTCATGGGAGTTACACACTTGTTCTAAAACATCATGCTAGAAGCAGTATTATGTCCAATGCCAAATTGTAATATTGAAATTATGGAAAGTCAAAGCTATGAATAAGTAACTATATAAATAAGCATATTATCATAGCAATATCATATATATATATATATATATATATATATATATAGTACCCCTTTATCTATATGTATATAAATGTATAAATAAATAAGAGCTAACCTTTAATATAGAAATATTATACTATTATTACATTCATTGTATTGTCCTGATAAAATCCATAGAGTATACTGTATATTGTATGGAGGACATTGGAGGAGACATCTTAATACATAATACTGCTTATCTACCAAGTACCAAGACAGCACTGTGGATAAAAAACATTATATGAACAACAGTAACTTAAATCATAGCATGCATGTTTAGTGAAACTGTCCTTCAAACTATGGGCAGGAGAGTCCACTGAACTAACTAACACCTTGGGTTTCCCAAATTAGTTAGACAAGACAAAATGTATGGCTAAACATTCAGCACCATATTACAATTCTAAGATTGTAAAAAAAAAAAAAAAACCACTCCTTATAGATATGTTTTCTTCTTTTTCTTTTCTTGATTTATTATTTTTTTTTACACTTTCTGTTGCCGTACTTCCAGTTTCTTGTGCAAAATATGTTAAGCTCTGCTGGATCAAGCTCTATTTTGTAAGTTGTCCAAAATTACAGCATGGAATAGATGCTTATTTTAAATGGTTTACATCTTTATATTCATTTAGGATATTAATGTTTTGTTTGTTTATTTTTAAATTGACTCCATTTTCCTGTCCCTCTGTTTAAACCCCGATTCTATGTTAAACCCTGTAACGGAGTGTTTCCTTGACACCAAGTAGAAAGCTTTTTTTTTTTTTTTTTAATAACCTAAGAACCCTTTATTATTCAATCAACACAAAAAGAATCACTTTTCTTTTTTCCCAGAACTTGCTTCTTCGGTACATTTTCTATCTCTCTTATATACTGTAAATCCTTTTTAAAGCCTGGCAACATCTGAGATTTGAAAGACATATCATTTATATTAATGAGTCTCCCAGACTATTAGCTTTAGTACCTGTGTAACCCAAAGTTTGTTTGAGATATTTTCCTTGTGGTAATATTGACGTATTTGATTTTAAGTAGCGAACTCTGAATACGGCCCGTCATGCATAGAGTTGCAACTCACTTTGGGAGTCACGGTGTAAATGTGGAGGTTCTTCTATGAGACTTGGGAAAGCTTGAAGTGACTATTAGCACAGTAAAAGGGAGACTTGATCATATTCACATTCGGGGATTTCTCCATTGTTGGTCATGTGGTATTCCCTTAAAGGTTATGGAAATTCATTCCCAGTTGCTGCCAATAAAAGATGCTGGATCATTTACAGCCTTGTGTTTTCTTAATTTTGGGTGAAAAGAACACAATCAGCCAAATCATGGTATTGGTCCTGATTTAATTTTTTTTGTGTTATACTCAGGGTTCGATTTGAGGGGGGGATGCGGGGGGTGGCATCCTCCCTGTTGAAAAAAATGACAAAAACCAACCTCTCTGTAAAACCACCATCCCCCTTATCATCGCTTTTAGATTATTAATGCTGTGTGTTATGTAAAATTTTTCATGAAAATGAAATATTAAAACTCTCTATGTACTGTACGATCATCTACAAACTATAAATTAGGGTTGTTCCGATTCCGATACTGGTATCGGAAATGCTGCCGATACCACGGAAAAATCTGGCATCGGAATCGGCGAGTATTTGAGTCCACGTACCGATCCGATACCATTTTCCTAAACATAACCTAGT
>JAQMYG010000012.1:10147780-10158453 GCA_030014215.1 Clariallabes teugelsi | reverse complement strand
GTCAGATAATAATGTCAGAATTTAAATAGCTATTGCTGTACATTTGCACATTTTGTTTTTATAATTTTTTTGTTATTGTGTTATTGACGTATTTTATTTTCATTTTCAAAAACTTGTGAAGGTCTGCGGTTCTAAACACTGTGTATCTGCAGACTTTAATCTTCTTTTGGTTTTTAACCTGACATTTGTTTTGGACCCAGATAATTGTATTTGGTTCATTTTGCATGTTAACTGCCAATAGACCCTCTTACCCTGGTGTCCTGCCAAGTCCCTCTTTATTACAGAATTCATGGGGTGCAGCTGAGTCTGGCTTCCTTCAAGTGGCACTGGCAGAATAATGTGCAGTGGTAAAGAAGAAGATAGAAATGCTGAATTAATGAGGTTGTGCTTGATGTACTGTACGCAATGCATGTGGTAAATAGAAAGCATAACCTCTTGGTTGCCTTCAGGTCCTTTTTTGTTTTATTAAGGAATTAAATATTAAAACAAAAATAAAAAAAAAAAGATATAAGAAAAAGATTTTAAATAAGTTAAAAGTTAATAAAGTAATATGCTTATAATGTAAATTTAGCTTTCGAAAAAAAAAAAAAAACATTATTCTCCAAACAGAAACAGTAAATCAACTTGGATAAACACACACCAGTTATAGATATTCTATATACATGTAGCACCTGGAGGAATGCTGTTTCATTTCATAGTGAACTGTACCAGCTGTATATGGTTCAAATAACTACAAAGAAACTTGATTTAACTTGACTTGACTTGACACCAGCCCCATACACACTACACCAAGATGACTTGTACACCTGCTTTGCAAGTTCATTGCATTAAAAATTGTTCAAGTTCAAGTAAAAGTTTATATCGCATATGGTGGGTGTGATGGGTGTGTCTGTGTAGCAAAGGATCACATCAGACACTGCACCCAGGTAAAATGACTGAAACCAGAAGCTTATGTCTGGAAAAACAAATGTTGCCTAATCTACAGTATGACATACAGTACGAATGGTAAAGTCAGAATAAAAGTGTCAACAGATTATTTTTTTTAACAACTAACAACATCTATAGTAAATAAATAGAAGAGAAATCCAATCAAATCACTGTTTGGTGTGACCACCCTTTGACTGCAAAACCAGAATTGCCATCAGTTCTTCTAGGTACATTTGCACACAGGTTTTGAAGGAACTCGGCAGGTAGGTTGTTCCAAACATCCACAGATTTTCTGTGGATGTAGGCTGCCTTAAATCACTCTGTCTTTTCATGTAATCCCAGACAAACTTGATGGTGTTGAGAGCAGGGCTCTGTGGGGGCCAAACCATCACTTCCAGGACTTATTCTCATCTACGCTAAAGACACTGGCTATATTTTTGGGGTCATTGTCCTGCAGCAGAATAATAAGAATAAGAATTTGGTTCCAATCAGATAACTCTCGTACAGTATTGCATGATAATTAATCTGCCTGTATTTATCACCGCTAATCCTGACCAAATCTTCAACTATATTTGCAGAAATTTGCACCCTCAAACTTGCAAGGCATCTCCACCATGATTCATTGTTCCCTGCAGGCACTAATTATTGTACTGCTCTCCAGTCCTTTGGCAAACAACCTGCCTCTCGCTATAGCCAAATATTTCAAAATTTGACTCATCAGTCCAAAGCACCTGCTGTCATTTTTCTGCACCCCTGTTCCTATGTTTTTGTGTATAGTTGGGTTGCCCAGCCTTCTTTCCACATCAGAGGTACAGTATGGCTTTTGGACAGCAATTCGTCCATGAAGACCACTTCTGGCCAGACTTGTCTAAACAATAGATGGGTGTACCTGGGTCCCACTGGTTTTCACCAGGTTTTTCTTGCTGATGGCACTGCTGGTGAGCATGATGTCGAACTAAGTTTCCTTGGCCGACCACTGCGTTTACTGTCCTCAACATTGTCTGCTTTGAAATTGTTGCCCGGAAGAGACCTTGCTGATGCAACTAGTGTAACTACCTTTTTTTTTTTTTTTACTGTGCCCAGTCTTGCCATGGTGTCTTCCACAACCTCACCTTAGTAGCAGAGTTTGGCTGTTCTTTACCAGTTTTAAGTCTCCTACAAAACCAAACTCTTCTACTAAGCTGAGGTTTTAGAAGACAGTTTCATTTCACAGATTATACACTGTAGTAGCAGAGTGTGGCTGTTCCTTACCCAGTTTAAGACAGCTATTTCTGTGTTAGTTAATGACTGTATTATAAAATTGATGATTATTAGCATCTGCTTGGTATAATTGGTTATTATCGACTTTGTGTAAAAATTTATACTGGTTTGAGGCCAAAGTGTGGTCACACCAAATGTTGATTTGATTTAGATTTTGTAAATTGATATTAATTAATACATTTGTTTTATTTATTTATTTATTATTTTTATGACAAAAACATAAATACAGTTAATTCAACACTGGGTACTTTGTACATTCAACCCTTAGGAACCCTTCTCAATAACTGCATCCTTATACCCTGACCTCTAAAAATGTCTTGATCCTTATACATTTCCACACATTGTACTATACATCTTTTGTAACCAGCTGGGTTTTCTATTTTTGTCATTTGGTTTTAGTTTTAGACTTTCCTGTGTCTTATTCTTTGATGTTGTTTTTTTATTGCTCCTGTTCTTGATTTTTTTTTAAAATGTCTTTATAATAAGATAAGATTCAATTATTTCTCACATGTACCTTGCAGCACAATAGAAGGGTGTTTTTTCATGTACTTCAGTTAGGAAGCTTGGGTCAGAGTGCAGGGTCAGCAAGGATGCAGCTCACATGGAGCAGATAAGGTTAAGGGCCTTGCTCAAAGGCCCAAGAGTGTCAGCTTGGAAGTGCTGGGTCTTGAACCCCCAACCTTCCAATCTGTAACCCAGAGCCTTAACCATATTATCCCTTTTCAGTTTATCTTTGTGGCAGAAGAATCGCTCAAAGGATAGCATTGCTGCCTCAAAGACAGGTCAATTACTGTCTGTGCAGAGTTTCATATGTTCTCCTTATATCCACCGGGGTTTTTTCTGAGTTTGCTGGTTTCTTCCCAGGTGGATTAGTTATATTAAATAGGACAGTCTCTGGATGAAACACAACCCTGCTGTAAATAGGGTGGTTAATAATGTAGAATAAATGAATAAATGATTAAGTTTATTAAAATCTTTCTATCAACACCCCCATCTTTTTGTGTACTTACCTGTCCCTTATGTCTGTAATGCCAGATGTGTGATAGGCTGACTCAAATATCAGTGACACAGGTTGTGTGTCTTACCCCATTTCCTGTGGGAAGAGGCCACACACCCCTGGGAACAGCACAAAATATGCTACTCATGACTGATTGGAGGGTATTAAGCACTCCATTTAACTCTATTTCAAAATGTGGACAAAATGAAAACGAGAAAAATGACAGCCTTGTGCATTGAATCAGAATGTATTTATTTATTTATTTTTAAAAAATATTTATGCATGACTTTATTTTTTGCAATGCCATGACCTCACCAAAGAAAGCGTGACTAATTTTGTCTTTGTGTTCTTTGGATTTGTAATTGTTCCTAAAACTGAAGAGCCCAGAAAATAGAAAATTAAAGTTCAGTCATTATCATATGTGTTTGATGTTTATAGTTCGAACTTTGCACTAATGTTCTTTGGTCCTTGCACACCATATTAGATTAAATTTAGTACTTGAATCCTGTAGCAATTTGAGCTGAGGAGATATTGGTTTTCTCTGGTGTCTGCTATATGCGGGTGGTATTTTCAAACCCATTTTAATGTTTTCTGTTTGTACGCCGTGCCCCTCATTCCACTGTGGAAGATTCATTCTCCATGGCTGACGTCCTCTCCACTCCCTCCCATGTCATTAAGTAAATAGTTATTTTTCTCCCGATAAGCTCCGTGCTCTGTTCTTCCGTGAACTGTGCACAGTGTGTAAAAGCCACTTTCCCTGTGGATAACGGTGTTTACAAACACATCCTGCACGGTAATTGTGTAATACCTTATTTCTTTTTAATGCTACTCTCTTCCTCCTTTAAACTAGCCCAAGGTCAGATATACTGTCGTGTTTAATAAATGAGGAAATAAGCTAACACAAATCAATACTTAAGTTAAACAGAAGCACGAAACGGGCAAAGCAAACATTAACGTTCAGGCAGAAAAGGATATTTCACAGATGGTGTTGGCTTAGCCTATAGAAGAAGGGTGCTGAGCAGGAGCTGAAGAGCCTTCCCCATTACATAACCAGCTAATTAGAATGCACTTGGTTGCCAGGTTGAACAAACAGAAATGAGGGATGTCAACAGCAACCTTGATGAGCCTAAAGCCTTCTGCAGCCTGAATGCTTAACGGGATATGGGAACTTTTTTTATAAGCTTTTTTGATCCTTATTTGACCATGAGGCCCAGACTTAAAACAAAGAGAGACCGTTTCACAGCAAAGTGATGCTCTTATCTTACAAGTAATTCAGGACTCATATTATTATACAGTATGTCATTTATGCAGATCCGGAGATGGAAGTCAACTAAGTACATTTATTTTGTTACTGTACTTAAGTACTCAAGTAGTTTTATTAGTGAAATATTTTCACTTTTACTCCACTATATTCTACAATAAATGTCTGTACTTTTTACTTCACTACATTTGCACATGGCACTTCGTTACATAACCACAGTGGTGTTCAGCATTTGAAGCGCTAATAAACATGCCGACTGTTATATGTGACTTTATAATAAGTCAATTTAAAGTTGCATACTTTGATTTTTTATGCAAGTAGAAATGTAAATGGAGGATTTCTACTTTGACTTGAGATATCTTATCTGGGACATCTTTATATTTACACAAGCACAGGATGTGTGCACTTTGTCCACCACTGTGCAGATCACCCTACAGCTTAGAAAAATATTGTACGTTTATTACCCTGTGAGCTAAGTCAATAGTTTGATTGTTTAACCGTAAATCTTTGTTCAGTACTTACTAATGGATGCATGATTCCATAAAATAGCCATTTTGGATTTTTTAAAAACCTAGCTAACAATTTGGCAAAACTAAATTAAATAAACATTTTATTTGTCACGTACATTACCATACACAGTATGATATGCAGTGAAATGCTTAACTGACTATTTGGGATATACAAAAAAAAAGATAAGATAGATTAAGAAGATCTTTCTGCAATACAAGAAGAGAAAAATTTCACTAAGAAAAGATTGTAAAATTTAAGATCTACAAATGTACAGATCAAATAAAATTAAAATAGAAATATATAAAATATATAAATCGTACATAGCGTGCAATATGCAACGTGCAATATAGAAGGGTATAAGAGGGTAACGATATGACGTGTAGGTATGATGAATGTAATGTGTAGGTAGGATAATTATATTGTTAACAGTCAGTCTTTCTGGAAGCTCTGAGAACACATCTATATAACATTTAAATTAATTCCAACATACTTGCGACATATTTAGTTGAAGAAATGCGTATAATATTATTGTTAATGTTGTGTAAAAAATGTTTGAATAACTTTGTGAAGTCATGAAGGAAAAAAAGCTGAGCTGTTACAGGAAAAGGATCACCAATGGAGTGCTGAGGTATGAGTTTTTCAAAATTAGAAAGTCTTCAAGAAGAACGGTGTTGCAGTTTCTTGGTAAGAGGGCAAGTTACATTTTTGTTTTATTAACTTCAAGACAGAGGGAAAAATAGAGGTCAGTGAGGGAACGACTGTGTGAAATGGTTATAACATAAGTGACAACAGAAAATATCTTGGCATATGGTTTTTCACAACTTTATAAAGGGATCCAAATACAAATATCTACAAATGCTAGAACTGGGACATTCCTGTGGTATAAAAAAAAAAAAAAGAATAAAAAAACTGTGGTGCGCTGTTATTGAAAAATAATCAACTTTGGGTGGTAAGAATAATTTGAACCTTGAACCTCTTTACCTCTGGATTGTGGATACTGGAGAATCTTTTTTGAAATATAAAATTAGATTAGATTTGATTAGATTAAAATTTTATTGTGATATAAATATACAAAGCCAATGCAAAATAAATGTACAAAGCCAAGGAAATACAGTAAGCATCTAACCAGAAATATTTATTTACAATAAATATTAAATAAAGATATACAGCTATATGATAATTTGTACAGGGTTATGGATGTCTCATGTACAGGAGGTGCTAGAGGCATTATGAATAGGATGTGTGTGATATATACTGGGTGGCACGGTGGTGTAGTGGTTAGCACTGTCGCCTTGCACTTCCAGGGTCCGGGTTCGATTTCTGGCCAGGTTCGATTCCCGTCTCTGTGTGCATGGAGTTTGCATGTTCTCCATATGCTTGGTGAGTTTCCTCCGGGTACTCCCACAGTCCAAAGACCTGCAGATTAGGCTAACTGGTGTTTCCAAATTGCCCATACTATGTGAATCAATGTGTATGTGTGTGTGTCCTGCGATGGATTGGCACCCTGTCCATGATGTACCCTGCCTCGTGCCCTAAGCCTTCTGGGATTGGCTCCAGGCCCCCCACGACCCTGAATACAGGATAAAGCGGTATAGACGATGAGTGAGCGAGTGAGTTATACAGTATATACTGTATGTTTATATACAATGTGCAGTGGTGTAGGAATAGTAGAATATAACATACTGAATAGGATACACAAATGTTAAAATATAAATATAATATACGGTCCGTAGCATCCTTAAGGACTTGTGCCTCAAGGATACCACGCAGGTCATCACCTGCTTGAACAGATGCCCTCAGTCAGACGTTACAGAACTATTGAAGCACAAACCAACTGCCTGGAAATCATTATATATATTTGAGCAGCATTAATAATAAGTGCAATATTAGACCAGTTTTAATAGTTATAAGACTTTTGTTATATGACTTTTATATTGAGTAACATCAATTTTTCTGGCCACAGGGAACAAGCTATTTCAAAGTCTGTTTGTTCAGGCACTGAGGCACTGGTAGCACCTTCCTGATGGGAGGAGGGTAAATAGTCCATGATTGGGGTGAGAGGCATCATTGATAATGCTTTTCTCCCTCTGTAGGCAAGGCTTCTTGTAAATGTTCCCAGTGGTGGGTAGCTGAGTGCCAGTGATTCACTGGGCAGTTTTCACCACCCGCTGAAGGGCTGTTCAGTCTGTTGCAGTTCAGTTGCCATACCACACTGAGATGCGACTTGTGATGGTGCGCTCAAGGGTACAGTAATAAAAGTTCACAAGAATCTTGGAGCACAGGTGGGCTTTTGTCAGTCTTCTCAAAAAATAACGATGCCGTTGTGCCTTTTATAACAGAATGGAGTTCAGGTACCAGGTGAGATCCTCAGAGACATGGACTTTGAGGAACTTATTGCTTGGTACATGCTTAACAGCAGATCCATACATGTGACTCAGAGCATGAGTATGATTCTCAGCACGTCTGAATCCAGAATTACTTCCTTTGTTTTTCTGGTATTGAGTTCCAGGTTATTGTCCCATGTCACCATGCCACTAGTTGCTGGATGTCCACCCTATAAGATGTCTCATCCTTACCTCTGATAAGGCATGTCACAGCGCTGGCATTTGCAAACCTGATAATGCTGTTGGGAGCATGCAAAGGTACACAGTTGTGAGTGAAGTGGGAGTCTATGAGAAGGGAAAATACACCTCACTGGGGAACTAAGACGAGGAGAAGGTGAGCTTGTCCAGTCTGACAGACTGTGGTGTGTTTGTAAGAAAATCCAAGGTTAAATAAATCTCCTCACAGCAAAAAATATATCGCTATATAAACAATTCCACATTTCGATTTCTGTTTATGTGACATATCTGCCATAAATATCCCAATTTGTCATGTGGCTGAAAAACCAGAAAGTCTTGGTCCTGAAAAATTCACTTAACCAATACAAAGCACTGACATCTAAATCTCTTTTTCATAATTGTTAAACACTTGACTGCTTACAGAAAAAAATCAACAATAATGCTTTTTATTGTTGTTGTTTTTTTTTTAATATCAAATAACATTTGTCATTCAATTCCCCACACCAGTTTGCATGTTTTCCCTATGCTCTGGTTTCCTCCCACAGTCCAAAGATATGCAGGTTAGGCTAACTGGTGTTTCCAAATTGCCCATAGTATGTGAATGAGTGTGTATGTGTGTGTTTGTGCCCTGCGATGGATCGGCACCCTGTCAATGATGTACCCTGCCTCGTGCCCTAAGCCTTCTGAGATAGGCTCCAGGCCCCCCCACGACCCTGAATACAGGATAAAATACTCAAATGTTCAAATATAAATATAATATACGGTCCGTAGCATCCTTAAGGACTTGTGCCTCAAGGATACCATGCAGATCATCACCTGCTTGAACTGATGCCCTCAGTCAGACGTTACAGAACTATTGAAGCACAAACCAACTGCCTGGAAAGCATGATATATATTTGAGCAGCATTAATAATAAGTGCAATATTAGACCAGTTTTAATAGTTATAAGACTTTTGTTATATGACTTTTATATTGAGTAACATCAATTTTTCAATTTTTTCAGACCTTGTGCAGTTGGTACTATAGTAAATTAATCAGCGTCTTATGACCAAAATTTAGGAATTCAACAGCGCTGTCGAATAATTGTCAATAAGACATGAAGGGATTGTAAGCCACTTGTTTTTCATAGTTAAACACACCAGTAACATATGTTGACCGGAGCTCCAACCATGTTGTAAAATGGGAATAAATACAATGGTCACCACTGGCCTCCATGGTCCCTAGTTGGACTACAGAGCTTCTTAGATGAATAAATGGATGGATGATACATACTGTATATACTGTATTGGTGTGTGTTTTGACTTGACCAGAATAGAAAATAAAGACTAAGCAGTATTTATATATTTATGGCCGTACGATGAAGCAGAGATTTGAAACATCTTGCAACTATCTGTAAGTTTGGTTATAACATTTCAGACTTGCTGTGCCTCACATCTCACTGAATAACTGGCACAGGTTTGGCATCTGTGTTGACTGGAGCGAAGAGAACGCTGTCTGCAGGGAGATCCACCGCATGGCCATTGAGGCAAGGGATTAGCTGTTGACTGGCACATTTCCCCCTTTTTCTCTTTCTTGTTTTGCTTTTTTTCTGTCTGGGATTGTGATGTAATATTGCTGAAGCATATTTACATTGTAATGGTTCCAACTGTATATCTATCATCACCCGTCGATCATCTCTGAGCGGCCAGCCAGACCTTGGGCTAAAACAGACAGGAGTCCTGATCAAGCATTTCCTGAGACACAGAGCATGTCATCTTTCCAAACTCCGCCTGAACCAGCAATGACATTCTGTCAGCTGCGTGTTGATGTATAGGGTTGCTGTTGGCACACACTTTGTCAGTGGACAGCAAAAACATGGAGACTTCTCTGATATTAACATCCAATCTCTTGATCTACTTTCATTTGTTAAATATTTCTGCAGGAGTTGACCTTAGGAGGGGACGTGAGATGAAAGTTTTAGTAGCTCGCTGCTAGAGAGCGAGGGACGAGTGGAGAGAAATATATTACCTGTGAACTGCACTGAACCTTTAACTGTGGCTTGCAATCAGACCTTGTGCAAAGGCAATCATCGTAGTTCTTCAGACGCAATCAGAGAGAGTTATTAGTTGTTATCAGTCTAATAGGTATTCTTATAAAAATGCTGACTGTGATACCAACCAGAGAGTTTTTCTTTTCTTTATATTTTTCCTTTTAGTACTGGTATTCTCATCAAGGTTCAGAAACTTCAACTTTAGTCAAATTGGATTTAGACACAGATGAGCACACTAAATCGCATTCGCTAATAGAGATAAGCTCATTATGTCCATTTGCTAATGAAATGAGTTGCTGAGATGAAGAGGTTGAGGAGGAGGAGAAAAGGAACAATGGGACATATGCAACAATTTTCATGAGTCACATTTACATTTAAGTCTCTCTCTCTCTCTCTCTCTCTCTCTCTTTCTCTCTCTCTCTCTCTCTCTGTGCGACAGAGAGAGCATTTTCTAATAAGCCAGTTTTTTGTAGACATACTACCCCCTACTGCTCATCAAAGTTACTGCATTACCATTCATTCATTCATTCATTCATTCATTCATTCATTAATTCATCCATGCATTCATTCATTCATTGCATACACTTCTTATTTGATTTGTTTTTTATATAGTTACTGTATTTCTGTTTATATAGAATAGTTGCAGCCAACAGCTTAATAGTGTTGCCCATAGTTTAATGTCATATCTTTCATCATTTCCTAAAGCACATATGTTTAAACCTGCTCAGGACTCAATAGCCTATTAAACTAAGAGCAGTTGCATAACTTGTCTCCTTGACACTGGAAACTATAACTCTGATATGCCGTGCACCATCTGCTCATCTGTCTGAAAAACAGCATTAAATCCCATATTTATATTGCCCTTGACAAACTGACAGAGAACCAGCAAAAAATAAATAAATAAAATTTAAAAAATGATATATATATATATATATACATTTCTCATGCAAGAATTTGCCTATATATATTTACCTATTACAAATTCTATTTCCTTTGTAGATGACGCAACCTTGAGGAAAAGAGAAAAGAGGAAGGAAATCCTCAGTGGGATTGTGTAACGTTCTGTGGTGATGTTGGACTGTGGGTGCGAAATAGGCATATGCGCAGAGGGGGTTCAAGGTGTAACAA
>JAQMYG010000012.1:10124732-10141483 GCA_030014215.1 Clariallabes teugelsi | reverse complement strand
AAAAAATAATCATAAATAATAATAATAATAATAATAATAATAATAATAATAATAATAATAAGAAGAATAATCACTTGAGGTAAGAAATAATTGTAAAATGAAGGATGTGTTTATACTGTATGTTATTTGCTGGAACTACTTGATGACTTTCTTTTTTTTTTTTTTTTTTTTTAAAGGAAATTTGTAAACAAGGTCGTGAACTATGCAGAAATTGTGATTCGGTCTCTAGTCATAACTGTCTCATTTTATTTCAGCTCAGCTCAAATAGCTATGTTGAATATTTACTAATGTTCACCACCATCTAAAATTGTCCCCAGTTTAGTAATTTTGTAGCTCAATATTGTGTAATAGCTTACTGAAATATAGCTTTTGATATCATAATTCCGGTATCTGAGTGCAGACGTAGCCCATCATATCCTACTCTCCATCTGCTAACTAATGATATTGCTGGAAATCTTTCTTAAAGGATCACAGTTATGTGAAGTGAAGCCATTACAGAAGTGGAACGAGGCAGAAGGCCAATCCTTGACTGAAATCAGCCTCCTGCCACTGGGTTAATGATGATGAAATCACAGTAGGGAGACAAAAACATTCTGACCCTCTCTCAAAGAACACAGCAAATTAGCAGTGCTCTGAAATTGATCAGCTTTGTTTAGTGCTACAAGTACTATTGTGAGGTTTGTGCTTTCTTACTACATATATATGTACAGTATAAATGCTATAGAATGAGGATTAGCCCCTCAGTGTACTGTATAGTGCATTCACGTGTCAACTACTGTATGGTGCAGGCAGGATTTAAGTTTTATATGGATTTAGAATCTTTTCTTAACTGCGTGCACCAATTATGTTCATACCATTGCTTATTTGTAGCAGTCTGTGTGTGAGAAGAATTGTAAATCATTTCCCTGCAGGATATTCTTGTTTGGTAGAAATAAGCAGAAAACCTGTTTAGTTGAAATTCATTATTATGGAAGTCTAAGGGCAGTTGTTGGCAAGTCAATTATGGAAAGCATATTTTTGAAAAGTGCTTTCATGAGTTCTTCAGTACTTGGCGTATAAGCTGTAAATCCTTAAAATTTGAGAGATGAAACCAATTTTTCAGATAAAAAGAATCACTAAATGTGAGACAGGGATTAAGTAAAACAAAAGTATAATTTCTCAAATTATTTCATCAACAATGGGAATTGCCGGACCCCATTATTGGAGTCATATTTTAAAATTAAAATTTTTAATTCATCTTTTATTTAAAAATGGCTATACATACAGTAAGGTTTTTAAATAATTAAAATGACAAAGATTAATTATATCTTCAGGTCTATGCCAGAATCACTATCAGACACAACTTCCCAGAACACAACTCAACCTACAAACATGGCTTCCAAGGACACCCAACTCCCAACACACATTCAAACTCGCATGACTACTGATTACATACACCTGGACTCAATCACACACTCACACATAGCTACAGTACAAAGGGACTTTCATTTAGACACTCATGACAGAAGTATGTGCTCTGGTGTCCTGTTACCTGTCAGTCCCAAGCCTTGTTTATTGATGTTGATACCATGATTTTTTTTCTCCTTCCTGCTCTTGCCTCACCCAGTTCATGTTGTGTGTTAATTGACCTGACCTGTCTTCCGTTTGTGGTTTTGATGCCCATATTTGTTTTGATTGATATTTTGTTGGGTTTTACTGTACATGTGTCCTCCCATTCATCACTGGCAATAGGGATATTCAGTCATTAGAGAATCAGCCCACGTTTCATTTCACAAGCTAAGAAACTTAACAGTCAGTTTATTCCCGAGTGTATGGCTGCCTGTTAAACTTAGAAGATAACATTATTAATTTATTTTTGGCTCTGGGCGGTATATCAGTTATTTCCCATGATGTCACCTCTATTAAACATGTATGGGTACCTGTGCGACTGTGTCTGAAGCAACGTGTGACAGGTGGCTTTAAGACTCTGCTTTATAAACCCTACATTGTACCTCCCTATTGTTAAAGACAAAATACCAAAATATATTGTCTTCTTGGAATGCATCAGCATGATTGACAACCCTTTGAGTTATTCTATAGGGAAATAATGAAAGCTCTCCAGATTTTAAAACCAACCTTTATAAATATAATTGGTTTTAAAGCTTTCAGTTAAAAGAACAACTGCCTTATATTCCTGGTTAATATATTTATGGATTGAATGGAACCTATATTTAATAAATAGTCTTACGTAGGTCTCAGGCGCAGGTATCAGGCTGTTTCTTCCATTCTTCCTGGCAAAACTGTTCAAGATTAACCAGGTTAGATGGGCAGCCATTTTCAGGTCAATCTGGATGTTCTACTGAACTCAGGTCCAGATTTTGGCTGGGCCACCTCAGGACTTCAGGACTTAGAGGAGTTAGGGCTCAGAGTTGTTCTGAAGCCATTTCTGTGTTTTCTTGTCGGTAAGCTCCAGGATGATGTCAAGTTTAAATGTAAATCAATGGCCCAGATTGAGATTCTGAGCATTCAGAAGAAGGTTTTCATTAAGTATAGTACTTTGTTTTTCCACAATTTTCCCCTACAACCTCAGTTGTAGAAAAAATATCCACACAGCATGATGCTGCCACCACCATGTTTAACTGTAGGGATGGTTTTAACATGTTGATGAACAGTGCCTGATTTCCTGGTTCCAAATAGTTCAAACTTTGTGTCATCAGACCAGAGAATTTTGTTTCCAATGATCTTAAAGCCTCTGAGCAAGCTATGATGTGCCTCTTAGTGAGGAATGGCTTCTGTCTCTGACCTGATTGGTGGAATGCTGCTGTTAGGGTTGTCCTTCGATAAGTCTCTCCTGTCTCTACAAAGAAACTTAGAATCTCATTTATAGTGACTGTTGCATTCTTGGTTACCTGTCTGACCAAGGCCCTTCATCTGTGATCACTCAGTATAGGACGACCACTTTCAATGCGGCAGATATTTTCTTGTGTCCTTCCCTTGACACAATCCTGTCTCATTGGTCTACAGATAATGCTCTCAACCTCACGGCTTTGTTTTCACTTGACATACACCATAAACTGTGAGCAGTGGTCGAATTGTAAAAAAAAATTCAAGGGGGATGGTGTGGTCAAATTTTTAAGAAACAGTTTTATTAACACAATACAGTATAAGCTTAATTAAATCAACTTGGAGCCATCAAAACAAAACACACGCACTTAAACATGCAATTGTGAAAACTAACATTTGATCCTTTCCATGGCTTTCAACTGGGCAATAACAATCTACGTAAACATTAATAAAGAAATAATTTAAATAATTTATATGAAATATGAAATAATCTATGCACCAGTCTCTCTTTCTCTCCCTCTCTCTCTCTCTCTCTCTCTCACACACACACCCACACACACACACACACACACACACACAAATAATACATTTACTTTTATGGCATTAAAAAAATTATTTTTGACCCTTTTGCACCTGAACTTGTCAACAGTGTGTTAAAATATTGAATTCTGATTGGCTAATTATTAGTTTGAAAATGACCATACATGGAGAGTTTTAATATTTAATTTTCATGACAAATATTACATAATACACAGTATTATTAATCTGAAGGAGATGGTAAAGGGGATGGTGGTTTTACAGAGGGGATGCGTTTTGCCATTTTTTTTTTTACAGGGGGGCTGCCATCGGCCCACATCCCCCTCAAAATCTAGCCCTGACTGTGAGACCGGTGTGTACTTTTCCTAATTATAATAATATTCAGTTATTTGTCACATGTATCTTAAAGCAAAGTGATTTTTTTTTCAGGTATCCCAGTTAGGAAGCTGGGGTCAGGTTGCAGGGTCAGCCAGGTTACAGCACTCCTGGAGCAGATAGGGTTAAGGGCTCAACAGTGGCAATTTGGTGGTGCTGGGGCGCAAACCTTCAACCTTCTAATCAGTAACCCAGTAACCCACAGCCTTAACCAATTGCGCCATCACAGCCTGTGCAAGTCAGTCAATCAGGCACAGGTAGACTCAATCAAATTGTAGAAGCATCTCTATGACCATTGACAAAGCACACACACATATATATATAAAGAGAGAGAGAGAGAGAATGAAAAGGATTATAATCCATTTTAAGATGAGTGTAAAACGTAATAAAATCTGGAAAAAGTCTATCAGAACTATAAATCCTTAAGATGATACATCCCTGCTTAAGGGTAGTACCAGTAAATAAAAAAAAATACATTTTATGATCTGTTTATCTGTTTTTAAAGAAAAAAGCCTGTTTTTACTGGATTGTGTGAAATCTAATGAATTTCATTTTCAAGCAGCAAGATGGTCTAGTATTATTGTGGAAACTTTGGATTTATAGGATTAGACTGGCTGTTCATGGAGTCCATTGAATTTTTATTGGTACATTCTCTGAAGTAGAGAGCACATTTTGTTGCTTCAAATATTGCTTTTTCTTTCCAATTTTGTTCATCATGACAGAAAATAAAATAAGCCCTTATCTTGTAATGGCCTCCCTGTGAAGGTCTTATCATAAACTAAGGATAGAGTAAAAGTATAAAGAGAAAAACAATGATGTGAAATGTAAACGTAATGTAAGCATGCATTACTAAACATCTGCATTATTATCAAATATTATCTACCAGAGAAGTAGGAATACAGAACAGAAGTGTGTTTGTGAGTACACACAAGCTGAGGAAATTTCCCCCATGTCCCGGAGCGTATGATCTATACACATCGCCCATGTCGCCCTTGTACACTGACCCAGAATAGAGAAGCAGTAACTGATAGTGTTCTGCAATAATCAGCTCTGTCATAGTGATGGCTTGATGGGTGATCTCAGTTCCTGAGCTGACAATGTGGGAGCATGGCTATTTATAATGCCCTGACCTTTTTTCAGGCTGACTTCCTCACTGTTTATGTTATAGGGGAAGATGGGGACTCATGAAAGCTGGGTTATATACAGCTGTTTAAATGTTTCCATATTAAGACACTGTAATGATCCTATGAAGTCCTATGAAAAGCCTTTCCTATATATTGTGTTGTGTCTAGTGTCATATTAGTATCATTAGAGAAATTAGGTACTTTTTCTATAAGCCTTTAGAATCTTGTTATTCTTTTTGGAAAAATACAAACCTGGCCTTAGGCCTTTATGTTATTATGGTATTTTTGAAAATGTCATACACAATAAGGAGACACTCTTTTATTCACTTTCTGTATACAGAGATTGAGTTTGATTGATACACTGTAAAATTGTACATTAACAGTAAATGGGGCTGGGGTGGCTCGGTTAAAGTGCTGGACTGATGTTCAGGAGATCCTCGGTTCGAGCCCAGACGCTGCCAGGCTGACAGTGTTGGACACTTGAGGATGGTCCTTCACCCCCAAGTGCTCAGATAGAATTGGGCGTAAAGCTGGTAACCCAGTCTCGTAAATAACTGCCACAGAAATGAAGGATATATCTGCAGGCTCTGGAGTATCCATTGGACGATGTGCCGAAATGCACATAAACGTACTGAGTTACTGCGTACTGCATGTTAGTTAGTGGTTTGGAACTTTCCTACAGTATTGTTTTTTAGTTGTTGTTTTTTTTGTAGTTTGTAATGATCTGTAAAAGTTTGTGGCAGCTGATGCAAATGTTCAACCTCATTTACTTACTTTTACTAGATGATATTAGTCACTAGAAGCAGAAGCACTAAAATCAGTACAGCAGCTGCAGTTAGACACAGCTTCACATTTCCATTTATAATTTCAGCAGAAACACAAAACAAAAAGAATCACAAATATTCTGTGTAATGCTCACAATACACAGTATACAGGTGAGAGTTTGTGTTGCCCTGTGTTATAACAATACCAGCCAAGTTATATGTGGGCAGTGGTGTGTAGGCAGTGGTATCTCAAACGGTTAAAGCTCAGAAGGTCGAAAGACCTTTAACACTATCTTTTCTAGGTTTGCTGTATCCTGGTTGACCCTGTGCTCTGACCTCAGCTTCCTAACTGGGATATGCGGGGGGGGAATCATTTAATTCTGCTAAGATACATGTGACTGAATCTTATTAACTTTAATAAACTGCAGCTCTTGTGGGATGTCCCCAGTCTGCAGTGGTCAGGACCTACCAAAGTGGTCCAGTGTCGAAAAACCGCAGAACTAGTGACAGGGTCATGGCCAACCAAATCTCATTAATTAACGTGGGGAGAGAAGGCTGGTTTGTGTACTCAGATCCAGTAGAAGAGCTACTGTAGCTCTAATTGCTGAAAAGGTTAATGCTGACTATGATGGAAGAGAGTCAGGACACACACTGAATCCCAGTTTATTTTAGATTAGGTGTATTATTAGGTGAATATTAGGTGGGTGGTCATAATATTTTAGCTGCTTGATGTATATAAAGGTTTCACAGATTTTCTGGCACATTTTCTCTGTAATTATTAAATACCAGTTAATTGCTAAACAAGAGGACAACACTTACCACTTCAGGATATCTGTCAAAACATTATTTTTTTTATAAAGAAATCCACTTTGTTTTAATTTCCTCTGAGAATAAGCATTTAAAACATGCTCAGAGAGTGGCACAGCTAGGCGGTGCTGAGCAATGAGTCAGAGGAGGGTTTGTCCACATTTTTAAAATTAATTAATTAATTAATTAATTAATTTCATACAAAAGCATAGCTATAGTGGGAAAATCTGATTGGCTTGTTTAAGACCTGCAAAAGAAAAAGAAAAAGAAAAAGAAAAGGTAAAAAAGCATGGAAATGAATTCTTATTTTCTTATGTTTTCTTTACTGTATGTATGTGCCATTTAAATGTCTAAATATGACTACAAAGTGAATGTCGCATAATAGATCCCCTTTAATGTCCATGTATTAACTTTTTCCCAAAATGAATTTTTAAAATATTAGTTCAGATTTGGAACAAGGTTTGCCCTAAAATTTAATTGCTTTCACAAACTATAATAATAATAATAATAATAATAATAATTATTATTATTATTATTATTATTTTTATTATTATTATTATTATCAAGATTTTAAAAAATTAAAACACAAAATAATTTTGATACATAGACTATTTAATTAAGACCTTTTTGCACATAACATAACCTTTTAACCAACAATGTATAGAACATAGACTATACAAAAAACAACCAGAAGTAAGTGAGTCTGGCCATATTCTCTTAAACAAAAATCAATTAATACATCACACATTCTAAAGTCCAGAACCACCTACACTGTAAAGTCAAGTAAATCATGGTGTAGTTTTAAAATTAAACAGAAAGATTTATCAAGCTTTGTTTGCATATTACAGGCTGTAAGCTCAATACAGAATGAGCCATATGGCTTCTCCTTACACTAGAATATAAAGTGACCTCTAGTGTCAGCTCAGACGCAGTAGAAAAGACATGCACAGCCCTGGCTCATTGAGATCATTTGGACAATGGCCAGTCTAAATTGTACACATTGCTATTCAAACCTCATGTGGGTTCAGCACTGTGTAGACCGATGCACAAAAGTAAAACATACTTTATATGCATTTTTTTTAAATGAAGGACATTAAAGGACTAAGCATCCTAAACAGACATTGCTTATCTTAAGGGCTTTTGTTTTAATGAATGAAAGGAACTACAGGTGATACGGTTGCAGGTCTGAAAAATGTATGTAAAAGCTACAGAATAGTTGTACTTAATTGAAAGTATGGGTGCTGGGCCAAGATCTTGCTCAATAAAAAACAAACAAACAAATAAACAAAAACTAGAAGCATGAAGGCAAATATCCACGAAATTAGCTGACCAAATATTTTTTGGAGACAAATCAAAACTTGACTCAGCAAGGTCATTTACCTAGTTAATAACAAAATATAAATTGCTACCTAACGTAGCTACAGTGTGTAACAAGCTGTTGTTTTATAGTAAAATTTACCTAGCAAATTTACCAAAGTTAACCTATTATACTTCTTTACAAATCATACAGTATGTGAATTTTAAAGGCTGGCAGTAACTTGCTGACTCATTCGCCCTTTCTGCACTTCTGACCTCTGTATCACCAGACTTTTGACTGCACTCACCTGTCACTAATCACAATCATACACACACAAACTTTAAAAACCCAGATTTTCTTGTTCAAGAAACCCTTGTGGAATTTCGAAGTTGGTATTCTGCTTGAATAAGTGTGTCTCCGCAGCTTGCCTGACAATTACGTGTGGGTTTCATAAAATGTATGCGAACAGATTGGAAAGGTTGGAAACACACTGCAGTGTAGGTGTGGAAGCAGTTGACCGATTCCAATAGTCCACAGGCGACGTGACATCTGTGCGTCTGATTCAGCTAATCATGCTGTCTAGCAGAATTTGAATATTAGAGTCAGGTGTGTTGGATTTGCATTGTAAATCATTTTTGCCAGAAGATGATGCATGCTTTAGTGCTCAGGTTTATTTGAGGAAAAGAAACAATTAATGAATATGAAGTGTCCTTATGACCTACCTACAGAGAACAAGAAAAGTTAGTTCTGTTATTAGCAAGTTCGAAAATAACCTTGAGCATCTGATCTGTTAGCTTTACTTTGATATAGCGAGAACAAACGGTCAAAACACAGTATTGGTGCTGATTTCATTTTTTTATGTTATACATTTAATACAGAAAATATGTGTGCCAAAGAAGCTACTTCTGAAGTTTGTGCAACAGGGAACACTAAAATTATATTAGCTTGTAGACACATGTGACCTACGCTTGAAATTGAAATATGAAATTGTTGCTTAAATTAAAGCATTCTATGCAAAATTAAGGATTTCCCCCCCCAAAAATCTGTAATGTCCATAACCATGGCAAATTCATGTTGCATTATATAATTATACAAATTTAACATTTTAGAATAGTACATTTTTTTCAGGTTTATGTCTTCTTATGTGAAATCTAAATTTTCACATTGAATGATTTTAAGATTATTGAAAGATTTGAAATTAAAACAAAATTCACTTTTTCACATAGGTGAGACTTTCAAGTACCAAGACCATGTTTTGGTCAGTACCATATATTCAGCAGCGTTTCCAGCATCAGTCATTGTTACATTCCAGAAACAGTCATTGCTTTTTGTGTGCTTTTTTTTGTTTTTTGATCAAGTAATGACTAATAATTATTACTAATAACTAATAATTATATTGTTTTTATTCTGTTCTGTCACCAGCATTTTTAAATCTAAGTAGGAACGGTATTTTGCCAAGACCTGGCAACCACCCTAAGTTGTCCTCTGATTATCTGCTCCTTGCGGAATGAGACAGAAGTGATGCTAATCACCCAAGAAAGAGTGTCAGGAAAAACAACAGAGCTAATGTCAATGTCTTAGCCAATCATAATGCTGAATGTGGGATCTTTGTAACTCCTGGGTGGGGGGGAGGGGGGTAGTTAAAGGGGGTAAGCAATTGTTATCATTCTGGGCAGGGTAAAAATAGTGTGTCAAAGACAGTGAGAACAGATTGCATTTTCTGCCTCGTGTAAGCTGCTCGATTGATGCGTTGCTGTGATGTGTGATAGATGGTGTGTATGGGAGCATGGCATTGCTTCTGTGCTCTGGCTCTTAAACTAATTACAAGACCAACTGAGAGCTGATGTGCACCCTTGTGCTGACTGCTGATGCACAGGTTTTATATTTATATGCGTAAAAATTTCATGGTGAAATGAAAGAATGGCAAAACTGCAATTCTTAAAAGGTAATGGTGAAAGCTAGAGACTAAAATGCTGTTTATTCTCTAACGAGTGTGTTTGTTCATACATGGATTTTCACGCCATTATACAGGATGATTACTTTTGTTGAGAGTATTTTCTTTGAAATTAGAAACCAAGTAAGACCAGAAGATAATATTTGAAAGTTAAATGTGCTCATTTCTTGAGCTTCTATAACATTTTTTTTTTTGTAGAAGCTTCATTCTAACTGCAGTGCATCTCTCTTAGGACCTTGAAGGGGAAAAAATGGCATACACAAAGACAAACACAATCTGGTATGACCAAAGCTTCTCTGAAAATTTAAAAATAATCCTGAAAGCTGCAAGGTTTTCCTACAAATAGTGTCTACAGTTATCAGTCATGTTTTACATACATCACAAGGTGGAATACACGCTCGATGAGAGACCATTCTATTTAAGAACACCATCAGTATCGAATAAGGGATTTTCCTCTCAATGCACTTTTTTTCCCTAACCTTCCAGTTTGTGACCTCAGCACATCAAAGGTCATCACAATGTCCATCATGTCAGATGTTTCGTCCTGCTTGGTTGCCAGTTCAATCTGCTTCACGTTCCCTGTGAACACTTCTCCTTCCCAAATGTGACTCTTATTGATCGTCAGATCCACAGTCCGTTCTCCCAGCACCTTGACTTTTTTAACCCCTGGGATAAGGACACGGAACTGTACACAAGACGATGGCTCAAGCAGGCCTGACCGTGGCTCATACAACACACAGCCCTTCCTCCAAGCGTTGTAGGTATATGGGAACGGGAACCCTGGGCTCTCTGAGTTGTTCTGAAGGATGAAATCACACAGCGGGTTAAATTCCTGGGTGGGTGAAGTGTTTCCAAAAAGACTCAGTTTGTAAACTCCTGGCTCAGGTAGGGTCAAACTGAGAGTGACATTACTGCCATTGTAGGTGAAGAAAACATGCCGAGAAAGGGGGTTTCCAGACTGTTCTTTGCTATGTTTTAAATTGGCAAGAAGGTCCAGATCATGCTGGTTCTGGAAGGTGATGTTAAACATTCCCTGCTGTGTACTCACTATTGGCCTTGTGTGACTGAACTTTGACAAGCCAGCACTGTCAGTCCTGGTTCCAGGCCCACAAAACTGGCTGAGATCTGGAGGGAAAAGCTGATTCAAATTGACTGGGTTGGCAGTGCAATGAAGGAGAAAGTTTCCCACATTCTGGAAGCTGTGATTATCGTTCTCATAGTCCTTAACAAACACAGACAGTCTGTAATAACCAATGTATGGACAAAGAATGATGCAGGTCAGTTTGTCTGCTTCAATTTGGGTGGCCAGACATCGCTTAGCCAAAGTGGCATCCAGATCCTTATGACTTATTTCACAGAGCATCGTGAGTGGTCTGTTAGTATGAAGCACAAGTTCAGATGATCCTGATTTCAGTAAAATACCCTCATGTCCATATATACATGGTCTTAATCCCAGATCTTCAGCATTTTGTGTGGTCCCCCAGTACCGGTAAGGGTTTTCTGGGAGATTCTCTGTAGTCTTAGGTTTATCGCACTCCAGTAGAAAGGAACACACCGAATGGAAATCTGCCGAAGAAGGCATTATTCTTGCAAACAGCTTGATTTCAAATGTTCCTGACATTGGAGGAATTAGAACAAGTTTCATGATGTTCTGGGAAACAGTGAGTAAACCCATAGAGTTGCTGAGCTCCTTCTGTTCACCATTTTGGTGCTGGTAAATCGTATACATGAAGTCCAACGTCTGAGAGAGTCTGATTGATATGGAAGCCTCACCATTCTCTGGAAACAAGCATACAATTATAATTATAACTCAATAATTCTCAATATTTACTTTTGTAAATAATGTGGTAATGTTTATGCATCTACTCATTTTCCTAATATAGTTATTGAGTTATATCCACAATATATAGGATTGTCAATTGCCCACAGTGGTATGATTGCATTCTCTACTAGCATAAACATCAATACTATGCTATATATGATTCATTTATTTCTATTTTCTTGCAGACAGCAAGAAATAAAAGATGATTATTAATTTTCATTAGCTCCATCCAATTATTAAAGCCATAGACTTTTACTTCAAGATCACCATCCAAGACCATTAGTCACTACTAGGACACTTTTGATTCACATTTGAAAACTACCATGTTTTTTTTTTATTGGTTAGTAATGACATTTTAGGTTAAAAGGTTACCCATTGGAGATTGCAGACATGCATTAAAAGTTAGCATCCAGCAGTCTGATGGTCAATTCATGTCAGTGAGCTGTGTTTTTATGGTTATTTAAATCACATCACTGTTGAATTCTCAATTCTGATTAGTGAGAAAGTGTTGATTAACATCAGCGCATACAGTATTTCAGGCTGCAAGACATGAATGCAAAGTTTTTTTGTATGTTGTCATTCCCATAATAACGTGGATGAATTATTTATTTTTAAATAATTAAATAAGGAGACCTTCATATTTTGAATATGTCTCCCGTGTCGGTTCTCTCTACCAGTCAAAAGTAAGGCTATAATTTAAGATTATATTACTGGAAAATCCTCTTTTCACATTCCACAGCAATGGATTCATTTTTGTCTTGTGACATTTGATGTAATGCAAACTGTTCTGATGGCTTTCCACACCATAAAATATAATTATAAGCAAATACAAATACATAGAAAATTGTTAGCAATGGCAAATTGCTGTAGTATACAGCACAACAGAAAACATCAAGATGTGAAAAATAATCAATTTTAGGATGGCAATAGTAAGCTCACTTCATACCCAGCTGCACCACACCACACATTATTTCCTTATAACAGCAAAACCTATCGTGGTCCATTCTATACTCTTAAAAGATCTAATGGCATTAAGTAATATTTGTACCTTAAATGAAATACTGATAAATATAACACTCATTGTTATTTAGGATTGGTAAATATACCTAGTATAATAAGATAAATATAATGCAATAAATATAATCTATATCAATAGTTGAATAAATGTTCATTCATTCATTCATTTTCTATACCGCTTTATCCTCTATTCAGGGTCGCGGGGGGCCTGGAGCCTATCCCAGGAGGCTTTCGGGCACGAGGCAGGGTACACCCTGGACAGGGTGCCAATCCATCGCAGGGCACACACACATACACACATACACACACCCATTCACACACTACGGGCAATTTGGGAACGCCTGAATAAATGTTATTTGTTTTATTTATCAATCAATTAGAAAAAGATAAAATTCTAAAACAACAGGGAACAAATGGACCCTGTAATGCCCCCCCAGGGTTAGGGTTAGGGTTACCCTAACCCTAACCCTAACCCTAACCCTAACCCCCCCAGGATACGAGGTGATGAAAATCTTTCAAGATTAGCCCTGTTTTTTCATTGTATGTCCTTCGTCAGATGCCTCAAATCCTGGCAGTTGAATTCGCTATGGACCTTCTGGCCCCTGGAGACGAATTCTGGATTTGCTATTGACATTCTGGCCTCTGGAGATGAATTATTTACCACAATGCCGAAAAAGACGATGAGCATGCACACTGTGGTCTTGACAGACTTCCTGGATCAGCAGCCTGGGAACTGACTTGGCAGCAACATGGTGCTTGATCAAATCACAGTTAAGGATTGCCTGGACTGGTCCGTATAACATACTGACAATTACAGCAAATGCCGAATCATGTCAAACAATTTGCCTTGTTTCATGCAGTATTTCACATTTGCCTTCCAAGATAAAACAGCAGACGTGCTGATGCATATGGTTAAAATATCACCAGTTGCACAGTTCCTGATGTACACAGGACAATGTCTTTTGCCACACTGACTTATGAAGGTCGGTGCCCCCTGTGACTGTGCATGCAGCCTTGTGCTGCCATCTTTTGGCGTGTTACAAAACTAGTCTCAAAACTTTTTGATACCCCCTTGTAAAACTCAGCTGTAGAGACAGAATTTAAGTCAGTGTAAGATGTAAGAATCAGAAGATAGAGTAAGGACCAACCTGTAACAAGTAAGCATTGTTTGGGGTGAATGAGTGTTAACCCAAACTTGTAAAACTCTGGGGCTTTGCGCACACTCTTTTCAAATTCCTCCAGCTTAATTGGCTTGTCCAGCAGCTGCCACTCCTCCTCTATAGGCCAGTGTGAGCTGACAAATTCCTCTGGATCAGTCAGGAAGTAGAATTCATTATATCTATTAGAAGTGGGGAAGAATCATGAATTTTTAATGCCACTAATAATAATCCCCACACAGAGCCTTGACTTCAGTCCCACTGAACATCTTTGGGGTGAACTGGAACAGAGATTGTGCCCCAGGCCTCCTGACATGAGTGTCTGACCTCACTAATACTGTTGTGGCTAAATGGATTGCAAGAGCTTCACTCCTAATTTAGTGGAAAGCTTTGCCAGAAGAATGGACTGTTGTAACAGCAAAGAGGAACTAAATCTGTAACAAACACATATAACTGTTACTTTGCGATGTCAACAAACCTTTGGCCATATAACGTGTATATATGTCTTACATTCATGCTCATATTCAGGCTTACAACTAAGAGTTTTCACAGATGTGCAAGCACACAAATATCTTAGATTGTCTTAGTATGCAGTAGGAACTTGAATTGGTTGAACTTTAAACTTTCTTGCTTGACATCTTTGCTCAATCCCACTTTTTGGTGAATAGGAACAGATCCCCATCCTTGTTCCAAAATGTAATGGAAACCTTTCCTAGAAGAGTGAAGGGGGCTAATCCTCTATTAATGTCAGAGGTGTTGGAATTGGATATTCACTAATCATGTATTGTATACAGCAGCTATAATAGTCAGATGCCCACATACTTTTGGTCATACAGTGTATATATAGGACTAGGTATAGAGTACCTCTACGTTATTTGTATTTGGTACCTCTGTTTATAGGATTTGTTGTCCATATCCACTACCCCAGCTCCCCAGCAGGCATCCAAAAGATACCAGTGATCCTCCAAACGCACTGCATTCCACCGATGGTTTGACTCAATGTTCTGGTAGCTCTGACCCAGTTTGTATCCCGCACCTTTGCCATGGCCATCCACCTCTCTGCATTCAATGCCAACCTCCCTGCATAAAGACCACAACTCAAAGTGCTATTCAAAACGTGAGTCTGCCATTAAACGCATTTATTCAAGGCAGCATTGACATTAGTGCAACATGCTAACAATGTTAACAAATGTTTAACAATTAAAATGACCACATTTACCATTTTACTAAAATAAAATTATATTAATATGCTAAAACATATATCACTTAAAAGCTCTCCAGATATACACTTTGTAAATATACTAAAATTCTTGAACCCCCACTCATCTATTTATATTAAATTAAATTATGTAGATTAAATTAAAGAGATGGAAACAGTTGTTTTACTGCAAAAAGGCTCCAAAGTGCCTAAAAGATACATTTTAAAAATTGGTGGCTTATGTAACAATCTCTGCAGCAGCCTCATTTCCCTTTTCATCTGTTCCAACCACTCAGCATTCAGCATCACCAGTATACTAATCACCGGCCTGATCACCTGTCATCATCTGCACCTGTTTCTCTCTGGTTCATGCCTTAAGTTAAATTATTTTTATGCTACAATTTTCAATAAGTCACTGTGTGGCTGAAAAAAAAAAAAAAAATAGCATTCCTCTGAAAGTGCTCAGGTAAAGGGACTGGCCCGAAAAGTAAAAAAAAACTTGCCAAAAATGAGGTCCAAAAAAGTACAAGTAGATCTGGTTCTTTGGAAGGAAATTTATGAAGAAATGAGTGGGGTCTAATGATTTTTTTCACATCACTGTATATATTATAAATTCATCAAATTCGCTAAGCATGTCATTTTTTTTTACCATGAATTTATACATCAAAAACAATAACAAAAAAAGACATTTTAGAACAAAAGAGAGTTGTTCACCTGCATACATGTATACTATTTATTTGTTTGCAAAGGAAAACATTATCAGTCATATTAAAATTCATTCAAATTTAAAATTGTCCCCATACTTATTTTATTAACTATCCATCATCATGTCTCTACATGCTACACATGCAGTAAGTTATTGTCTGTTTCTGCACTTACTGATTATACACAGTAAAATTTAACACTTTCAAAGTTTATTTAAGTCCAACTTAATTCATATAAACATTGTCGGGTGTTAATTCAACAGTATAAGTGTTAATTGGACACTTGGGAATTTGCTATGTATGAATAATTAGTGTACATATAAAAATAGATAATAGGCATTTTATGCCTTTATGTTGTGGAATAAACATTGTTTGATCTAACAAAAATTACATCAATATGTTAAATGCATAATGATTATATAATTACATTATATTAATTGCTGCTAATAATCTAAGGTGAACAGGATCTCTTACCTGCACAGTTGTAAGCAGACGCTTGCGTATCCAGCACAAACCCCACGTCCTGTTTTAATAACCTGCTCAGGAGAACACACCTTCTCAGTCAGACCCAGATACCTGCTCACATCATAGTCTGCATAAAAACAACTTTTTTTCAATAGAAGCATATGTTTTAAGTTCTGCCTGTCAAATATGTTTTTGTTAATTGGGTACAGATTAAACAGTGCATATGCTACTGTGCAAAAGTTTGTGATTTTTGCATCAGAACAGCAATCAGGAACACACCACACATCTGCATTGCTTTATGCCTTTTAGGAAACACATTAGTAAAGCGTATACTGTATATAACAGAAGAATAAATCACATTTATGTGCTTATCATAACTGACAGTAGAAAATCTGACCCCACTCTAAAGATACACACAGACACCTACACACCTTCACTTTAGCCAGGTTTTAAAAATAAGTGGTAAACTGATGCAAATAATTTTTAAAGAGCAAACATATCTAATATCTTACAGCCCAGGGCCCGGTTTCCCGATAACGCACACTCTTAGTGCACTAAGAAGACTCTTAATATATATCTTACGTAAAATTATTACTTTTCTAAGTGTGTTTCTCGAACTGTCTCTTAGGAGTCTTCTTAAGTCGCTGCCTCTTACGTCCGACGTTACAAGGCACTGTCTACAGTGAAGGTCCTGAATTAGCTGACAT
>JAQMYG010000012.1:10102881-10113158 GCA_030014215.1 Clariallabes teugelsi | reverse complement strand
GATGTTACTGTGTCTTTAAGGATTATTAAGGATGTCTTGAAAAATATTTCAATAACTAGTTTTATTAATTAATTAATTAATTAATTTTATATAGCATAAGCATCATGGGTTGTGTATTGAGTGATTTAAAAAATCTGTTTTATTAATCGTTTTTTTCCCATCTATTTATGAAACTATGTTGACAATACAAGAACTGACTGTATATTGAACAGTTAACTGAAGCAGTCAATGCTCCAACTGGCAGGATTATACAGCATTGCAACCATCTTATTAGAAAGCGCACGGGAGCGTTTATGGGGCGGTGGATATTCTTGAGGGTCATTTGTTTTATTTTTCTTATACTGAGCTTTGCTCATGCCTTCACTTCTGCATTTATGTGTGTGCTCTTGTTCTTGATTCCAATCCTTCACTGTTATACTTACATTAATGCTGTTGTTGTTGTTGTCCTCATTTGTACTGCAGTTTTGACTGGCATTACAGTGCAGATGACTGGGCACTGCCCCTTGCATATGTGAAATATTTGGATTAGCAGCCATCATGGGTACTTAAATTTTCAAAACCTGTAAGGAGAACACAAACCTTGTCTGAGAAATGATGTACAGTACAGTATTTCTCTGTATGGCTGTAATGTGTTTAATGCAGGATTTTATTAAATTTATGTCCCCCATATTAACCCAAGCTTGGTCACCAGCCAGTTCTATACTGACCAATCTCCCTTATAAGATGTCAAGGTTTTGCGTAACATCCGCTTTCACGCTCTTGATGGTTTTCAGTGTTCTCGTTCTGCACATTGTATTGTTGTATGGTGGATAGCGATATGATCCAGCACCTAAAATGCTTTCAAAGCACTTCAACTTGTACAGGTATATACACAAGCTCACAGACACCCACAATCGATTACTGTTGCTGTGATTGACAAAGCAGAAAGTAGAATGACACCCCCCCACCCAGGAGGGTGCTGCTAGTTTTACCTCCTTGGCTCCCAATTTCATTACCAGGGTTCAAACTCACATTCTCATGTTTTAGGGTGAATGCTTAAGTGTGAATTATTATTAGTATTATTATTATTATAAGTAAAATTTAAGGAGTGTGCTCCAGACACCTGGACATTTTGAAAACCTTTGCCCATGTTCTTCATTCTTTTCAAAATTCATCCCTTTAACATTGAGTTTTTGTGCATTTCATTCATATTCACATGTCTAGCCTCCATTTCTGGGAGGAGAGTACTTTTTTTTTTTCTTTTTGCACCACCTATAGAGTGATTCAGATGAAATGCCTCAGGATTATTCATTGTTAACTCTGCTGCTTTCCATTCCTCCAAAGTGTTGTGGCGTCCAAATGAATTAAATCCAATGTTAATGGCCATGTGATTCATTTTCTTTATTGTTGATTAGCAATAAGCCAAGCCTTATCTTTCATTTATGTTTCCAGTCATGGTTATGTTCCCATTTTTCTTATGAAGGATACAATTATATAGGATGTCATGCAATGAATTATACGCATGGTTCTATTTTATAGCTGAATCTACATTAAATGTGTTTCAAGAAATGAATGCATGCCTGCCTTACTATTGTAATCAAGTATTTTACAAGGTTATATATAACTCTAATGAATCCATTAGATTTAGACCTGTAAGGCTGTACATTCATACAGAAAATAATTTTTCACACATGTCCTGCATTTTCTGGAAGTGCTTCATTTTATAGGGATGATAACAGAGTTCATATACAGCCTTGATCCAACATTTTTGCCAATTACACTTATATTACTTTCTCAGCACTGCGCCATTACGGTTTTCCACATGAGAATGTGAGTAATTCTGTTTCAATAAGTGTTAAATAAGGTTTTTACCAGGAGCCAGATGGTTAAAGGTTCTGGGCCAAAAATTGACCAAAATAGCATATACAGTGTGTATATATATATATATATATAATATGTCTATATTTATCCCATCTATAAAGCATTATTATTATTATTTCTTTTTTTTTGAGAAGAAGACTAATTTTCTATCTTCAAAACACATTTGTGCGACTAATTTAATACGCTGAATTACTTCCTGTTTGAAAAGCTCTGAAAATACACAAGGCTGACAAGATAGGGCAATAAAAAAAGAGCCAGCATAGCATCAAAAATGCAGCCAAGAGCTAGAGGCAAAGCAATGGAAATGCCTGACTCATTTGTGGCACCTGTATAATACCATGTCTTGCTTTGCACAGGAGATTAAGCTCTTACCTGGCGGGCCATCTTTTCTTTGATGGTGTGCTTATGTGTCTCCTGGTCTTCTTTGTCATCAAGTCGATCACTTAGATCCCAGCTCATGGAGGCTGGCTTTATATATCCACTGTGCCCTGGGCTGTAATGTGTAACTCTGGCAGATCTAGGGGATGACAGCCCTAAAAATACTACAAATCAGATACTGTAGCATGAGGGGATAGTTACAACACTAGGCAACACCAAAGGGCCATCTGTGCTCTCCGTGAACTGCACACTGTGCAAACAGTTTTGACGTTGTCATGATGCAGCTTTCCTTCTCTCTATTACAAGGAATTGATGTATGAATTAGAAACACAGCTTCATATACTGTAAACTAATACTATGCATGACCCAAAACAGACATTTGTTTCCTATAATGATGTCTCATAATGCCATCCAAGGATGCATTGAATGAATTATGAAAGTGTGGTCACTTCCTTGGCCTGAGATGGGTTTTGTTGTGACTTATTTCTTGGGACTTGAAAACAGGCTCAAGGACACCGAGTTCCACCAACTTTATTGGGAAGACACACTGTGCCATTTACAATGCCACAAACCTTGTTCTGTTCACCAGTCTGTGCCAAACTGCAACTAAAAAAAGTTAACTCTTTTACTGTAAGACCCTGGAACTTTTAGGGAACAAAGTTTCTGTATAATTGATTGATTGATTGATTTTTGTTCCTACTCTATTCCATTTTGCCCCTTTTTTGGTCCTTTTATCTTACTCTTATATTTTTTAAATAAACAAGGCTTATATGGGAACAATTCAATTTGTTATTCACAAACATTCATCTCAAACTTTTGATTTCCTGTCATTAGTGAGTCAAATACAGTCAGAGTCATGTATTGTAACAAAGACACCTGCAGGCATGGGTAGCTCACTAGTTGAGATGTTGTCTGCTCATCAGAAGGTCCCAGGTTCTAACCTCAACACCACCAAGTTGCCACTGTTGGGTGCTTGAGCAAGGCCTTTATCCCTCAGCTGCCCAGATGTATAATGAGATAAAAAATGTAAGCTGATCTATATACAGTAAGAGCATCTACCATATGTCGTAAATGAAGATGCCTCAAAATATACAAATCGTAAAATTTTATTACCTTTGCACAAGATGCAGAGCCTATAATTCGAGCAAATATTCATAAATATTTTATTAACAGAGTTATACTGCTACTAGAAGAATGCTGAGCAGCAAAGTTAGCTGTCATAATGTTTTACCATAAGCCTGCCTGTTATTTGTTATAGCCTACGTTTACTTCAGTAACTTTGTTGCTCTTGTTTGCACATTTGCATGTGCACTTTATGTTGTCCTCTCTGGGTTAGCTAGTTAGGTTTTGTGTTAATCTATGTTGTTAATTTATGTTGTCAGGTCAATCTGTCTTGTCTCCGCTAGCCAGCTAACTAGACATCTTAGTTAGCTAGTTTAGTTTTTCTGTTAATTTATGTTGTAAATTTATGTTGCATGTACTGTAGCACCTTGGTCCTGGAGGAACGCTGTTTCGTTTCACTGTGTACTAACTGTATATGGTTGAAGTGACAATAAAGCCTACTTGAACTTGAGTAACAACTTACAAGTCTCACGAATGTCTTGTGTGGACAGTAACGAAGTAAATATAATTTGATACTGTATTTAAGTAATAATTTGATACTGTATCCTTTTAAAGTATCTTGTTCCTTATGTACTGTATTTCATTTTGGGGGATTTTTACTTTTAAAGTAAAATATAATGTATTATCCAACCTTTATTGCATAATACAGTACATGCATGATTGTTTCTTTTGGGTTTTTTGGGGGGTTGGTGCTGGGGGAGATTGAAGCACAAGAAGCACACCAATCAGGGTACAACACATACTTTAATTTGGCTTATTTATTATGCATTGTTAGTTGCACCTATATTAGATATATGTACCTAGCAAACACAGGATGTTACAAGTACAAGATCAGGGCAACAATACTGAGCACATGTGTCTAAGCACATACTGTACTGTAGGAAACTGACTGAAGAACATTTTATCCACATCAACACCCATGGCATTATTTGAAAGATAATAAAGAGTCGTTCGTTTTTTTTTTCTTGTTTTTTTTTCTTTTTTTCTCTGCCTTCCTTGGCAATTTTCAGTTAAATCTGAGCAGATGTATAGAAGTAATACCCATTTTTGTGTTACTTTCTTTAATGGGGACTCTAATGGTTAGTTTGTATGAGCTAAACCTTTTGTGTGTGTGTGTGTGTGTGTGTGTGTGTGTGTGTGTGTGTGTGTGTTTAAAAATGTGGTATGTTTTGCCAAATAGTTAGCTAAGTAATCGGTAGTGTAAATCTTGAGCAGCAGATCTCAACCCAATACAACAAAGATTTATCAATTTCCTTTAGCTAGCTACTGTAGCTGTTTCACCTTAGTTTGTAGCTTATAAAGTAAACACTCTCATATTGTAAAATGAGATAATTAACAACACCTGCATAACATAATTTCAATTCAATTTTATGTGTATAGCGCTTTTAACAATTGACATTATCTCAAAGCAGCTTTACACAATCAAAAGAATGATTAGCTTACACTCAAAGTTAACACGTAGGGCAAATAAAATCTCTTTTAATTAGTCCTAACTGCAGCTGATGATGCTAAAACAGTGAGCAAGTGGAGCGGAGTTCTACTCTAACCAACTGAGATTGGTATTTAACTTCAATTTATTGGTAAACCCAACAGAGATGTAAAGTTTACCTGTTCTCAAATCCTGTCAGTTACTCAAATGCATGTTGACTGCTCATGAGAATGTGTATCAGTGCCAGATTCATCTAATGAACCTATATTAACAGATCTGGCGGTAGTGGTTCGCACTCTCACCTTGAACCTCCAGGGTCTGGTTTGCATGTTCTCCCTTTGCTTGGTGGGTTTCCTCCGGGTACTCCGTGTCCTCAGACAGTCCAGAGACATGCAGATTAGGCTAATTGGCGTTCCCAAATTGCCAGTATTGTGTGAATGTGTGTGTAAATGTTGACCAGAGGTCTTACCGAAGTCGGAAAAACAGGAATAAATACAATGATCACCACTGGCCGCCATGGCCCCTAGTTGGACTAAAGATGTTCCTACAGTAGATACAGTAGATCAATGGACTAACAGATCTAACCCAATAATGACATAAACGTCTTTTCAGTAAGAAGATAAAGCTATAGATAAGAGCTATAATAAATCACAGAAGGTTTTTTTTTATTCTTGATTATATTATTTGAAGCACATTACTTTTACACTCATGAGGAAATGTAAATGTACGATTTCTAATTCTACTGGAGTAATATTTTATCGAGGGCATCGCTACTTTTACTCAAGTACAGGATTTGTGTACTTTATCCACCACTGCTGACCCTTACATCCCTCAAAAACATCCTGCTAGATGGACTGATTGCCTACAGGCATGACGGAGTGTATAAATGTATGAATGAATGTGTGTGTCTGGGATGTCCGGAAATTGACTGGAAAAATGCCCAGGTTTTATGTAATACATTTAGCTGTATAACCATTGCCTGATTTGCCACTGCTGTATATGCACTGCTTTTTTGGCATGACTTAATATCCAACATACTGCTCTATATTCTCTACCGCCTTTCCACACTTTTTCATCAAAAAAAGAACGTCCGTGTTTATAACTTTATAACTTTGTGACTTGTGTCAACTGTGTTCACCTGTGGAATGCTTTGTGTCCTACAGACAACTGCCTCGAATATGGCTCGCCACCTCAAATCCATTTCATGCCCTCATTCTCAGCCACCGCTCTGTGCAGTTTGTAACTAAATGGCACAAGTTCTGCAATTGAGCATAAAGACTAGGCAGGAGGCAAGAGATGAGATGGCTTGAGTTACTTTGAATCACTTTAGTAAGATAAGATAGACTGTTTTTCTTTTGCAAGGCAATTTTAGGGATGTGCAGAAAGTTTAAAGAGTGCACAGGTTATGAGTTTTCAGAAGAGACAACATTTTGACAATCAGTTTGTCCTGCTTTTAGTGAAATATCTAAAAATAAATAAATAAATAAATAAATAAAAAATATATACAATTGGAGATAAAAAACACAATTCAAAATATTTTATTAAAATTCACCACACATGATGCATTGACCAGATATTAACTTTTTGTAATTAACCTCTTTATCCTTAGTTTACAAGTGACACATTAAACACAATTCTTCGGTCCCGATTTATATTAAATACCTGTCATATGTATAATAATGTACATAGGATCCTGGGTTTTGCAAGAAAATAGAAAGGAGCATGTATCACCAAGGGTACTAAAAGCTTGTGCCGAGTAGCTGGCAGGTGTGTACACATACTTCTTTAAATTGTCTCTCACACAAGCAGTGTCCCACATTTATCCAAGTATGCCATGATTATTCCAATGCCAAAAAAACAGATACTGTACATCCACTCCAAATAATTTCAGGCCAGTGGCACAAAGATCGATTGCTATGAAGAGCCTAAAAAACTGGTACAGGTACTGTCACATATCAACTCCATGGCTCCAGATACCATCAATCTGTTTTAGTTCACCTAACGCCCCAATATATCATTTGATCTCACTGTAACCATGACCCTACACCAGACACTCCAACATATAAGCTACAGCAGAAATCCTCACATATTCAGTAAGGATGCTCTTCCTAGACTAAAGTCCTGCCTTCAATACCATCTGCCCTGTTTGTGAAGCTGACGGACCTGGGGGTCCCTACTCCCACTTGTAATTGGATTCTGGACTTTCTCATGGATAGACCACATCTGGTGAGGAGGGGAGACAAGGTCTTATCTCTGCTGAGCTTACAATCAGCACGAGAACACGACAGGGCTGCTGCTTTAGCCCCAAATTACAAAAGTACATCCAAGACAACACTGAGATGAAAACTACTTCATCCTCAATATAGACAAGACCAAAGAAATAATCAAGAATTTCAGAAGAAAAAACCCATCCCCAGCTCCCTCTCACCATCAAAGATACTGAGGTGGAGAGGGTTGACAGTTACAGGTTTCTGGGCCTTCATGTGACAGAAAACCTGAGCTGGACCAAAAAAACAACAACAGTTATAGTAAAATTGTCCCAGCAATGTCTATACTTCATCAGGCTGCTAAAGAAAGATCGAATCAGTCATCGCCTCCTCATACAGGTATACCGAGCATCCTTACATGTGGCATCACTGTCTGGTTTGGAAACACCACCCAGGCACCAGAAGGCTCTCCAAAAAGTCATAAAGGTTGCAGAGTGGACTTTGGATCTGATCTCAATTTTATGGACACTTTATACACACAACGCTGCAGGAAAAAAGTATCCTCCGAGAGACACACCATCCAGCTCACTCTCTCCTCATACACAAATACACTGCGCACATCCCCAGACACTGCAGACCAGACAGTATAATCACACTAAAATTTCTTTAACAGCTTCTTTCCAGCCAAAGTCAGACTGAGGTAAAAGAAATAAGGGAACAAAATAACATGTCTGCCTCACCCCTGTAAGTTTTTTTAATTTTTTTTTATCTCTTGCCATACAAATACTTGCTGCTATTATCAGTGTACATATATCTATCTCTTTCTTTATCTCTGCCATACAGAGACCTGCTGTCAAATCAGTGAACATGCTTCTGGTATCCTACTGTATTTATTATCAAAAACAAAGTGCAATATAAAATCTTTGACATCAAATGTGTAATTAAACCTTGGAAAAATGGCAAATAAAGTTGAATCTTGAATCTTGAAAGTGTGACAAAGTAATCAGAAGAATGCTGACATATTCTCCATGTTAAACCTCCTAACTGTTTTACTTACTACACAGATCTGTATCTAATACCACTGATTGTTTTCAAGCAAAGAGGTTTCACATCAGATTAAGACTGTACTCGTTTTATTACTATTTAGTGCTTTTTATGGAAATTTCTTTAGTGTTTTCAAATGCATCTTTGCCTATGGCATTTTTAAGACTTTTGCACAGTACTGTAAGTAAGCAGCTGTTGGGTTTTACTGAGCATGCTGGAGAGTTCTTCTGGTTTCTCTGTCACACTTCCTTCTTTTCTATTTTCATGCAAAAACCAGGAGCATACAGTACATACGTTTTTTTTTGTTACAATCTAAAATCTGGTCTGTCGAGCTGTTATGAAAGCTTTACAGGACAGATAGCAGATACAGAGCAGATACATCTCAATATCTGTTGTAAGTGTTCAAATGAGATTATTGCATATTTTGGATGGCTTCAAAATTGTATTACAATGTAGAAAAAAAATAAAAATCAGGAACGACCATGGAATTAGAAGGTGTGTCCAAACTTTTGACCGGTAGTGCATATAACTGCATACAAAAATAAAACAAACTCATATTGGGGAAATTTGTGAAATCAGGGTACACAAAGCAGGTATAAACAAAAAAATATTATTTTTTTTAACAACCAGCCCTGCATTTATCTCTGGTTTAGACCAATTATAAATTCAACTAATGAGGACTGTCAGAGCCAGAATTCACAAACATTGCTGCAATTTCTGCCTCTGTGTTTATGTTGTATTTTCCCAGTGTATTCCACTTCAGAACACACCCACTCTAGGATGAAATCCAAACAGATTGCCATAGTGTTACAATCTTATTACTTGCATGCTAATGTCTCTGGAAATGCTATAAAATGTTATATTTATGAGTTATAAGTTAAGCCTTTATTTGTCACATATACATTACTGCACAGTGAAATTCCTTCTTTGCATATCCCAGTGTAACTGGGGTAGAACACGGGGTCAGCCATGATACAGCGCCACTGGAGCAGATAGGGCTAAGGGCCATGCTCAAGGGCCCAACAGTGGCAACCTGGTATATATAAACTGATATAATTAGTCTGTAACTATCAGTGTGTCCTCAGTAGCTCTATTCATTAGTTCTTTCATGTCCAACTATAGGACTCTTAATGTTAAGCTGGAAGACAGCTGCGTAAGTGTTTCTCTGTGGTATCGAGTGGGTTTCCTGCCACTGTCCAAAGATGTGTTGTTTCGTGATGTGTCCGAATTGCCTGTTGTGTATGGAGTGTATTAAAAAATTACCAGAATTTCCAATGATACTTTGTTCTATTCGTAAAATGTATTGACGAGATACTATTTCTATCAACACTTAGAAAACGTAGTGCTTGTAATTTAGGCTTATTGTGATAAAACATCAGCCATGTTTTATACATAATACAGCCAGTTTGATCATTACAATCAGTACATTCAATTAACCTGATTTACTTGGAGTGTCACAGCTATTTCTAGCTCAAGAAGAAAATTCTTTGTATGCATCCCCATTCAGAAGCAATCCAATCAACAATTGCACCTGGAGCAAAGAGAGATGTGCTTAAGCTTATCATTCAGTCTGTGGTGTCGTGGCTGATGGGATTTCATCTGAGCACTGTATTTAAACCCAGACAAAACCATCCAGAAAGATGTGACTGCAAATTACTACAAGGCACATCCAAAGTACCTTATTATACTAAACACGTCGGTACTAGATATGCTGCACTTTCCTCTCTGATCAGTGGAGGGCAGTGTTGTCATTTCATAAAACACTAAAAGGAAGCAGCTTGTGCCAAAACATTCGTCTCACAAAGACACAGACATGTAGGTGACAGTATGCTCCTATAGATCAGGAATGAAAGTGCATGTCATTTTATCAGTTTTTGTCTTCTGATTTAACAGACCTGATTTGCTAATTTTTTTTTGCATTTAAACACTTTTAAGTAAATTAGTAGTGCCCGATACTGTAAGTTGTGGCAGAGCAGAGCTAAAGTAGCACAACCCCTGACGTACAGTAAGAAACATCCTAGAGCTACATAACTCCTACTGTACATTCAAGATTCTTTATTGTACCTATAGCGAGTATAACGAAATTAAAGCAATCCAAGCAGTGCAACTAATATATATATATAATTATAATAGATATAATTACAGTATATAAGTAAATATTTATACAGTGCATCCGGAAAGTATTCACAGCACATCACTTTTTCCACATTTTGTTATGTCACAGCCTTATTCTAAAA
>JAQMYG010000012.1:10035007-10056408 GCA_030014215.1 Clariallabes teugelsi | reverse complement strand
CTGAACATAAAGCTAAAAGTAAACACTGCTCTTCTGTCCAATTTGGTTTTCTTGTTGTTTTACTTCCTTCCAGAAGATTATTGGCTACACACCATCCAAAAGTGCAACTTAAATAGACGGTCCTACAATCATGTAAATTGGTAAAAAGTTAAGCCATTTTGCACCCATCAATCTGAAATATATCACAAGTAATAAAATCTGTATGGCAAATAAATGTAAGAACTTAACTACTGTGTGCAAATTGGTTGCTTCAAAAGTAGACACATTTTCAACGTTTGGCTGTTTTAATTAACTTTAGAATATCTAGCCTGTGACAGAAACTTTGCATGAAGTATCCTGTAGCCATGATTATACAATTTCTTCATATACAAACATTATGATTTTACTGTCTATTCTATTATCATATATTCTATTTTCACAAAGAGTGCATGTCAAGACCTTTACAGAGGTCAGAGGTTATTTTTATCAACCAATTACAGTACTTGAATTGTTGCATCATCCCGAGCAATGGGGTCAACCACACCGCCTCACTAAGATAAAGGTTTTTGTACTTTCCTTACTCAGAGTTGCTCCCAGCTAGGATTTTTAGGCTAAGATAGGAGCTCTCTAAGAGAATTCTAAGAAGCTTTGTGAATATGGGCCCTGGAGACCACCAGATGCTATCAGTATCGTACTGATTCTTTTACATTACAACATCATAACCATTTTTAAAAACTAGCAAAGATTTGACTTTTGAAGACTATTTTTCCCAGTGTGTCAGACACAAAAAAAGAGTTTATGGCAACAAAAGTATGTTTCTCAACCCAGTATAAAACACTGTTTCTGGAATTCCAATGATGTTTTAAGGCTATGCATTGTATCATATTCAAAAGGATTTTATATTTCCAAGGGTTTTACTTTGTCATTCTCAGGAGTAACTACATGTTTTAAATTTAAACTCATTCGGTTTTCATACAGATAAGTTAACCGATATAACACTTGTAGATGAACATTAGCGACTCTGAAGCAAAACTAACACGGACATTTTTAAACCCTTTAACTTACTGAGTACTGAAGCACGGCTACTCCTTAACTGTTAACACTTTATGTTTGTTTTTTTAATGCATATTTGCATTGCTTTCCTTTTGACTTAGGTTCGTTCATATTGTTTTTACATATCCTGTCTATAGTGAGTTTATTTTGCAGGTAGTTCAATGTGGATAACCCATGACTGTTATTAAAGGCAACAGGCAATACCATGCAATACCATGCAACTAGAAGACATTTTTGAGATGTGAAATCACACACAGAGTGCCAAAACTATTGTAATGAAACCATATAATTAAGAAAAAGAATATCTAGCAAGATTACTGTAATTAACAAACTAAAAGCAGAGAGACACTGCAAAATGGAGAGTAGACAGGGCAAGATTGTCATAAAATTTTAGATCATCTACTGATTGAGGTGAAAATGGCTACTGTAGCTCAAATTACCAATCATTACAACTGTGCTACACAAAAAAAGCATCAGGATGCAGAACATGTGAAACCTTGATCTCGAAGGCCTACAGCAGGAGAAGTGCACATCAGGAACTACACTAGTTAGTACAGGATGGGAATTTGAAGTTAGAGTGTGCACCGGCCCACTGAAAGTGTCCAGATGAAGATTGAAAAACTGTGTTGTGTGATATCTGTTTCTACCATGACAATCCTTATTTAAATGTTTTGCCAACAGCACCACTCAGCTTACATTTGTTGCAACTCATGATCTGCAGATGTTAAGAAATTCCATGTGTGGGAAACAAACCCCGGACCCTGGAGGTACAAGGCGACAGTGCTAAGCCACCATGACTGACAGATCCGGTTTTTAATTATTATTTTTTTCCAGTGCGTGTGCATCCATTTATTTGTACATTAGCTACCATCAATATGTCGTGCCACCTGTTCTTGGCTTGTGTACAAACAGTGGGATAAAATGTAAGTAATTTCAGGTACATTTATACCTAGTCCTCACATACACAGGTATAGAGTTGGGTTTCTATGCATTTTGTCTTTTTATCTCCATGAAGATTGTGTTTTAGATCAGTGAGGGACTTTTTCCCCCCAGGGATCTGTTTGCCCAACAGAATCTTATGATTAGTGTTATTTCACCTGTTGTTGGTTTTTGTTATGTGATTAGCAGTATGCTTTTTTTCTTTCTTTTAAGAGCAAAATAGCAAAACACTTATTTAAAAAATTTACATTACTTTTAATTATTATGCTACCAATATTGTTAACAGTAACATTGAATAGTAAAAATCACTCATTTTATTTAAAATTTTATTCCTCTTGGATCATTAGAACTTTCGTGAGGTTATACCCTTCTATTCTACTGGGTGCTTCCAAGGTAATTGAAAGGATTGAGAATTGGCATATTTGTTGGATAATCTTTTAAAACAAATCCCTGCTGAAGGTGACTCTAATATAACTTACTCATGTTATGTGCCATGGCGATTCGCATACTATACTTCAATAAAATAAAATGCATTACTGTTACTGCTTTATTGTAGGATAATGAGGTGTTAATTTTTCATTCCTCAATTCCAAATAAGAAACTTGAAAATAGAAAATTTTCTTTTAGTATATGCACAGTTCATTTAATCAGATTCAAGGCACTGATAATATATTGTCCTAGGGTAAATCCATGAAAAGACTTTAAAATAGCAGCTCAGATCTTTGAAAAAGACTGACATATATTATTGCTGGTAGTTAGAGTGTCACCACCAGTCACCAGGGGACTGGATGTAGACTAGCTAATCTTTGCTTCTTTCTATAGCACCATTAGATGAGGAATCAATGGCAGACATTCATTTCGGCATCTTTGTGATGAAAAATTATATTATTTTTGTCTCAATGCTGCGCTCATATCCAGTTGTTGGGTATACAGATATACACTTTCACTCAGAGCCTTAATTCATGTTGTTTTCTCCATGCATTTGATTCTCTGTTGGATTTTTTAAAGCCAGATTTCATTTAATTCATGAGAATCGATTCGATGTCCACATATATTACCTGCTGTTGTTCTGTATGGCTAACATACCAGTGGGAATTGTACATACATTCAGCCTGGGTATTATACAGTTATCTGTAATACTGTTATTTTGCCCTCCAATCTGGGAAAATATTGATTCCTCATAGTACTGTGGATTGTTTGCAGTTCTAATTTTCTAAAGGAGTGTCTATGGAGCCATCTTTATCCTGGTTATAGGTGCAGAGATGGGTTGGGTATATTCTGGGGGTCGTCGGTTCATCATAAACATCATGCCATGCCATAGCAATTCTCAAGCTATACACTGGCAGTTTTTGAGAGGTGGGAGGAAATCACAAAACTTGAGAAAACCTTCTCTATCACTTGATTACCAAGCTCATGAACGAATTTTGGGCCCTGGAGCTGTGAGGCGCCATTGCTACCCACCATGCCATACATATTAAAATTTTTGTGAAAGATAAATTTGCTTATTTGTTGCTTGGAGCTGTATCTGACATTCTGATGTTGGAAAGGGGGCATTGTTAATGCAGATATAAATGCCATTTAATTGCAGAATAAATACATAAATGCTAATCAGGTTTTACTGTAAGGTCTTGAAAACAAAAAAAAAAAGAAAAAAAATTTCCCACTCACCCATTGTGGTGGAGACAACAGAGCAAATGTTCAACTCACAGATCCAGGATGTAATGCAGTTATACAATGCTGCTGTGCTGAATTACAGCAGAGACTGGGCTTGACCATAAACAATCTATGAGATGTTCGATATACGGATGTTAAGGTGAAAGAGGTGGAGGAATCAAAAAGACAAAAGAAATGCTGCTTCAACCTCATTTACATAAAGATGAAGGAAGGGTTGTCATAACATGGTTTCACAATCAGCAGGCAGTTGAACGGCATTGTTGGCAACATGTTGATAAAGGACAGTGAAACTAAAAGTGTCAGCCAAAAATTTCATTACAGATTATATAATGGACACTACTGAAAATCGTACATTAATTATGAAGTGGTATCAAAACGGTTCAAGATTAGCTCTGTTTACAAGCTCTGTTTTTTTCTCCGTATGTCCTCCATCAGCTGCCTTAAAACCTGGAAGTAGAATCCGCTACTGACAGTCTGGCCACTGAGGAAGAATTCTAGAATGTTGAAAAAGTACTGTTCATGTACTTGGTCAAGCTGTAGACCTGCCTTGCCTATTCCAGATGTGGAGATGATGGGATCTTTTACTGTGAAGCATGTTATTTCATCTCAGGGTTGTACCCATAAGCCCAACTTCCAGGTAATCATCCTCCATATGAAGGACCGGTCATCCAGGAGTTCTTGGCAGACTTCGATGCAATGTTGATTTCTCGTCGCCTGCCAGTGATGTTCTTTTGCTCTTAAAGCATACGTGCCACTCAGAACACCTCAAATGACTCATTGTTGTCAAACTTGCCATTGTAAACTTCTCTGTGGCAAAATTGGCCAGTTTCATACAGAATTTCATGTTCACTTTTTGTTCTAACTTGCTGTCCACGATAAAATAGCAGACGTGGTATAAAACACATGTGGTCAGAATAGTACAGTACCAGTGCATAGCTCCCAATTTACACGGGTACACAATGTCTTTGGCGCATTGATTTATGAAGTGGCTTATGACTTATGTGCTGCCATCATACATATTTAAATTTTTGTGAAAGATAAATTTGCTTATTTGTTGCTTGGAGCTGTATCTGACGTTCTGATGTTGGAAAGGGGGCATTGTTAATGCAGATATAAATGCCATTTAATTGCAGAATAAATACATAAATGCTAATCAGGTTTTACTGTAAGGTCTTGAAAACAAAAAAAAAAAGAAAAAAAATTTCCCACTCACCCATTGTGGTGGAGACAACAGAGCAAATGTTCAACTCACAGATCCAGGATGTAATGCAGTTATACAATGCTGCTGTGCTGAATTACAGCAGAGACTGGGCTTGACCATAAACAATCTATGAGATGTTCGATATACGGATGTTAAGGTGAAAGAGGTGGAGGAATCAAAAAGACAAAAGAAATGCTGCTTCAACCTCATTTACATAAAGATGAAGGAAGGGTTGTCATAACATGGTTTCACAATCAGCAGGCAGTTGAACGGCATTGTTGGCAACATGTTGATAAAGGACAGTGAAACTAAAAGTGTCAGCCAAAAATTTCATTACAGATTATATAATGGACACTACTGAAAATCGTACATTAATTATGAAGTGGTATCAAAACGGTTCAAGATTAGCTCTGTTTACAAGCTCTGTTTTTTTCTCCGTATGTCCTCCATCAGCTGCCTTAAAACCTGGAAGTAGAATCCGCTACTGACAGTCTGGCCACTGAGGAAGAATTCTAGAATGTTGAAAAAGTACTGTTCATGTACTTGGTCAAGCTGTAGACCTGCCTTGCCTATTCCAGATGTGGAGATGATGGGATCTTTTACTGTGAAGCATGTTATTTCATCTCAGGGTTGTACCCATAAGCCCAACTTCCAGGTAATCATCCTCCATATGAAGGACCGGTCATCCAGGAGTTCTTGGCAGACTTCGATGCAATGTTGATTTCTCGTCGCCTGCCAGTGATGTTCTTTTGCTCTTAAAGCATACGTGCCACTCAGAACACCTCAAATGACTCATTGTTGTCAAACTTGCCATTGTAAACTTCTCTGTGGCAAAATTGGCCAGTTTCATACAGAATTTCATGTTCACTTTTTGTTCTAACTTGCTGTCCACGATAAAATAGCAGACGTGGTATAAAACACATGTGGTCAGAATAGTACAGTACCAGTGCATAGCTCCCAATTTACACGGGTACACAATGTCTTTGGCGCATTGATTTATGAAGTGGCTTATGACTTATGTGCTGCCATCATACATATTTAAATTTTTGTGAAAGATAAATTTGCTTATTTGTTGCTTGGAGCTGTATCTGACGTTCTGATGTTGGAAAGGGGGCATTGTAACTGCAGATATAAATGCCATTTAATTGGTCTGTTACAAAACTAGTCTTGAAACTTTTTGATACCACCTCATATAAACCTTGGTATGAAACTCAATCAGGAAAATCAATTAACAGTGTAGTGCTGTATATAAATATTTTGTGTCAGTAAAGTGTAAGCTCTTAGTTCGTTACTCTTCAGTATTTTGACAGGCTCATTCCCTGCAGATACAAAAGAGTTTTTTTTTTTCATGACCTATCCAAAACTCCACCAAACTCCCCCTAACAACCCACCCCTCCCCTAGATAATTATCCTACCAGGCGTGCATGTGTTTATTATCGTAATTACAGACACCAACAGCATATTGTAAAATGGTTGCCAGGAGAAGAAGAATTATATGGGTTATTTTCTTTTGTCTTGAAGCCTTATTCCACTGCTTTGTAATGTGAAGAGGATATGGGAGAGGATAAGGAGGCTTACAAGTGGTAGAACACCAGGTTCAGCAAATTGTATCTGTACTCTTATGTATCTCTCTTATCTGCACTTTTATGTTTTAGTATCTTATCATTTCTGCTTGAAAATGTATTGCTGTGTTTTAGTCATAAATATGAGATTAACCCTACAAAGCTATTAAATTCTACTTATATTACTTCTGTTTTGCAGTCATTCATTTTTCATTCACTCACACACTCGCTCATTGTCTATACTGCTTTATCTGTACAGGGACGCATTGGGACTGGAGCTTATGCCAGGAGACTTAGGGCACGCGGCGGGGTACACTCTCGACAGGAAGTAGCAGAGTGCACCGAAGCTCAATTGCAAGTGTTACACCAATGGCCATAGCACTGGATGTAGCTCCTCCATAAAAAGTCCTAGGAGCAGACCCACATCATAGTTTGGAGAACTGTTTTTTCTTGTTCTTCTAGGCCTCTGTGAGCCTTGGAGACCCAGATCTTTGGGATATATCAGTCTTTATTTTTTAGTAATTTAACCCAACATTCTAATTACCAACTTTACTTATATTATATTCATATATACTTATAATTATATTATGCATAGAATTAAAACAGCTTTATTCATTTTCTATACTGCTTATCCTATACAGGAACGTGAGAGGCCTGGAGCCTATCCCAAGAGTCTTTGGTACAAGGCAGGGTACACTCTGTACAGTGTGACAATTCATTATAGGGCACACACAAAAGGCAATTTGGGAATGCCCATTAGCCTAATATGCATGGCTTTGGACTGTTGGAGGAAACTGGAGCCCTCAGAGGAAACCCACCAAACATGGGGAGAACACACACAGACCTGAGGTGGGAATAGAACCCTCAACCCTGGATGTGTAAGGCCACAGTGCTAACCATTATACCATTGATATTTTCAGGCTTGGGATTTTAGGTTTACGGTATGGACGTCTTTCGGGAAAGCCCTTCGGTGAGGCATTGGTTGCTTGGTTACCGATGGTGGCACTCTGAAACTTCTTCTGAGGGTTTCTTCGTTGCAGGACTTTGGAGTTCTGGCACAAAGTCTCGTTGAGGGTTCTTGCAGAGCGGATGACACCTGCAAGGGCGGAAGGTCGAGCTTGCTGGTTACCTTCAGACACCCATGATGAATCTCTTTCTGATGAATCTGATGTACAGTAAAAGGTTGCTCGGACTTTGGTTTTTTAATCTCACATCACGGGTCTTTCCCACAGCCATTTGTCCCAAACAGAAGGGGGTTGTGGGTGTAGCCTTTTCATGCATACATTTAACTTGTGGTTTGGTCTGTCACATTCGAGGCCATTTCAGTGGAATTTTAGTAATTTAGGTGAAGTGTATTAACATTAGTCTGGTTCATATGACTAAGATTTCATGCACACCAACGTTTATTGAATATACAGAGCTTTCATTTGATACCAAACATCTCATGTCTTGCATACCCATTCATATCTTTATCTATAGCAAGGATTATACCTGTTAATTACCCTTCCTACGTTTAGGATAAAAATGTTAAACACAACATAAATACATCAAACATTCTATGTGAGTACATACATTTAATTTTATATTTGCCCTACTGGCATACTTTAATTGATTTGCATTCTACGTGTCCCTGAAGCATTGTATGTTCGCTGTGCTGGGGCCCAGCAGGAAACACATTCCGGGGTGTCAGCAACTGCCAGGGGGTTGTGATACTTCCCTATTCAAGGGATTTGTGCTGATCTACACCATTTGAGTGATTTGAGTGAAGATGTGAAACTGCTTCTCTCTTTTGCCAGAAAGTTTCTTTGCAGATTTGCACAATCTGAGTTGTAAACATGAAACCATTTCTTTCCTTAGTTACTGATGTCGTGAACTGTCTCTTCCTCGTTCACCGGCTGAGGTGGCCTGCTAGTCCCTACAGGTAACAGGGTTAGATGCTATGTTTATGAAATGTATTATTATTTTATGATGTGTTTATGGTTACATAAAGCTGACACCGCTTTAAAGCAATGACTGAAGCCTAATAAAACCTGATTTTATTTTTTTTATTAAACTTATTTAAAAATTATTAGTGTGTGTATAGTGTATAAGTTTTTCGGGTGATTAGATATTTATTTAACATTTATGGAAGACATCTTAAATATAAGTGCATTGTAACAGTCAGAAGGTTTTCTTATACAGAAACATCTCCAGGATATCATTCTGTGCACTCTCAGGCTTCTCAAGAAATTGACTAGCTGCATGTTTTTGTAGACAAATACAGAAAAAAGAAAGAGAATCTGTTGAAGAGACATTTGTTATAATGTTGGATAATGAACAACATCAAATATATACAGCTATTTACTGATTATGCCATAGCTATTTACTGATTAATAAAATTATTTAAATACATGTTATTCTTTTTTTTTTTTATAAATATATTTAAATATATTGTAATTGAAATAAAACATGCTTAAAATAACCTGGGTAGTAATATCACACCATCCTGCCATTCATTAATTTTATTTTTATTTTTTAAATTTCATTTTATTCATTACATGCTCAATTATAATATGACTTCTACTGTTGTGAATTAAATGCTTATATGTAAGCTGAGGTTGTATGGGACATAATTATAAGAGATATAGATGGTTGGTAAGGAACCTTAACAACATATGGCAAGTGTAATAAAACATCATGGTCAGGCCAATAAAGAACTGTAAAGTCTGACATGCTAACCTTCACACACACCACATTAAATATTCAAGGTTAAATTATTTTTGTATATAGAACATTCTATAGTTCATTACTATGCATGAGCTTGCAGCAAGGGATTACTTTAAAGTACTTGATTTCTCAGCATCGCTATCTGCCACCTACACAAAGAGCTAAATGGATTCAAGGGTGCTATCAATACACATATCTCAAGAACGACACCCATGAGGAATGTAGAGATGTTGCAGTTTTTATATGATTGCAATACAAATATTGTAGTAACTAATTTGGAACTTCGCCATATTCCTAAATAGTAAATATAAACAGCAGAAACTTTTATAATTATGATAAACTATTTAATCCAAGATTGTGTGTCGAGCGTGGTTACATAAGCAATGTGTAAGGGCAGTAGCAGGCATGATTAATTGCCCTATTGTCCTTATTTTGCTTACAAAGCCAAATCAAAATGAAGCCTTTCTTTACCTACCTCTGATTTTACTCACATGGGAGAAACGCATTATTTAAAAGAGCGTACTGCATTATTATAACACAATTTCCTGCCTAAGTCTTAAAATACTGATGGTGCTGGAAAAACATTTGCAGCAGCATTAGTGTAATCAGGCCATTAAAGAGGAGAAATAAACAACATAAAATAAAAATAGCTTTTCTGAATGCATGAGAAGGAAATAGGATTTGAACAAAAATAATTCTATGAATTGATACACTGCAGCATAAATTACACTCTAATAAACATCTGAGTTATTAATTAATTCTAAAAGGAGAACTAACGACTGAGTAATGAGCTCTCTCAGGGTGATTTTCTCTGCTCCTGTGGCTATTATGGCATTTGTTAGATACAGTATACACGGCCTGGCCAAAACAAACTAAATGTTTGAGTAGAGTCAAATTATGCACATGTCACAAGAAAATATTAAATTTGTTAAAAACTGTCCACTGTATTTTTAAAATATGGAAGGATAGTGCTGAACTGAGACCTTCAGGAAAAATGGGCAGGAAAAATCCTTAATGGCCATGAACAGAGATTATGCGTCATAAAAAACTGACAGTGGAAATCACAACTGTGTTTAATAGTAAATTTAGAACATCAAGTTCATTAAAAAATTCCAACTAGGGCACCCATCATGCATTGTGGCTAGTGTTTAAGCTTCTGGAAGCAGTGGTGATCTGGGGTTGCTTCAGTTGGTCAGGTCTAGGCTCAGCAATGACCTGAATGTACTGATTGACCTGGTTATCACATTAATAACGTTTATTTCCATGATGACATTGGTATATTCCAGGGCTCAAATAGTGGAAGTCCCCCCGGAAGCATAAGGAATCATTTTCACATGTGAGTTGGCCACTATGGTGCTTGCCATAATCAAAGCTAAAGTTAAAGTTATGAAATACTTGTTTGTGTGACATTTTTCAGATAGGCAATTTATTTCACAGTACATGCCCTTGTTGCAATATATGCAGTAAATAATACAGTGTTTTTGAGTATATGATTATCTTACAAATTTGAAAAAGTGAATCATTTTGAGGCAGTCTGCATGTATTACTCTGTGCTTGGTACTGTAGGTTTTCTCTGGATACTCTGGTTTCCTCACATAGTCCAAACACATGCAGGTTAGGCGAATTGGCATTTCCAAATTGCCCATAGTGTGTGGGTGTATTTAGTGTGTGCGTGCTTGTGCCCTCCAATAGATTGACACAGAACACAGGGTGTACCATGCCTAATGTCCCGAGTCCCCAGGTATAGACTCCAAGTCTCTCGCAACCCTGTGTAGAATAAGCAGTATAGAGAATGAGTGAGTGAGCAAGTGAGTAAGTGAATCATTGTCAGGCTTTATGTCAAGTTACTGAATGTTACTTTTATTTAAATCATAAAGAATTATATAAAATGTATAATTAATCAATAATTGGGGGATTATTTGAGAAAAGGCAGATAGCATTAAAAAATCAGGCCTGTCTATAAAAAAAACAAAAACAAGCAAGAGTCAAAACCAGGATGAAAAACAAGTCTTAAAGGCATAGTAAGACTCCATAAAGAGACGAGGACAAAACAGAGTTTAAAGAGACATAGAGCAGGTAAGTACAGTCACAAGATGGGGCGGTGACAGATTAAAAATAAAAAAAGAAGCTGGATGACATGAACAGAGCAACATGACAAATGCAAATCCAAAACATGTGATTTTAGAAATTTCTCAAATTTAAGAAGACCTTTATATCAGCCTCCTTATTAAAACACATTTAGCTTTCTCAGAAATACTGTTCCTATAGGTCAATGCATCTAAGAACAGCAACCGGGAACTCCTTGCAATTAAACTGGCAAAGAATTGCAGCACTACACCCATTCGTAATATACTGATTACACAAGTTTGGAGTATATGAAGACAGCCAAAAGTTCAAAATCCTGTCAGGCCCAGTGGTCCCTGTACTTCATCATGTTATATTTTTTGCTCTTTTTTTGCTACAGTGTGAAGGCAGACTCACTATCGTGCAATCATTCAGACCTCCAAAGAAACCTGTGCCTGTCCCTGCCTGAATCATGTTTTGTGGAAGCCATCACCTGGGACCTGCACGGGGAGATTAACAGAACACCAGCACAAAAGTTTGTCCCACCTCACCTCAGGGATTAACTGATCAGCAGGGTACACACCTCTCCAGCTACACGGCCTGCACACTCACAGAATGTACTAACTTCTTCATGAAATTATTGGTGGGCCAGCATGCACCGCAATATCCAATATTTCATTTAATCTTGTGCTACTTGTAAAGTACTCAAAAACCCAGCCTGTTGCTAAGCTCATGCCCATGTCTTAAAGAACCTGCTCAGTTCTGGCCAAATTATATGTCATAACTCAAAAGTAAAAACTTTTAGCAATGTTAAAGCTTTGGAAACTTTGCCAAGCTTTGTTTACTGAACTTTCCTTGATCCCGCTCAGCCCTGAAGTGCTTTAAAAAAAACACTGACATGCTTATCTAAATAAAAAAAAGGGGGGGGGAAGAAAATACAAGCAGTCAGAGTGTCAAAACACATTCAAGAAGGATGGAAGTGAACACGCTGAGTACCTGAGTGCCACCTCAACAAGCTCCATCTGTTTGTTTCTCTTAACAATCACCAGACAGAATATACCTGGTGAGCTTCTTTATTTGTTTTTTTATTCTTAAACTTCACAGCAGGAAAGTAAGAAGCATTTCTTTGCTAAATTATAATACATGGGATCTGAAAGAAAAAAGAAAAAAAAAAAGATGTTGCTGGAGTATATTGGCGAACCACGCAACTTAATTCAGTTTTTCTCTCCATTCTACTTTGCTCCAGAACCTGAAGTTTCCTTTTACTCTTTGCTTTAGGTGGCACATTCGCATAGTAGTTAGCACTGTGGCCTCGTACTTTCAGGGTTAAGGGTTGATTTCCGTCTTGGGCGTGTGTATAGTTTACATGTTCTCCCTATGCTTGGTGGGTTTCAAGTCCTCTGTTTTACTACCACATTCCAAAGAGGCTAATCTGCATTCCAAAATTGACTGTAGTGTGTGAGTGTGCTTGTGTGCCCTGTGATGGATTGGCATGCCATCTAGACCTCGTCTAGTGTTCTGATTCCACAGGGATAGGCTCCAGGCCTCTCGTGACCCTGTAGAGTATAAGGGTTATAAAGAATGAGTGGGTAAGAGTATTCATAAGGCTAGAAAAGACCTTAATGACACCAGGTATCAGCTCCCGTGACTGAATGTTATAAAATTTTTTACAGAGTTACAGAGATTTAGTTGGGTTATGACACTTTCCAGAATGTTATCATGTCATATCTTAGAGTATGACAAATTTGCATAATGGTCAAAGATCAAAACTAATTTAGGGGTAAAAAAAGAATTTAAATAATAATAATAATAAATAAATAAATATGTTTAACATTATTAAGTAATACTGCACAAATAAAAGTGCAGGAATACTGAATATCGATATGGCCGTAATTTGGCCATAGGCATAAACCTACAGGGCAATTGCTGTAGCTAATATCAGCCATGTTGATATTTAGTTTAACCACATAATAATGAGTGCAATATTGATTTTATACAACATTTCCATAAGCAAGAAATTAATATTGAGGAAGTGACATTTCAATCACAATTTGTTCCACTAGTGGAAATAGCACATTGCTAGGTGAATAGATAACTTACATTGATTTGTACATTCCATTTGAGGTGCTTGTATTAAAACTGATTTACTTCAACTTACTTCATTTCATCTTCAACATACACAACACATACACAAGTCTTGCAATTGGAAAACTTGAATTTGGGGCAAAAGCATATTTGTTACGTGTTGTAAGACTGATAGTTTTTTTGCCGTGTCTGCTGTTTTTACTCAAGGCAGGAAAGTTTGATCTCCAATCTAAAGTCTAAACTAGGCCAACGATAAAGCCTTTAGGGCCCCAGGAAGATATAAACACATTCTCAGTGGTCAAACAAATTGTATAAAGCTTTAAAATTCTGATTAAGATAAAACTGCAGCCTAATATAGCATTCCAACATTAGCTTGTTGCCAATGGTTAGCTAGCTAGAATACAAATTTACCTTTTAATAGCTACAGTATATGTTTAGATATTTCGGTTTTGTAATGATTGCTATATACTACTGTTAGAATTTGACTGTATAATATTTGACACAGTGACAGTGTATATGACAATGTGACACTTTATGTACAGTACATGGTCATCTATCCTAGGAGAATTAGAGAAGAAGGCAGGGTACAATTTGGGAACTCCAATGAAGCTAATCTGCATGTCTTTGGACTGTGGGAGGAAACCGGAGAATCCAGAGGAAACTCATTAAGCAAAGGATATATATACAGTATATATTAGTACACTGGTGATGGCATTCACTGGCCTGATATTCTGTCATTATCTGCATCTATTTCTCACTGGTTCATGCCTTTTTTTACTTGAATGATTCATGGGTGGCTCATCAGACAAAAAAAGAAAACATTTCTCTGAAGTTGGTCAGATACAGGAACTGGACTGAAAACAGGACCCAACTACTTGTCAAAAATGAGTCCAAAAAAAGTCCTTCAGGAAGCCTGGAGAACTATTCCTCACAACTACTTTTAAAAGTAAGTCTGGCTCTATGGCAGAAAAATATGAAGAAATAAGGGATGATTCAAGACTTTTGCACAGTACTATATTTATTGCATTAATGAGTCATTATCTTTTTCATGTATTTTACCAAATCATTAAATTTTTTCAAAATCTGTTACTGCAATTACTTTTTTCCAACCAATTTATTAAATGAAAACACAACTCTTTAGTTTAGCAGCCATGCTTTTATCTCAGTGTTCATGCTTAATCTCATGATGATGCCCAAGTGCTGCTGTTCGACTTCTCTCCTTAATCTTATCAAACCGTGAAAACCTGTGCATATGCATCTGCAGCTCCTGAAATGTCACAGAAAAAAAGAGCTATGACAGTTCCATTTCTTTCTTTCACAGCATATAAAAGATTGTGCCAAACCGAGCTAAATGTGTTTAGGATGTCAATTTTGTGCAGTGCTCTTTATGTGGCCACCTACTGCTTGCCCTTATTGCGCTTTTCTTTCAAAAGCACAAACCCTTTGACAGTTATTCACTATCCAAAGTAAATATTGGGCATTTATTTATTTCTTCATGAAAACCAAATGTCCCCATAAAAAAACATGTGGCAGTTTTGACCTTGGGAATACTCGATGAAGAAAATACAAAAAAGATGAAAGTCTTTATTATTTTCGAGCTAAGCTTATAGATATCCATCATCAATAACATTAAAACCATTAACAATAGAACCACCTTGGTTTTGGGTTCCCATTGTGCCCCCTTGGGGTGCGGCTCCACAGATCCTCTGTTGTGTGCCATTGTGTATGGCGTCAGGACATTGGAAGCAGATCCTTCAGGTGCTGTCAGTTGCATGGTTGAGCCTCCATGGATCAGACTTGTTTGCTCATCCATCCCATGGGTGTGCAATTAGATTGAGATCTGGGAAGTTTGGAGGCCAGGTTTGTTGCACTAAGGTCTTTAAACTGCTGGGCCCCCATTCACAGTGAACTGTGAGCGTTGGGTACCGATCTATTGTGGTCAGCATTTTTTAGGCGCCCTTGGTGACTGCAGACATGAGTGAGTTTGCTGGTGTATAGTTGGTGTATAGTTGGTGATTAGTTTTGTTCAGTATATCTGCCAGTGGTCATAATGTTATGGCTGATTGGTGTGTATTGAACAAAGATGAATGAGATCATTTCCAGTAATAGCCTGCCCTAGGAATTCATTCTTTATAATAGAGTTGTTTGTAAATAATTATATATATTCTGGAATAGCATGCCATACTTTTATCAAATTACAGTTCCATTATTGTCAGTGAAACAGGTTTAAAAGTGGTATAATGTTATTTTTGACTGTTGCAAAGTGCTGATGCTAGAGACTCCTTCAAATCATCTCCTTACAGGATCCTTCATCGGTTTTATGTCTTCATGTGTAGCGTATGAAATACATTTGGGCTCCATGCAAGTTGTTGCTAACGTATTGACAAGTGAATTTATACTGTATAAACCTGTAATTTATCTTGCTGGTGAAACTACTGTCAAAGCTGCTTTAACAGAAAAGCAACCATCTTTGGATCATTCAGAATTGAAAATTCAACAGCATTGTTGTATACTGTATGTCTGAGGAAGGCTTATCATGTCTGTTAAAGTGATTTAAAACACTGCTGCATGATGCTTTAGCTTCCCCATATGGAGTTTATTTCTGCAAAATGAACTTGGCCAAAAAACACCCTGCAACCATCCATTTATATCATACTCTATTCTGGCTGCCCAGTGTGTTTGTCAGAGCTGCTCAGCACTGGCTGCTAATCACAGGGGAGGCTGCCTCTATAATATCAGCCAGCAGACACTGAACCCAGGAAAGCACTGCTGAGTTCAGAGTAGTTGTTTATCTGTGAAGGCATGCCCTAGCACCTTCATCATGCCAATAGAGACAGCAGAGAGAAGCACATTCCTTGGCAAGATAAAGTGTCCAGTCTGGACCTTTCTGCTCACTGTGATCAAAAAGAGAAGAGGACTGCAATAAAACATCCATGAAATTGTTATTTTCATAGCCTATATGATGGTTTAGTAAGGATTTTGGACTTATATTTGTCAAAGACTGAATCGTTGATGCACCAGCTCATGTCAAACTGTCTAAAAATATAATGAAAACTAATAACACAAGTCAGAAGTCAACCATATCACCTGGGACATTTTTGCTGTAGCATGCCCTGTTTTAGTGATTTTCGGAGAATATCTATTACTCCTGGATTGAGAAATTAGATTCATTATCTCTGACGAAAATTATGAAATCAACAATGATTTCAATTATGAAACAGTCCTTATGGTTCTTAGAACATACAGTACAAAGGAAAGTCAGTGTATGCAGTTGGATGCTCTAGGCAATGTTCTGCTGGACAACCTTGGGTCCTGCCATTCATATATGGTACCACCTACCTAAACATTGTTGTGGACAAAGTAAACCCTTTCATTGCAACAGAATTTTCTAATACTGTGGCCTCTTTCATGCAGGATAATGCACCCTGCTACCCTGCAAAAAATGTTCAGGAATGGTTTGATGAACATGACAAAGAGTTCAAGGTGGCAACCTCGCCTCCAATTTCCCCAGAACTGGTAGGATGTTCTGAACAAACAAGTCCAATAAATGGAGGCACGACCCTCACAACTTACAGGTCTTAAAGGATCTGCTGGAAAATTGAGGACTAAAAAAACTAATAAAAAATCATGTCATTTAATCATTAAACAGTATTTAGAAATGTAACAATCTTTTAAAATTTAGTTATGCTGTATGTTTTAATCCTTTAAGATACATAGTACTACATATAAGATACTACTCCTAATCTATCTATCACGACACAAGAAATCATAAGGTCTTGCTCTTGCAGCTTGTGATTATGAACTGAAATACAAGCTTACATCCATATCTACTAAAATAAGCACTGAAACAAGGTGTAAGAACCATAAGTCTAAGGATTATCTAAGTTTCATATCCTCTCATCATGCATTATCAAAGTGAGTGATCAGTGCATACCATTCCTGTTCTTGTTTAAGGATGTAGATCTAGTTTTATTTGCGATCCAGAATCAATACAGGAAATTAAAAACCCCGTAGGAAGGCACTCGATCAGTATTACAATCAAAAAACTAACAAGGGAAGCAGCAGGGAGGCAGCAGAGACCAGCGCTTGGCCACTATGGCATGCTGTAATTGCATTTCTTCTGCTCTCCAGCACTTCGCTCCTCACAGCTGCAGCTTCAGTGCAGAAAATGATTGTCCAGGCTCACAATAATGAGACTCACACATCAGTAGGCCAACACAGAAAAGATGAAAAGATTTATTTAAACCCTAATCAGGATTTGTTGCAATACGTGGAGCAGATTTTTCTTTAGGGCAGCAGCAGAAGATTTGGAATGATGATGCCTCTATTTCACCATTCAAAGTCTATTTACTATGTTTTCTTTTTCACTTCTGTTGACTTAAACGAATGAGGAAGAAAGTAGGATGAAGTATGCTATTAATGTGATGCGAAATTGCCCACAATTCCATTTTTCAATAAAAAAAAACAATATTTTATAGTTAGATATAACTATTTCTATAGTATATACTATAGTATATTTCTATACTCTAGAATAAAAGAAACATTGCACATGTAACTTTCTTAATATTACATTTCTGTCAAATTAATAAATAAAAGCCTGTGTCCGTTGAGCATCATCTATTCAAAATTCAGACAACATTGACACTGATATAGAGTCAGCTTTGGCCCACTATACAGTCTCCTTGCACCTACAGTAGCAAGTCAAATGTTGTTGAATAATCAGACAAAATATTGTTCGTAACCCTGGAATCCGAGCAACAGTAATGGCAGCATTTTCTGTACGATTTCTCAAATGATGCCATCGAATAGTCTGTCTTGTCTTGCCATTGTTTTTCTTGGCCTTCCAGAACATTGGGGGATCAGCAGTGGAACCAGTTATTCAGTATCTATTTCGTAGACTGGAAATGGTATTCCTGGCACCAGGTTGAAGCATTTCGATGGCCCTCTCTCTCTCTCTCTCTCTCTCTCTCTCTTCTCTCTCTCTGATAGTACTGTCTAAAAGGAGCATGATAATGTGAAGACCTTACTTTTAAGAGCATGTCAGCTGGACATAATCACATGGAAAATTTGGCTTCTTTAAGGAGACGTGAGTTAGGGTATCAATGAGAAAGTAACGCCCTACTGAGCATGATGTTCATTTTACCTTGTCTGCATTATCAGTGTAACAAAGCAATCTAAATTAGAAATAATTTTTCAGGTTTTTCCATTACTGTACAATTTTTTTTATCCCCCCCCCCCCCCCTTCAGTATATTATACTGTTAAAACAAATTGGAATGTCTGATGACTCGTTCCACAAATGCTACATGCAAGTTTCTTCCTCTGAGAAAATAACACCAATATACAATTTTGTTAAACAGCTTTTGTTTTATCTCCTGCCACAGATGCTGCCGATACAATTCTACTCAGCCATCAATAAATCTTTTCTGTGCACTTCAAGAACAGTTGGCTCTGCTCCAGCCATCAAATTAGACAAAAGAAGCTCTAACAGACTGTGAGCACTGCTGAGTGGATCATTGGTGTCCCTGATGCCCTCACTCCATGACTTGTACACTTCTAGGGTCAGGAAGCAGACAGAAAAAAATAATCACAGACCGTACACACCCAAGCCAAAAGCTCTTTGGAGTTCTTCACTTTTATAGGTTCTAAAGAGCCCTCTGTATCAAAACAACTAGACACAAAAACAGTTTTCCCACACAGGTCACCTCCATCATGGACAGTTACTGTACTATCCAACACTAAACTTATTTTAAGTGCAATAGTTGGGCTGTAGAGCAATTTATTATTGTTACCTTGTAATCGAAACTTACAGTTTTTGATACCTGGTACAGGGAAATGGTGGAGCTAAGATCCACTGTAATAGACAGTTGTACCCACACTCACCAGAAACAAACTCCATGTGTGCATAATGAAAACAATTTCTCTGTTTCTATTCTAATCCAATCTATTAGTTTATTCTATTCTATTTTATTTCTGATTAACTGTATTTGTCATGCACACAACAGTGCATTAAAATGCTTGTTTCTGGGCTCAGGTCTGCTACAGCTGTACAATACATAATAAAATACCAGAAGATAAGGGCAGGATAGAAGAGGAAAGGGGGGGAAGGGGTTATTTAGTGCCCTTAGAAATATTGCAACATGCCCAAAAGTAGCAGAGAAATTTGAAAAGACTGTCCATGCATGTCCTCGAGTTGTCAGTGAGGTGAACAGTGTGTGGGAGTAAGGGTGTGGGTGGTAGTGGAGGCATGAGTGAAAGAGTGGAAGAATGAGTAATGACTGGATTATCTAATTACATTATTGTTATATAATATTTGATTATGACTGGGTTACCTAATTTCATTTTTTAGGTAAAATTATGTAAGTTATTACTATAGAAAAGATAGCATGTATGAAGAAAAAAAATATATAAAGCCGGATTTCAATTACAGATACTGTCAGAGATGGTGCTACAGAAACCCCTTCTGACCAACCAGTTTGGAAAATTCAGTGAGGCACTGACTGTTATTATTAATAGATTTTCTTTTTCTTAAATCAAATATATTTGTGTATACGGGATAAAGCAGTATAGACGATGAGTGATTGATTGAGTGGGTTTGTGTGATAGTCATTAAGCTTCCGCTAAATCAGGACAACAAATAAATATCTCTTGCGCTACGTTTGGGATGAGCTGAAAATTTATTTGTAGTTCTTTGTTTCCAAGCCAATCATTACTCCAATCATTTCGTTCACTTCAAAATAAATCATGTCAAGTTCTCAGCGATGGTGGTTTCTTGGCTGTTGTTTTTATTTTTCCATTTCACTGTGTGTGTCCATGTTGTTCTCTGGAGAATTGCAACGCTTGGTACAATTGCACCACCCTGGCAACAACCACACCATTTCAATTCCACACAACACTTAATCATCCTGAACGATGCACAGGAATGAAATCCAGCAGTCAGTCGGGCCAGACGGAGATCGACAGTGTCCTCTGTGCCATGTCTAATGTGTTATGAGACCCACCACAGCGAGATGAAAGGCTCTTCCTGGTGTCTGCTGCTGATATTAAAGTGTATTTTCAATCTTCCATGGGGCAGCTATAGTGAAATAGTTCAAGATTATGAGATGTTATAGGATTTTCAAGATCAATTTCTGGTTCATCCACAAATATTGGTGTATTTCTTATCACAGGTTGGGAATACACCTATTGGTTTCCAGTATGTAATAAACTGTTGCATGCCAGGATTTTATCATTAAGTTTGCGTTATGAACACCCCGAACTTCCTCTCCTTTAACTGATTAACTTTTATTGCGGTATTTCATACCAGACCTGCATAAAATATGTTTGTTTCTTTTTTTTATTTATGGACTGAAACATTGTCTCACTCGTATTTGCACACTATACAATAAAATCCTATTGCTAAATAAAGGCCTTATGAGAGTTAAGCACTTTTTCCCCTTTCACAGGAATAAAAAATCAAAAGGCAAATTTAATTTGTCAGTGAATAACTGCCCCTTGAACTATGTCTGCATAATATCTCTGATTTAATTTTTTTTTTTTTTTTTTTTTTTTTTTTTTAGATATTCTCATTGTTAAAACTTGCATAATGGCCAAAAATGCATTAGTAATATGTAAGTTCTCTTATGTAACAACCGGACTGGTATAATGTGAGAACAATTTGATCCCTACAAGTTAATTCTTTTCCTAAGTGAATATTTCTGAATTGAATGCCTTTGTTATTACATTTAGCTTCGACATTAACATTTTATAATGCACGACAATCCTGAATTGGACTAAGCCGTGTAGAGAATGGCTGGCTGGCTGGATTTTATAATGCTTTTTTCCCCATGTGCTAAAGTAAGTTATTCATTAATTCATTATAATGTCATTGTCCCACTCACGATTGTGGATGATGTACGGTAGATTGTACGGTGGCCCAGAAGGGCAAAGCATCTCTCCAGTGTATGAGTATGCTGTCTCCTGTGTATTTGAGGATGCTCCAGAAGGGTAAAGCATCTCTCCTGTGTGTGAGTGTGCTGTGTGCTTTGTATTTATTTTATTTTTTGCTGGATCTGAGGTGGCAACAATATCTGCTTCCACACCATGCCACTCTTGTCACAAAAACCACAATAATTATAAACAGAGGGAATATATATGTACA
>JAQMYG010000012.1:10017924-10034907 GCA_030014215.1 Clariallabes teugelsi | reverse complement strand
GTATATGATAATTATTTTGGCTGACTATATACTGTACAGTGTGTGTGTGTGTGTGTGTGTGTGTGTGTGTGTGTGTGTGATTAATTAAATATTTTCACAACACCCTGACAGATTCTTTAAAAAAGGTTTTTACTCTAAAACTCTAAAACGTATTACCATGGACAAGGTTTGGATGTAAGTACATGGTCTTATTGAATGAAGCAGATAAATTCAAAACAGCAAACTAAACTCTAAGTCAATAACCCGGTTAGCTTGTCAGATTTAACTATGCCTGGGAAAACTCAATAACAAAACTGAAACTGAGTCAGTACTTGAAAGCATGTACACACAAACACACTGACACCTACAGAAAGAAAGATTTTTAAAAAATATATAATATGTAAAAAGCTAAAACCATGACCCATGAAAGAAGGAGAATTTGATGAGTGGAAGATGAATGCAGCATTATTATGCCAAATACAAGGTTACTTATAAGTTTACTTACATATAAGTATGTAGCGGCACACACTCTAGAGGCCGAGGGTTCAAGACCCTCTTTCGGTTTTGAAGTTCTAAGTCATGCTTCCACAGTCCGAAGATTAGGCTAGTTGGTGGAATGCTGTAGCATTTCAATTTCTCTTCATAGACACTAAATGGTCTAAACTTATTCCAACTTGAGGACGCCCTTGTGCACAAAGCGAGGTTTAAAAAGCATTGTTTGCCAAGCTTGATGTGGAACTGCAGAAAACCCTGACCTCAACCCTACTGAACACCTTTGGGCTGAACAGCCAATGTCAGTGCCCAACCTCAGTAATGTTCTTGTGGTGAAATGAGAGAACATTCCCAAAGCTATTGCTGAAATACTGTATAGAGGAGAGCCTTTCTAGAAGAATAGGAAAACAGGGACTAAATCTAGAATGAGGTGTTCAGCAAGCACATACTGTAGGTATGAAATTCGTGTCTACAAACTTTTGTCCACATAGTGTATTAGTCGACTAGGCAATGCAACCAGGTTTCTGCTACATGAATGGCCAAGTTGTCATTTATTTTAACATCTTTAGCCTTTTTAGCCTACCCCAATCAAGTTCCATCAAGTATGTGCTATGAACTAACACTGTTTCTCTTTTAAAATATTAATCAGTAAACACCTTTATTGATTAGTATCCATTTACAGGAAGAAAAAAAAACAGTGAATCAATATGATGCATGTGTTTAAAATATTAAAAGTATCTTCACTTAGTACCTGAAGCTGGAAAGCCTTTGAAGATTTAAAGCTCATTTCAGATGTCAATATCCATTATGCCTAAAAACATTTAAAAACATTAGTGCTTTATTGGGCCGTATTAGCTGACTAATATAATCATTGTTTTTTTCTGCTTTTCATTTTTTCTTTCAGTGCGGGCTGCATATGTGTGGTGGTAAACATGCTCGATGAGATATGTAATCAAATTCCCAATCCTCAGAGGTACTCTAATTACTTGTTTGTTGCGACAGATGTAAAAACAGAGAAACGACAGAAAGAGTTAAATGCAGATCAAAATTGGATGGTTGAGAGCAGGTGGAAAAGCAGTTCTTTGTAAGTAAATGTCACCTATTCAAACTTCAAACAACAGCTGAAATGCCAGAAAATATTCGCCATTTTCTTAAAGGACACTTTTTATTGCACATACGGCTTTTAATGCATTTATAAACAAAGGCAGTCATACAATTTTTCATAATGGAAGGGGCACAATAATGACTGTGGATTTGATTGAGACAATAAGATGAGGCAAACAAGATTCTTTATTCAACTAAAAGTGAAATTACGCAGTTGCGTATATATGCGGATAAACGTTAACCATATAGACTCTTAAATATATGTATGAAAGTAAAAGAAGAGTATCAAGTCTCAAATCCCACATGTATTTTAGTTACTGAGTGCCTCATTCACTAAGAAACCATTAACAATAGCGTCATGCTGAGATAACGCTTCTCTCATGAATTACTCAAGTGTTAATTAAAGCAATGCTAAAGCCACAACCTCACTCTGATAGCTGTCTCCTTCTCTGCTTTACATAATATTCATGACATACCAGAGACCATAAAAAGACCACAAACAGTAGAAATCACCAGATCCTTATGAGTTTTTAAATTTATTTATTTTTTTTATCATTGATATGGAAGTGTAACAGTGCCAGGATTCCTCAAAGCAAAATAATGTTGAATTACTGAACAAAAACTTGTTGCACTAAAAATGTTCTAAGTAGAAGAACCCATACAGTATTAATATTAATATATTTTTTAAATCAATAAAAACAAACTGACTGTTCAAAAATACACTACTGCTCAAGTTTGGGATCGCTTGCAAATTTCTTTGTTTTTGTTCAGTGAATTTTTTTCTACTTTCTACAACAATTCTGGGGATTTCAAAACTATAAAATAACACATATCGAATTAGGTAAACAACAATAACAGTTTACTGGTTATTATTTTAAGACATGGAGATTAGCTGTTCTGGAATATTTTTTTACAAGAACAGTATTGTGTCAAGTGCGTTTGCAAAACCCATCAAGCACCATGATGAAACTGTCTCTCAGGAAGACCTTCACAGGAAAGCAAGACCAAAATTTACTTCTGTTGTAGAGAAGTTGTTCATTTAGAGTTACCAGCCTCAGGAATCACTAATTAACAACCAGCACCTCAGATTAGAGCAGTTATGAAGGCTTTATATATATTTGGACGCCTTCAGCATTGCTTTACAATGTAGAAAGAAATAAAAATCAGGAATGACCATGGAGTTAGAAAGCTCTCGCGTTTGAATGAAAGAGCCCACCAGCTTTTCTTTGTACTGTATATATGGCGATTAAGCCGTGGGGAGAATTTTATTGCATAGCACTGTCTATTCTGTCGATCAACTGGCAACCCAGCCAGTTAGTTAGAAGTGCTGCAGTCTGATTGGCAAACGGTCCCCTGATTGGCAAACAGTTTTAGTACCTGGATTTTGTCAACAGAGTTTGAGACCTTGGGATTTTTGCCTGCTGGGCCATATGCACAGTGGGCCGTGATGCAGTGGGTGTTCTGAAGTCTTTCTATCATGGCCAGCATTTACTTTTTTGGCTATTTGTGCTGCATTGGCTTTTCAGTTGGACCAGACCAGACAGGCTAGCCTTTTGTCTACACTGGCAGAGATAAACCTTGGGTGCCCATGATCTTCCCACCAGTTTACTGGTATATAATTGATCATCAATGATATTCAATTCACCTGGCAGTGGTGTTAATGCTATGGTTCATGGGTGTATGGAAAACATATGGGTGGTTAAAGTAAAGACTTTAATTGGTTTAGGTTATTATTCATTATTTTTAACGTTATTTGTTCTTATCACTGTATCAGTGGTTGAAATTAGTTTTTGTTGGGACTACAATCAAATAAATAAAATTGCATCCTTGATCTTGGTTTTTCTTCCAGATTGCTCTAAATTCATATAAAGAAACAGTACAACTGTGAAGATGGTGGACTTCAATTGATTCCTATTTAATTGTTCAGTAACTGAATAGGAGGCAAGAATGAATGTTTTGAGCTGTAATAGGTACAATATCAGAAAGACATTCATGCAAAACTGCCTACAGTAACAATACTCGAGTACTTTATGTGAATAAAACAGAAGGTTAATTTAATCATATATCCTTACTTTTAAGTAGGATATTGGTTTGAATTTGTCTTGATATAAGAATATATAGAAGATCTTATATCTTATTATATATGTTTCGTTTTATATAATTATAATATTATGCAAGGAACTAATAATTACTGTATTTATTATTTTTGGAATTTTAATAGCTTGACATGTCTGAAAATGCATTGTCAAAACTATAGGATTTTATAAGTCTCCATACAGTAGGGTATGATGGGATTAATAATTTCTGTTTTCATGTAGTAGACACTGTGGCCCCATGAAGTGATCCCCATATCCCTGGACATACAGTAAAAAACCCAGTTGATTTTTTTTTTTTCAGTGTGAAGGCCATTGTGTGCCTGGAAGAAATAACACAAATAACATTTATAGGAGCACATTTGAAGTGCAGCTGCATGCGTAAAACCAGTTGTGTTAACAGAAATTCCTCATGAGTGAGAGAGATGACTCCAAGTGTTAACAAAGAAATGGCAATCATGAAAAGGATGTTTGTCAAGAAAAGTTACATTTAAGAAAGAAAAAAGGTATTACAGTACGTTCTTGTAAGTGTGGTGACTTTTCTGACACCCTGTTATAAAAATGAAGTTAAAGGTATTGAGATTTGATGGGTTGAACCACTACTGCAGGTGTGATTTAACCAATACTTTCCTCCTCTTGTCTGTGTTCTTTTGTCATGGAATTGGTTGTCTGCTAACACGACCAGCCCCATAACCTGCTCAAACCTCTATTCGGTTAATAAAAGCAGCTGAAAAGTTTTTCCCCAGACTTGCTGCATGGCCTTAATACAAGGTATAAGACACAGGTGGATGTCTGCTAAACTACTTAGTTCCCAGCTCGGGCCCATTTCTGTATATGAAAAGCTTCCAAAGGTATTCCTTGTAAGAACCGATATATTTACGAACACTCTTCAGAATTCAGAGAGCCAATACATTATACTGATAAAAAAAAAATCTCCTGTCAGATATGTATGCTTCCTTATCACAAGGGCACACTCTTTGAAAACTCCCAAAGGCCCTAGGAACATTATGACTGCTTCCATTGCAACTGTCTGCTGAAGTAATAACTCACTGCCATGTGCAGACATCTCACTGTGTTCTGGCTGATTTGCCTTGCCAGCTCTTATTCCAACAGATTTTTTTTTTTGACAGCTTGCAAGTATTGTTTAAAATATTGCCAGTTGACCAGCTGACCTTTGGTGTTTTTGCTACACTGTCAGATTTAGAGCTAACATCATCAACAAGTTATCACTTGCACATGTTTTATTCTTTTCCTGAGGGGAAAAAACATATGGCTTTTTGGAAAACTAGGAGACCATAAAGCGGAATTTGTCCACTAAATTTTATTCCATGATAGATAGTGGCAAAAATGTGTGCATAATTGATTATTATATTTTTCTAAATAGCTTTGGCACCTCACAGCTGCAAGGTTCATGGTTTGAGCTCACTGCTTTTGTAGACTTTTGTATGCTTTTTTGCATGTTCTCCATATGTCTGTGTGGACTTACTCATGGTTCTCTGGTTTCCTCCAACCTCCCAAAAACAAACTAATTGCTTCTGAGTCCAAATGCGTGTGTGTGTGTGTGTGTGTGTGTGTGTGTGTGTGTGTTCAGCGTGCTTGCACACTTCAAACATTGCACTCCTAATATAAATGTCTTAATATTCTTATAATTTTTAACACTGTCTTATTAAAATATGTTGATTTGTTGGACTACACAAATATTTAAGAATTTTATATGTAATGATAATATATCCAGTGCACAAAATGTCTTGAGGTTTATACTTTTCCTGCCCACACACGTTCACTAAATTATGATTCAGTGTTGTAACATGCAGCTTGTTTGTGTGACTTTAAAATAATATTCATCACACTGAGTTGGCCAGAGAAAAACATTCATTTTATTTAAGACCACAACAAATCATGCTATGGACTATCTACTGTATATTCTGCAGCCTTATCCACCATTTAACAAAATAATTGGTGGGTTAGAAAAATAATGACCTGGGAGTCACAAACATGATGAGAATGATAAACTAGCTGATTATATATACTTTTTCAGGATGGCTAGATTTATGGATTCATTACAAAGGTTATATATATATAAAGGTTATATAATATATGAGAAAAGCACAAATTAATCAAATGAAAATGGCTATATTAAAAAGTAGGTTACTTACCTATGAAACAACAATTAACTCTAATGGTGAGTAAATAAAACTAAACTAAAAAACTAAAAACTAAACAAAAAAAACAAAAAAAAAAAACCCAGTAGTTTTACTGTCTTAGTTTTAAAGTACACTGAATCCAGATTTAAATCATCTTTCCTTTTAGAAAATCTGAACTCTTCTGGGAAGGCTCTCCACATGTTTTGAGCATGACTGTTGGAGATTGCATTCAATCAGCCACATTAATTAATTCAGGCATTGATGTTATGTGAAGAGGACAGGCATGCAGTTGGCGTTCCACTAATGTTCAGTAGAGTTTGAGGTCAGGGTGTGTGTACAGGACACTCGAGTTGTGCCACTTGAACCTCAGCAGACCATGTGTTCATGAAGCTCACATTATGCACAGGGGCATTGTCACGCTGGAACAGGTTTGGTCCTCTTAGTTTAGGTGAAGAGCAATTGTAATATTAGTGCACACAAAGACATTTTTCCACCTTTTCCCAACATGTTTTCACACAACATGTGTTTGTGTGTGTGTGTGTGTGTGTGTGTGTGTGTGTGTGTGTGTGTGTGTGTGTGTGGGTGTGTGTGTGTGTTTTGTGTTAGGTCTTGGACGCTTTTTTGACTTAAGAGTTTGTTCTTAGGTGTATTAGTTTTAGAGTGAGCTTGTCAGTACTGTAGATCAATATGATCAGCCAACAGTATCAGTAATCTTGCACAGATGCCGTACTAGTGATAGGAATAAAGATGAGACTTTAAATTCAGCACAGTGAGTAGTTTTTCCTACAGCTATTGAACATGTGGATGAACACACGCTCATGAATTATAAACACCTAGAGTAAGTAACAGAAATTCCTATTTTTCACAGCGTTCTATAAAAACACAAAACCAATAATCCAAACATTACAGTATTATTATGTAGGTTCCCCTTGTGGCAGCTATGGCCCCCTCAGGACTTGCCTTAGGACATAAGACCTTTGGGGGTGTGATGTTGTACTGTATCTGACACCAGGCAGAGGATCCTTTGGGTGATTATGGTTGTGCCTTTGGACCTCTGTGCATCAGACTTGTTTGATATCCATTATGAGAGTTTCACTTTTTGTGAAATTACATTAGGGGGAGAAAAATTATATTGTTTATGCACTGTGTACGTATATATACAACTTACATGAATAACTTTAAATAAATTGAAAAGTAATAATTCAATTATTACATTTCTTCTTATGATCTATTGTTCTAGCTGAAATTCCACAATGAATGTTATGACAAGTAGTCATAACTCTTACTGCCTACATTATAGTACATATATTGTAAAGTAAGAATTACACCTGTTTGTAGAGATTCTATAAGTTTTACTCCACTCATCCACTTACTGTATAACTAGGGTTTATGGTGACTATTTTTGGTGTGGTTTTTTTCCCCTGAGATATGTGGAGATATGTGATGGTTTTGCAGGCAAGCCAGTGTCCCAGTGTTTCATCATGGTCATTGCACAAGAGAAACACAGATGCATGTGGGAGTTTCAGTGTTTTGACTCTGGCCAGCTACACTACAACTGACCAGACCATCCATATTTATGAACCTGCCAACAAAATATAGTAAAGATGACTGGTGATTTAAAAAAAAAAAAAAAAAAAAAAAGCTTTACCAAATTTTTTGTTCTGGTAGCAGAGCAATGCGGTGTGGTGTGGGGAAAAAAAAAACAATTTTATTGAGTACCTTAATGTGTAAGAGAAGTCAAATGATAAATGTCAAAGTTTGGCACTACAGATGAGAGTTCAGAGTTTAACAATGACACAACTGCTGTTAATGGCGAAGTCTGGACATTAATAATTTAGGGCTAATAATTAAAAAGTCAAGTTGTATAATATTCATCCATAAATAAATTTTTTAATGTATCTTTACTTTGATAATATTTAAATGGCAAGTTTGAAGTAGCATTAATTTCTACCCAATTGTTCTAGATTTGTACTTATCATTTTTGGCCAAAGGGTAAAATCATAACTCGGGAGCATTGGGCATTTAGCCTGATGATTGTGAAATATGTAGAAGACCAAACAAAGCAATAGAATATTACCTCTCTGTCAAAATGGAAATGTATTTTTAACAATTGGTCACTGTAAAAGGGCAATTTATATTTCAATGTATAGAATTGTGACAGCTCCGCCAGACCCTATGAATAACCTGATACAGTGTACTTAAATAATAAGTGTTAATTACAAAGTAACAAAGTAATGCTGTTATGAAAATGTAACGCCTGTATGAGCAGCTCACAGGCCACAGAAGAAAGGAGTTTGGAGCAAAATATTAAAACAAGTTTATAATACTTATAGTTTCCTCTAGTGTTTGAGTCCGTTCTTGTTACTTTTGCCTAGACAAAAACAGAGCAAGTCTGCAGGCTGACAGAAATTCAATGAGTATCTCTAAGCCTATGTCTTCTGTTGAGTACAATGCCACTCCTTGAATTAGACTACGCTGCAACCCTTCTGCCAGAGGGTAATTGCTTTATTTGCCTCATTACTTTGTAAATCTGTGCATAATCATTCCTAGCGCAATGTATTTCTCTATTTTCTTCTCATTCAAAACAGTCGTTTAGAAGTAGTTAAGAAACTACGCCTAGTATAAAATGTCACAGAAAGTTTATTTCATAATTCTTGTAATTTAGAAGAAAGAAGAGCTAGAGAATAGATATTTTACTGTATATTCTATATTCTGTTTTCACTACACATCTGATTATGGTTTACAACTTGATTAATTAATGATCCAGTATCTTAAAATATTTAAATATCCCCCAAGATCATTTAAAAAATCTAAATTTAACAATAGAGAAATGTCCACATTCTGAATAAGATGTTCATTTATGTACTTTTGTCCAGGGCTCCTATATAGGTTTGACTGCAAAGAGTTTACTTATATTTAGGATTTATAAATAAATGAAAATTTTGCTCTGGATCAAAAAATGACTTTGTCCTAAATAAAATAAATAAATAAAGCATAAATAAATAAATAAAATTAATAAACACCTTTAAGGTTAAGGCTTCAGGATTAAGGCTATTTCTACCTCTAGTCTGTGTGTGTGGAGTTTGACTGTTCTCCCCGTGCTTGCTGGGTTTCCTACTCCCGTTTCCTCCCACAATGCAAAGACATGCTGATTAGGCTGATTGATGCTCCCAAATTGTATATTGTATAAATATATAAAGATTAAAAAAATTATACTATATATTGTACAGATAATCACCGACCATGAAGAACTTTCATCTCTCATTTTTATGATTAATACTTGCTGTACTTTACTACTTTGATATCTCTGTGAACTTAATTTGTTGTTTAATTCATTGACAAGATTTCAAAAGTCATATGTGTAATCAAACAGAAAAGGAGAAAAGACATGTGTTTTGGTGTTGATTACATGATGTTGACATGTTTTAGCTGATCTGTCAAAACAGAGTGTACAGATATGAATGTAAGAGATCTACAATAATTACAATACTAAAGTGCTGCTCCATCATTCTTTAAGGTAGCGATGAAGCAGGGCCAAATAACAGCTGGTTGTCAAATGTACAGTAGAAACGTACAGTAGCAATGTACAGTAGAAACTGTTAATCAAAAAATAGACTAAGATATTAATGACTATTGATTGAAAAATTGATGACTCAGCTATACGAACATCTAAAGGAAGTTCATTCCCCCACTTAGGTGCCAGAACAGAAAAAAGTCTAGAGTCTACATTTTCCTCGAGCCCTGAGAGATGTTGGGACCAGACAAGCAGTGCTGGAGGATTGGAGGGAATGTGGTACAGTATGAGGTGTGACTCAAGCTGAGAGGTAGGTGGATGCTGTTCCGTTTTTGGCTTTGTAGGCAAGCATAAGGGTTTGATGTGGGCAGCTACAGGAAGCCAGTGCAAAGAGCGGCGGGAGAAGCGGGGTAGTATGGGAGAATGGGTAGTATGGGAAGGTTGAAGACAAGATGTGCAACTGTGTTCTGAATCAGTTGCAGAGGACGAATGGTGCACAGAGACAGACCTGCCAGGAGTGAGTTGCAGTAGTCCAGTCTTGAAATAACATGGGACTGAACAAGCACCTGAGTAGCATGTGAGGAAAGAAATGGGCGAATTCTTCTGACAGGAGCGAGTAAGGATAGTTAGTTGATTGTCCAGAGTTACCCCAAGATTGCAGGCAGTTTCTGAAGTAGTGATCTGATTGGTGTCCAGGGAGATCACAGAAACTTGGCCAGGGGATGAATCACCAGGGACGAACAGCAGTTCAGTTTTACTGAAATTGTGTTTCAGCTGACGAGCTGCCATCCAGGATAAGATGTCTGCCAGACATGCTGAGATCCGGGTGGAAACCTGAGTGTCTGAGGGAGGAAAAGAGAGAATAAGTTGCATGTCATCTTCGTGGAAGAGGACCCAGTACTCAGCCCTGTGGGACACCAGTAGAGAGCCTGCATGGGGCAGATGTTGATCCCATGTCACTTCATACAACCTATCTTCTAGGGAAGAAGCAAACCATTGCCATTCCATTTCACAGATTCCAAAGCTTGTAAGAATAGATAATAGAATCTTGTGGTTCACTGTGTGAAACACAGCTGACAGGTCCAGGAGGATGAGGACAAATGACAGTGTACTCTAGATGATCTACTGTAGCAACATGGAGTTTCTCAGTGACTGACAGAAGGGCAGTCTCTGTGGAATGAAGAGATGTTTGGTTGTCTCACACGCTCATTCACAAACTACTGGCAATTAGGGAATGCCAATTATCCTAATCTGCATGTCTTTAGACAGTGGGAGAAATCCAGAGTACCTGGAGGAAACCCACCAAGCACGGGGAGAACTCACAAACTCCACGCACACAGAGGCAGAAATTAAACCCTCCATCTGGAGATGCGAGGCAACAGTGCTAAACCCTACACCACTGTGCCTCCAGCAACTACTGTACCTGTAAGCCTGAACTGTTGAGCCACTGTTCTTACATTGCACTGTGGGAAAGCAGCATTGTGCTGTTCCCATGATACACTGTTACATCACTCTGACGGTGTTCTCTAAATAAAACCAACAAGTTTATAATTATTTCAGTTTTTTACCCTCGACAGAACATCTGGATTAAATCTAATGTATATGAATGAAGCCCGGACTCTTGAGAAAAGCGTGTTAGGAATAAAGGGTTTAGCCTGGCGCGTCAATCAATCCTGTTGTGTTTTCTCCTATGACTATATTCTAACATTCCCTGCTGTACAAAATCAACAGCATGACAAAATTCAAGTTATTAAGGACATTGTTGATCCTGAAAATTAAAACCTCTTGCTTGTCATTTTGATTCATCAGGCCATAATTTCCATCTGCTATGAAGGGGGAGTGCATTTCCTCTGGGCAATCTGGTGCTTTTACACGCGCACACACTCACACAGACAGGGATAAGCTTATGACTAGGGTCTGTTCAGTCAAGCACGCTCATTTGTGGCATACAGAGTGGTCTGTCTTCTGAATTAGAAATACTGGATTATGTAGACATTACCTTAATGCAAAAATAATGCGCATGAGGTGCAATCATTTTCCGCTTCCATTTGCACTAAAGAAAAATTCACTTCGACATCAGCATCACATAAATGCAGATCTGATAGCTTATTTTATGCAAATAATGTTTTACCTACAAACATTTCCCTGTGGTAAATAAGCCATGAAATCTGCACAGGCAAATGACAAAAAACACACTAATGTAGCCATATCAGTCAGCACGTTACAGTCTTACCATTTCTGTGAGCTGAAAATCTCTCTCTCTCTCTCTCTCTCTCTCTCTCTCTCTCTCTCTTTTATTCTCTCTGCCTTTTTTAAACAGCGAAACCTAAACAAAGGTGCTTATTTGCTGCCAGTTATTGTGCTGTGTACCTTCCCGTCTTTGCACTTACGAGCACCTAAAAAGCAATCAGAGATGTTAGATAGTGATTTTTCTCACTTGTTTACACACATTTCCAAATAGATCGTCTTTATTTATTTATTTCTAGCAAATGTACACACATTTAGCAAATCTTCACATATTGTGGACAAAAAAAAACACACCCACACACAAAAAATAAAGCACTGACATCATTCAACAGGTACATTTTTACGAACAAATAACATTCTGTAATAATCAAAAGAGAGCACACTGTTAGTGTATGCTGTTGTCATTGCTGTAATCAAGAGATCCATAAAAGAGAAATCTGTAGAGAGAGCTAGGTCCATAGGGATTTTTTGTTATATGAAATTTTACGTTATTTTCTTTTTTATTTCAGACCTGAAATGGATTAGAATCTAACAACAGAGGAGCATATAGAATTTTTCTTTGGGATCATCTAAAGTCAATAGTCTATCAGTATCGTCCAAAACAGCCTGCACACTAAAGGAAATATCATCTCTGCATGTAAGAACATCAGTTCTGACACATTCTGAAATGTTCAACATTATTTTATTCAGTATATAAACAAATGTCTCAAAGACAGAGAGCGCCAATTTGATCATTTGCTCTAATTTATTCTTTTAAATACATAATTAATTATATATCTAGACTTTTGAGTCACCCTGTATAATGTTTTTTTTCTTGGTATCATCACTGTATAAATCATTCAAGACCTCAAAACTATCTATTTATATCCACATCCAAATAATTCATTGTTTAACTGACTAATGAATTCATTAATTGGGGGAAAAATTAATTGCTTAATGAAGCATAAAGCCAGTTGAAACATCAGATAAAATAGAACCAAAAATACATTACAATTAATCCATTTATCAAAAAACGGAGAAACAAACAGAAATACACATGAACTGTACTAAGCAGATCTTTTTTCTGCATCACATGCAGTTTTTGCTCCAAACAAATAGTGTTTATGTACAGTATAACAACAGTGACCACCATGCGATATAAGTAATAAAAGCTGTTGTCTTACATTTACATTTATATATTTGGGCAGACGCTCTTATCCGGAGCAACCTACAAAAGTGCTTTGAAGTTTGTGTTATTGGATAGATACTTACACCAGTTATTTGATTATTGTGATGAATCTGCCCTGTTTATCTATAAAAAATTTTTAAATAGTTTAAAAAAATAAATAAATAAATATATATATATATATATGAAAAAGTCATATAACATTGATCTAGCCTCTCAAATTCATAGAGAACAAACTACCACACACTTCACCAGGACAAGAGGTTTCACCAAAGTAAAACAACAAGGCCCTCTGCAAAAGACATACGCTGAATATAAAGGATGTGGTCAATACCATTTCAGCAGAAAAAACAAGGTAGTGATCAGCCCAAATATTTAAGAAATCTAAGAAACGTCTTTCAGCTGCTCCCATCAAGGGGTTGCCATAGCAGACCATCCAATCCACACATAACTTGTCACAGATTTTATGTCGGATACCCTTCTTAACACAAACCTCATATTTTCCTTTGAGACCAGCACTGCATCTAGTGGTTGGGGTTCAGGCAATGAAACGAAACACTGAGCCCCCAATGACTGCTTTAGTAGTGAAAGTGAAGAGTACTAAATTTGAAACACACCTTTTTTTTTCTCTTTTTTTTTAATCTGTGCAAGCAAAGTGCTTCTGAATATGCACAAGGTAAAAAGGGCTGAAGCTATAAAAGTTATTAAAGAATAAAACATTTGAGTGGTATTGAGTGGTAATAAAGCAAAGTTATTGTTACCACAACAAGATTGATTAATTTATTAAAATGATGCTCTGAAGTTTTAATAATCTGGTAATGATGTGTTCTATATTATGCAATTTGAATGGGACAAGTTTCTTAAGTAACTTATGTTATCCCTATAAACATTTGTTTACTTACCAGAATATCTATCTATCAAGGAGCACATTAAAATAAGTCTGAGACAGAAGTAGTGTCAAAGTCACAATTGTAAAAATAATAATAATAATAATAATAAATGTCAGTACAACAGACAAGTAAATACAAGTCAAAGGTACAGTAGCACACCCACTTATAGAAGTGTTCCTTTCACTGTCATTATTTTTTTCTGTATAAGGATATGTATTGAAGATTTAAATACAGTATAATCTATGAATGCATCTTCTGAAGCAGCTACAGGAGCAGGAGGAGCTTGACCGTTGACAACTGGATATAAAACCAAACTCTCACAGCTTCTTTTCTGGTCTAAATGTAACCTACGGTTGGGCTTGGTGGGTTTCCTTCAAAGGTGCACAGTAGGTTGATTGCAAAATGTGCTAGCAGTATATGATTTTTTTGTGTGTGTGGTTGTGCATTGTGATAGGTTGGTACCTTATCCAGGGTGAACCCTGCCTTGTGCCATCTTTATGTGGCAAGTGGTAGCTCAGAGGGCTAAGGCTGATTAGAAGGTCAGTGGTTCAAGCCCCAGCTCCACCATGCTATAACTGTTGGGACCTGAAACAAGGTCCTTAACCTCTGTGCACGTCAGGGAGGCCATATCATGGCTGATCCTGCACCTTGACGACCCCCCCACACATACACACACACGTTTCGAGCATAGAATTTTCCAACAGAATATATCTCTATGCTGCAAATTGTACATTATTTTGGTATTCTCTAAACATTAAGCATAAACCTTCGACATATTGAGTAGAATTTGTTGGACTACAGTGGACTATTCAAATAAAGTCTTACACTCTGTGGAAATAAATGTTTGTGTGCTGCATTGGTCTCTCGTGAAACACAAGCGATTTGTTAAGGAAGAATTGACCATAACAATGCCTATACCTCATATTTAATTAAAAGCCCATGAAACATTTGTTTGAGTCTTTTGGAATGAATGTCCCATCTCTATAAAGCTGATTCAGAGGTAAACATTAATCTACACTGCATTTCATCATTGCGCCAGATACAATAAACTTTACCAAGAGACGAAGAAGGAAGACTCTAAAGGTCACAAAAATAAAAGAACTTAAGACTAGAGAGTGATAAACTATTACCACCCGAGTGACCTTTCTGACAGGTTTTCTGTGATCATTCAGCTCAGATGAAGACTGAAGATAACATCAGCAGCTGGTCGTAGCATGTACACACACACACACACACACACACAGACACACACTCACACACACATGAAGCCTCTTGCTGCTTTCTATCCATTAAACCTTGCTGTCTTCTGATCCAGGGAAGATGATAATACACTGAGTGCAGGCACAAAAGGAGAGAGGGGAGGGTTATGTAACACCATATACATTTGTGCACTACGGTCCACATACACCAATCGACCATAATACTAAAACCACTGACAGGTGAAGTGAATAACGATGATTATCCCGTTAACACCTGCAAAAATTGTTCAGGAATAACTTGAGGAGCATGATAAAAAGTTCAAGGTATTTACTTTTCCCAGATCTCAATCTGATCTTGGTCAACTCTTGCACCTCCAGGTACTCAGATTTCCTCCCACAATCCCAAGACATGCAAATTAGGCTAGTTGGTGTTCCCAAATTGTCCTTTGTGTGTGAATGTTGACCAAAAGTCCTATCATGGATGTAAAATAGAAATAAATACTGTGGCCTCCACGGTTCCTAGTTAGACTACAGTGGTTCCTAGATGGATGGATAAAAAATGGATCGATACAATACTAGGGAGGTGATTTTGATGCAAAAGCTGAGCACATTTTTATGTTTTAAATATGCTTTTGATGCTTAAATCCTTGTCCCAAACAAATCTTTATATACAGTATACTTCCACATCCCTAGGTGCATCAGGCAACAAATACTCCCCATTCCTGGTGAGATATCCATTGTTGCTCTGGCAGTTTTATTTACAGGGTTGATACCAAATTGTATCTGAGCATTTGAGGGTGAAGAACCTTGTTCAAGGGCCCAGGAGTGGCAGCCTGGTGGTGATGGGGCTCGAACTAGCGACCATCCGATTGCCACCATAACCATCTTCTCCTGCCTCCGAAAGCAATGACACTGATTATTTTTTCTATATTAGTAAACTGTAAGAGTTTTATTTGTATTCTACCAGGGCACTGACTGATTTTGTAAGGTGTAATTTTTTTTATTTTTGTCCTTTTATGTTACTTTGAAAAATAGATTAGTTTTTGATGTAATATATTTCATAGCAGATAAAATTACCTATATTCACACCAGTTGCACTAAAATTTATCATCACCATATAACACCTGCCAATGTAATAATAGCACACAAATGTAATTAACCACAGTTGTATTTACAATCTACAGCTTTTAATGTAATATTCATACAAAGGTAATAAATGGCTGCGCATTTGCAGTGATTTGTTACATTTGTGGTGAGCTGAAAATCTTCTGATTTCCGAATTGTAATAACTTTTTGTGGTTTGTGGGAAATTTATTACGTTTGTGGGATTATTGCATTAAATTTTACTATTACATTTCACTATTTAAGCACTTTGGTTTTCTGATGCCCTGTCGAGTAATTGTTTGGTTTCTTTTATCATGTAAATATGTTTAATGAAGAATCACCCGCACTTGCATCCTTGACTCCTTCATTATTTAACAAATGATGTATTAACAATAGAGTAATTAGGAATGATGTAAGAGAAAAGATTGTATCTGTATACTCATCTATACTGTGGGTGCTTCATTTAAACACGCCTGACTCTATGGCACTGAATGGCATTATTGAAATTCTATAATTGCTTTAGTAGTCTCATTATGACTATTTTTCCAGACTTACTTTCTGTTTATCCTACATGTAAGGATGATAGAGCTTGATTCCAAGAGGGTATGGGCAGTGTCAAGGTCTGCATTCTTGTCATAACTGTAGCAATGGTCCAAAACTTTTCCCTTACAGGCAGCACTACAGATCCAATATAGTGTTGGAAATCGTGCCAATCAGCCAGGTGTCCATTAAGCAATTAACTAAAGTCAGAGCAAGTCTAGGTTACATTAGATAACATTTGTCCTGGGAGCAGAACATTACTGGCCTCTCTTCCCAAATCTTACCAGCTCTCCAGTGCACTTACTTCACATTTTATCTTTTTAGAGCAGGTTGGAGAGCACACTGAAGTAGCAGCATGAATAAATCCACAGCTTGAGTTAAACAGTCTAGAATCATGTCTATTGAATATTCAATCTGATTTAAACTGTTATTTATATACAAACCGGATTCCAAAAAAGTTGGGACACTAAACAAATTGTGAATAAAAACTGAATGCAATGATGTAGAGATGG
>JAQMYG010000012.1:9895502-9908590 GCA_030014215.1 Clariallabes teugelsi | reverse complement strand
TTAATGCATTTTTTGGACGCCTTCAGCATTCCTTTACAATGTAGGAAGAAATAAAAATCAGGAACCATCATGGAGTTAGAAAGTGTTCTAAAACTTTTGAACGGTAGTGTATATATGCAAAAGATATTATTTAAGTCAGTTTAGTGTATGCTTTCTTGCCTTGCGAAGGTAACTGTGTGTTCACGGGTTAACCCAAATATCTAGGAAACATATCTTTTGTTGACTTTTTTTGGAAAAGATTGCCAGTGACTTGGCTGTACGCACGAATAGGGGTGATTCATTCCTCCACCAAGGACAGAAAAAAAATCTAGATGTCTTCCTCGTTCTCTGAGAGATGGTGGGACCAGTCGAGCAGAGCTGGAGGAGCAGGGGGAATGTGGTGCAGTGCGGGGTGTGAATAGAGCTGAGAGGTAAGTGGCTGCGGGGCCGTTTTTAGTGGGGTAGTGTGGGAGAACTTAGTCGTGCAACCAGATTCTGGATTCTGGATCAGCTGCAGAAGACAAATGGTGGACAGAGGTAGACCTGCCAGGAGTGACTTGCAGTAGTCCAGTCTCGAAATAACAAGGGACTGAACAAGCACCTGAGTGGCCAATGTGGAGTGAAATAAACAAATTCTTCTGATTTTATAGAGAGGAAATCGACAAGAGTGAGTAAGGTTAGTAATGTTGATGGGAAAAGGACAGTTAATTGTCCAGAGTTACCCCAAAGGTTGCAGACTGAAGGTGAGTGTTGTCCAGAGAGATCATAAGATTTGGACAGTGGGATGAATGAAGTTTCAGTTGAAATTTGAGCTGCCATCCACATGAGATCCTCCTGTTTTGCTTCTTATTCCACTTGCTCTGTTTCAAACCAAATCATAGCTCGAATAATGTGAAAAGTGTTGTAAACATTATTCGAGATATGTGAATTTCAAAACATCTTCACTGATGACTGTACCAAGGTATTACACCTCATATCACATATGAAAAGCATGGTAATTTGAAATGTGGCTACATATCGGATGCAATCTTTTGACCTTTAACAGGCTGGAGAGATGTATCTATAGGCATGTGTGAAGAGATGTTTATTACATGTTAGTCACCGACATCTCCCCGCTTTTTTTAATTGACCATAGCTGTAGAGAGGACGTTAGGGACAATGATGAAACTGCAAATCATGGATCAATAGTTACTATGCAATAAAGACACACACATTTCTAGCTGCTCCCTTCATGCATTATATTACAGCATCAGTGTCCTGTGGCCTTATTCACTATTTGATGTTCTCCTGAGATGCCCATTATTTTGCTCCTATTTTCTGTTTCATTTCTTGTCCTGTCTTTACTTCCTCATCGATTTTTTTTTATAACACGGCCTAGGTTTTTTATCTTCTTTTTTTTTTTTTTTTTGAGACCTGCTGTTTTGTCCTGTGCTGGTTAAACAGCACAGGGTTGTTGCATGAATCTGCTTCTCTTCTCTACCTGCATTAAACAAGATTTGTGGGTGAAGCCTATTAGTGAAACCTTGTCGCTATCAATGCTGGTTGGAGATTGTGCCAGGGCTCCGGTTTAAATGAACATGCCTGGTACATTCAACAGTATTAAGTGAACAGCTGTGAATTTGAAATCTTCACACAGTGCTCGATTCGATTCTGTGGGAGTTAATTGAGCGTTTGCGATTTTGACGCGTACTCTATCCACCAGCTGTACTCCCTCCGCCTACGACCGTTCTGCCTGCTATGGCACGAGAATGCTAGTAAACAAAAAGCTTGATCATTAGTCCTTAGCGCTGCGAACACATCTGAGATTTCACTAAATCTGTACTCCTACCAGCTGCACCTGCAACAGATCCCAGCACTTTGTAATATAGTTATGGTTATTGCAATGTTCTTACTGTAGCCATTCTTAAAATGGAAAAGGACCTCAGAGGAACCGTTCAGCGAAGCAATGGCTCCTCCAGAAAACCTTAAGAATCCATCACAATTTAATTTCTCTTTTAACCCACTTTTATTAGAGAAAGGATAAGGAAGAGAACGAAGCAGGATTAAGCTTTTATCGAAGTTTTATTAAGAGGATTAATAAATCACCACAGTATGGGACTGAATATTACATCACTTCATTACTACAAAATTAGCTTTCTGGAGCAACGTCACCCATCTCGAGCACTTACTGTAGGTAGTTCAGCTTAGGTAGAGTTATTATCAATACCTAGGATTACATCTACCTATCTATACTGTATTTTAATGGCAGCATGGTGGCCTCGGGGTTGGCACCTCCAGGATCTGGGTTTGATTCCCATTATGGGTCTGTGTGCATGGAGTTTGCATGTTCTCCCTCTGTGCTTGCTGAGGTTCCCCCCAATAGTCCAAATACATGAAGATTAGGATAATTGGCCTTCCCAATTTGCCAAATATATATGGATTTTTTTTTTTTTTTTTAATTGTTGGAGAAAAGTTATTATTAATGTTGCTATGCCTGTCTTAAATTTTATTCTTTGTTTTCTGAATTTTTATTCATTTATTTCTTCATTTTTTTTCTGCGCTTATATTCATTGTGTCTTTGTTTTTTAGGTTCTGCCCGAAAAACATCGATATTCTGACCCACAAAAAAAAAAAAAAAAAAAAAAAAGATTTTTTGCTTTTTCTTTAACATACAATGCTACTGTGCCATATTTAGTTATTTCTTTTCAGAACACAGCTTTCTGGAATAAGAAGCCTCCAAACCACAAGGCAGCTGGCCAGTGAGTTGCCTTATTCTGACCATATTTTAGAGTCAGCATCAGATCAATCGATTTATCTGTCTATAATTAATATGGACATGGCAGAGTCTCTCACACACACACACACACACACACATTACAACCCAGAACTTATGCTGCACATGTAGCATTTTCTGCCTGATTACTAACACCTGCACCTTATTTCACAGCTCATTTTCAAGACTTTCGAAGTTCGCACCTTTCCATCTGCTTGCATTTTGCACTCTTTGGTTCTTTCGCTTCCTGATATGTTGTTAGTATAGTTTTTATTAATAACTGTTATCTGTCTTGGCATTGGTCTGTTGGTTCAGCAGTTGATCGTTTAGTAAAGCGAGTGAACGAACTAGAAGAACATGCACAAAAAATACTTATACTACTGTGTTCCCAACTTATTCAAATAAAGGAAACTAAATAAATACACCATGCTCTCTAAATTCTCTTAATGAAGAAACAAAGTGCAAAAAGTGTCCTGTCATGTTCACACAAGAGTTGCTTCATGTCATGAAATAATAATAAACCTAACTTACGTGGACTTTGAAAAGTCTTCATAGGTGTTAGAAGACTTGGCACTCACTACAGAGCCTGGGAGTGGTAACGAATTGCATCTCATGTACACACAAAAGCATTTCAAGCTCTAGATAGAGTAAAATTTTTGTATTTTCTTTCCCCTTTATGACCATTCAGGGGTTCTGGGGCTCCATAATTGGCCTTGCCTTACCCATTATTGAGTAGAACATGTGTAAGCAAATAGTTTTAGGATCCTTTTTGTAGCTAGCTGTGTTGTTTCTGTGATCAGACCACACTTTCCAAGGAAAACGAATAAAACAAAGTAAGTGATAAAAGCATACGATACTGTAGGTACGATGACTAGCAACCATGCTTATGCAAGGTGCTCCAGATACAAGGTTCCTTGTCATTCACGACGTGTACTGGTTCTCCTAGAAGGTACTTGGTAATGAATGTTGCATGATGGGAGTATGTACAGTATAGGAATACTAAGTCAGGTAAGGTTTGGCCATGGTGTGCACCACCTATGTTGGCTATATAGGTTTCAAAGGAAGCAGAGTTAAATGTAGAACATGTGTTCATAGCAAGCTCAGAATCAAAATGAAGAACACGGAGCTGTGAGGTAAAACCACTACCTGCCACCAAGCAACAGGATAATCTCCACTCTGAGTAGAGTGCTCTGCTAATGCAACCTTGCTCTGCTAATGTAGTAATTATAGCTATCAGTCATTTTTAAGAATAAGTAATGAGTGATCATGCTTATTTCTTGTACTAATATTGAACTCTATGAGTTCGTTGGCTTTTTCAATTCTGCTGTGTGTGTGTGTGTGTGTGTGTTCCTTCTGTACCATTTGGTCTATTTGCTCTGCATCACGTAACTCCCTGGCTAAAAGCATGCCCTACTTCAGCCCTGGGTATACGTCTTTCTTTTTAATGGAAAAGTTTGTTTTTTTTCCTGCAAACTCATATTATCTTTATTACTCAGATGTTTTCCCAGCTGTCTGTTTCTCGACACGCTGTCCAGCACGTTGGTCTCAAATGAAGAGAAATTATTATGTGCCAGATGAGCTGGTTAAATAGCTAATGCTCTGTCCCTGTGTAATCCTCTATATAAGGATACAGATATTACTGCAAATCTCTCTTTTACTTTCTCTCTCTCTCTCTCTGTTTTTCTTCTTGTCGTACTGTCAGACATGGTTTATCTGATTTCTTGTTTGGAGTCCAATTACACACTAGTCCTTTTTTTCATCGGAGAAGTAATCAGGCGTTGTTGTGCTCTGCTGTGCTTTCCGACATACGGTGCTGTATAGCTCCACAGGCATCATCATCATCATCTTCATCTTCTACCTACTGTAGATGCTGTACTTAAAGGATATTTCGATCACATCTTGGGAAAATGTGTCTATAGAAAGATGTGTGTAATTACATTTCATGTCTTAGTTTGGAAGCAACTGAGGTCAGAGCATAGGGTTAGTCGTGGTATGGTTCACTGAAGATAAATATGGGTTTGTTTCATTTTCCAATCTGTAGTCCAAAGCCTTAACTTCTCATCCACCATGGTGTTGCAGTAGAAATGATGAACGAATTCAGCAAACACCAATCAGAATTCCTCAACAATCAAATTCGACTTAACATAATTACACAGTATATGTGGATTGAGCATCTAATCTATTTACATTCATGGAAAATTATAAATATAGTAGATTATGTTGTAGCTCTAATTTGCCGTATCTGCCTATATATACTGTATATTTTTTATGTGCAGCTTTAAAGAAAACAGCAAATATTTTAAGCTAAATTATGGTAAACAGTATACTCCGATAACCATAAAGCGCTAAACCATTAAACATGGCCTGCAAATGTGGCCTCCATGGACTATACTGTAATCTCATTAATCACCCTGACTGACACATTCTTAGCCACTGGACTCCTTTCCATGCATATTCGCCATGCCTGTTGCAAAGTAATGCTCAGTGTACTGTATCATTGTCTGACTGATTATGACTTATATGTAATTCTTTGACTTTGTTACCTAGTTTTTAGAGACTGTATTGTCTATGTGGTTTGCTGATCACCTTAATCTCAGACCATGACCTTGATTTACATTTTTAATTGTTTGCTTAAAAAAATTTATAAATATAGAGCTTGAGGCTCTGGGTTGATGATCGGAGGGTCGGGTTCGAGCTCCACCGCTGCCACGTTGCAACTGCTGGGCTATTAACCCAATTAACCCAGTACTAATATAAGCATCAAAAGGGAAAGCAGAACCCACCAATGTAAAGGATGATCATGAGGATGGTGTTACGTGGCTAAAGAGATCTATTTCAGATAAAATCTCAATCCTGCTGTAAAATTACAATATAAAAGGGCAGTGAAGTAGACATCAAGCACAGTTCATCTGTCAAAATGAATTATTACTGAACTGACTCAAAAGCTACTTGTAAAAAATGTTGGGCATAGAAGTCAATATCAAATATTTACACTATATTAAAAGAAAGGTGCAAATATTTTAAGAAGTGCATTTATTTCAACCTACTATTAATATAAATGTGATCTTAACATTATATGGCCAATTGTTCCAGTTGTAAAGGAGAAAGAGCAACCATGAAACTCAATACAATACTTTACTGTCGCCCAGCCAAAATAAAAGTGTCATCATTTGGATTTTAATGACCAAACCTTTAGGTCTTCCTGTCTGTGAAGATTCCCAGGTGAGGTGATGTGGAAGTTGAGACAAGGCAAATGGACTTCTTTCCATTTGATAGATACATTTCACTACTCATCCAAGTAGCTTCTTCAGTCTCAGGTAAGTTGGTAATGTCCTCATATTTAAGTGCTACAAGATCAAAGGATCCTCCTCTGTCTGAAAAGGCTTGTTACGCGAACAATGGAGAAGGTGAGAGTAGGAGGGGGGGGGGGGGTCGTTAGAGAGTGGAGGGGATAAAATTGTTTTTGTGCTTGATCTTCTGAGACCTTCCTGGGGAAGATCAAGACATCTTTACACACACAGGTCCACCAAGAAAGCCACACTCCCCTTATTCTCTCTTTATTGTCTTCCTAACAGCTCTCTTTCCCCCACTGTCTAGCGACCCTGCCTCATACTCTCACCTTCTCCATTGTTCATCCAGATTTAGATTTAGACTGGAGAATCTACTTGGCTGAGTAGTGAAACATACAGTATCTACCTAACAAGACTTAAATCTTTTTCTTCTTTCTTTCTTCTGCTCCTGTTAGGGGTCCCCACAGCAGACCATTGGTCTGCACCTAACTCTGTCTTCCTCATCATCCCTTGTCACTCCATTGTCCTCCCTTACCACATCTATAAACCTCCTCATGGGGCTTTCTCTTTTCCTGCTGCCTGACAGCTCCATCTCTAACATTCTCCTCCTGATATGCCCCTCATCCCTCCTCTGCACATGTCGAAGCCATCGTAATCTGGTCTCTGTAACTTTGTCCCCAACCATCCTACCTGCACTGTACCACTAATACTCATTCTTAATCCTGTGCATTCTTGTCGCTCCCAAAGCACCATCCTTAAAACTTTTCCTTTTATTCTTTCCAATATCTTTCTGACAAATATCACTCATGCTACTCTTCCCCACCCATGCCACCTTGCCTGCACTCTTTTCTTTACTTCTCCAGCACTCTGGTTGACCCTAAATTTTTAAGCTCCTCAAAGCTTTTGTACCTCTACTCCTTGCAACTGCACCTTTCCCTCGCCCTCTCTCTCATTTACACACATGTACACGCCATGTCCTGCTCCTACTGATCTTCATGCATCTTCTCTCCAGCAACCCTCCACCTCTCTAGATTTAACTTGACCTGCTCTCTACTCTTGCTACTGATCACAATATCATCCACAAACATCATAGTCCATGGGGACTCTTTTCTAACCTCATTCATCAACCTGTCTATCACCACTGCAAACAAGAAGGGACTTAGAGCAGAGCCCTGGTGCAGTCACACCGCCAACGTAAACCCAGTCGATCATACCTCACTGCTGTAACACTGTCCTTATACAGTGCATACAGTATCTTGCACCACATTCACATACTTCTTTCCTGACTTCCTCATGCAATACCACAGTTTATCTCTGGCCACCCTGTCATATGCTTTGTTTAGATCTACAAACACAAAATGCAACCCTTTCTGACCTTCTCTATACTTCTGCATCAGCATTCTCAAAGCAAACGTGGCAATTGTGGTGCTCTTTCTTGGCCTGAAGCCATACTACTGCCCACAGATTGTCATCTATCTTCTTAACCTAGCTTCCATTATTCTTTCCCATAACTTCCTAGTGTGGCTCATCAGCTTTATGCCTCTGTAGTTGCTGTTGCAGCTCTGCACATCCCCTTTGTTCTTAAAAACTAAAACACTTCCTCTCCATTCATCAGCCCAAATACTCCCAGAACCAGAAGAACTGGCTCTGGGAGTATGAGGAATCATTTTCACACATGAACTTGCCATGTGATGTTCTTGCTCGACTCCTCAGATACAAGATCTTGGCCAAAAATTAATGTCTGAAGAGAAATATATTTTGTAATGTTGAATAGGCTTGTTGAGACAATGCCATGGACAATGTGTGCCATAATCAAGCTAAAGGCGGTCCAAGAAAATATTAGAGTGTGTGACTGGCTGGGCAGTGTATTTTGAGCTTTTTTTTTTTCACTCAAAATTTTTCCACAGATAGGAAACAAATAGTCCTTTTTTATGAAAAAAAAAAAAAAAAAAAAAAAAAAACATTAAACTTATGCAAAATGTGACCCTGATCTGTTGGCTGAGAGTAGATCTGGTTCAGTGTAATAAGCATTGTTGTTAGTCAAGCATTTACTAAGTTTTACTCTGAGCTTGTACTAAAATATAAAGACGTTTGTTTTGTGCACAAATCTTGGAAAAAATCATAAAATCGAAAATATTATTCTCTACAAAATAGGGGTCCTACAGAAAGAACTTGGGAACCACTGCATCATAAGGTCTGTCCATTTTACCCTTACGGTAAATCATCAACAGTGTGATACATACTGTAGAAACCAGTAGAATCCTGAAACACACTGTCCCTATCAGAAAGAATTCAATCCGATTTTTTTTTTGGTACAAATGCTTAATTTTCACAGGATGCCTAAAAATTGTCTTAGGATTAGTTACTTGTGTATTGTAATGGTACTTGTAAAGGTGTGCTTAAGTTTCTGGTAACTCAAAGCATAATTTTGCATGGGAACAGGATGGCTTTATGGAGTGCAGAATTCAAAATTATTGACAGAAAGATTAATTTCACTAATTGTTCTGTTGACAGCTACTGTACTGTATATACTCCATAAATGCATTTCTGAACACCACAAGAGAAAAAATAATGACAAAGTGCTAAGTAACTCATGATGTGGGTGCACCAGACAAATAAAAAGTTAAATGGCAATTGCATTTCTAAAAGTGTTGACAACTAGACAGACCTCATCGATAATGAGCCAATGTTTTGTATGTGATGGACTGGCATTTTGTCCAGAGAGTAATCCCAGCTGACACCCAGTGTCCCTCAATATAAATGAATAAATGAAACAAATGCACAGAAAAGTATGAACATCAGTTGCTTAAAAAAGATCATTATAAAGGTTTGTCAGGTTTCAGAAAGAGTTGGACAGTCAGGTTTCCATTTTCGTGAATAACGATCCCGGGCCGAGATGGCTCGGAGCTCACTGCAGTCGTTCCCGTCAAGAGTCAGTGAGTGGAACGCCTGATCCTTGAAAATTGACAGATAACTTATCACCAACTTGTGGACAAGATTCATCTGTTGGCAGGGTTGTGCATGAATGCACTATAAGAACGCCAGTTATCGAATACATTCATTCTTTTGATGAATGGTGAACTGATTGAAACAAAACTAAAGAATGTGAACATTAACATTGTTAACATGCAGAGTAATGTACGCAAGTGGCAACGACTTTGTTCATTCGATTTCTATTATTGCTAATATAGACATTGTGCACATTAACAGAAGCCCCCTGAAGCTTGCAAATCATATACAACATCCTAGATTCATTGGAAAAGATCCAATTTTGTTTTGTATGTTTGACATACTGATTCATTTCTCCGGGACCAAAATTAAACTATCACTTTTCATAGTGAGCAGGTCTTTGTGCAACGGGAACCTATCACTTTTCTGATTAGGCGGGCTGTGTGTAAAGTGAATTTATTATTTTTCTTAGTGGGCGGGGATTTACAATTAACTTTGGTGAAATTTGTGGCAATTTTGTTCACTGCATTTTCTATTGACAATAGTGAGTTTACTGTTTGTAAAGACTGTAAAGGTGAGGCTCATTCCTTTATTAGCATTTGATAGCAAACATTATATTAATTAACTGGATAGTTACTACTACTGTATTTATTGAGGCTCCATGTGCTGAGGTCAAACTTCCTGTTTACAAGGTGGTATCAAAAAGTTTTGAGATTAGCTCTGTTTATCCTGTTTCTTTTTTTTCCCCTTAATGTTCTCCGTCAGATGCCTTAAAACAAAACCTAGCAGTAGAATTCGCTATTGACAGTCTGCCCCCTAGGGACAGAGTATTGACCACAATGGCATGAATGTTGAAAAAGACGATGAGCATGCACTTGGTCGAGCTGGTCGTGGAGATGAAGGGCTCTTCCACTGTGAAGACTGTTGCTTCAAACCATACACTCAAGTTTTGTCACTAATAATGATCCTTGACATGAAGGACGCGCTGACAGAGTTCTCAATGTTGCCAAATAGTTTCAATGTTTTCGGTGGGTGGAGCTCACTGAAGTTCTTCCTAAGCTCTCGTCCCAGTGATGTTCTTCTGCTTTTGAAGAACGTGTGCCACTCAAAACACCATCAAACGACTTATTGCAGCATCACCATTAACTTGCCTTAGTACTGTACCGTATATCAAATGTCTCTGTGGCAGATTTCCCCATTTTCATGCAGAATTTTATGTTCGCTCATTGTTCTAACTTGCTGTCCATGATAAAGTAGTAACATACATGGTCAGAATAGCACTAATTGCACAGCTCTTGATGTATACAGGATGATGTCTTTTGGCACACTGACTTATGAAGGTCGGTGCTCCCTGCGACTGTGCGTGCAACCTTGTGCTGTTATCTGTTGGTGTGTTACAGAACTAGTCTTGAAACTTTTTGATACCACCTCATATTTGGTTAAAGATCTAAGAACATAGAAATGATCCCATGAGTTGAACGATAGAATAGGATATTTCTTTATTGTACTGGTATATTTTTTCCAACCAAGTTGGTTTTCAAATTAGAAACACAAATCAAAGTATTATATAAGACAATATAAAAAGTTAAAACATGAGAATGTACCATATCCTTTTTCTTCTTTTATGGACCACAAAATTAGAGAGGTCAATCACAGGGAATTTCGAAGAAACAAAAGAATATTGTTTGTTCGTTTTAAGATCTAATTCTCCCTATCTGTCGGAGCAATCTTAGAGTTCTCCAAATAGATCAGTACACTTCTCAAGCTAATTTATGGTAAATAGTATACTCTGATGAAAATAAATAAAATTTAATTTAAAAACTAATGTACTGTATATCTTTTTCTCCTGTTGTTTACTTTACAACAAACTAATAAAGTGTTTCCTTTATTTTCGCTTCCTGTTTTGTATTCACACTTTTTCACTAAGCTCTGTAATAACCCTTGTTCCTATCCCCTTCACTGGTTTCTTCTTATTAGTCCCATTGTTGTCTCAAAGTGTGGAAAAAATTGATAATATAACTCTATTTAACAATGAATGGACAACAAATTAAATAAACAGATGCATTTCAAGATTAATTGTGAATGTATCCTATTTTTATATCCTAATATAAAATGATGAAGGTAGTCATCTACCAAACATCTACCGAACTCAGTTCTGTTGCATTTATCATTACACCAACGTGAAATTAACTGCATCTCTCCAGGGTACAATGGCATAAATCATACACAGATGCAAGTACTGGAAAAGATACACCCCACAAACAGGCAAGCTGCCATGGTGTGCATGATTTAATAGTTCAAATCCTGCATTTATATCACAGCCATGAGACTATGGAGGCTTAATGTATTATGAAGTATTGGTTATGCATCACTCAGCATGTTATTACCTGTGGGTGGCATTGTTACTTCCCAGTGAAAGTTTTTTTTATTTTTCCCCCAAAATTTTTCGTATAAAATTCCTACCTGTCATTTGTGTGTTTCCCCATCAAGACTACTTCTACCAGTCAGGGAGGGCTGTAGACTTTCACGTGTTTCTTCTGAACCACGTGACACCTGCGAGCCACATCTTTTCAAATTGCTTGCTCACGGACCATTGGGGCGTGTTGCTATCTGCTCCTCTCATCCCTCCCCTCTGAGAGAGCTTGGCCAATCAGCTCTCTCCAGGCCTCCAGGTGTGAGTGAGTACAGCATCACGGGGGAATCAGTAGTAAAGCACCCACCCTATCATCCAGAGATCGCGAGTTCAATTCCCGGGGGATGCTGTAACCTCTCGCAGCCGGAGGTCTAGAGATTGGCCGAGCTCTCTCAGAGGGGAGGGATGAGAGGTAATTAGTGCTCCCACATTAATCACGGCTCTACAGCCAATCAGGGTTCGTCTGTGAGCTCAGGCAAGCGGAAGGAGCGGATAGCACTGTCCTCCGAGTGTGTTACGTCGACCCCAATGGTGCATGAGTGAGCAGTTCAAAAAGATGCGGTCGGCTGGCATCACGTGGTTCGGAGTGATAGTAGTAGCCTTAATGTGGGTGCCCCCTAGGAGGAATTGGACACGACTAAATTAGGGAGAATATCAGGGGGAAAAAATTACACTTCTTTGTTTAATCTTATTGTTTGATCATACAAAATATAAAAGCTAAAAGCATAAAAACATTCAGGTTATTCATAATGTAGATTGAAGTTGTACATTTAGTACGAGTCCAAAAGAAACAAATTATAGAAGTATTGCCAATCTTACAGCAAGCCGCAAGTCAGGTGTTGGAATAACAGATGTGTAGTATATGTCACTCGCAATAACAGATGTGTAGTATATGTCACTCGCAATAACAGATGTGTAGTATATGTCACTAGCAAATTTTCAATCAATATTTCCCAATGAGTGTGTGAATGTTCAGGTGTGTCAAGATGGGCCTGATTGTGCAACTGCGAGTCGCTACATGGAAGCTGCATGAGGATCATGGGAGTCGAAATCGGTGGAAGTAGCAGGCTTGACTGTGACAGACATTCACTTATAGTATATAATTCTATTTGAGCACCGAATATAGGCTCTCTGAAGATCTGTTACTGATACTGCATCTTAATGCTTGAGCTTCTTCCAGCCAACTTGTGTGGGCTGTGATAAAAGGTTGGGAGCATCTGATCTATAGAAAGAGAAAGCTAGAATAAATCCGTTACTTTGTTTCTTACTTGTTAGCTCATGTGTTATGTATGACCTGAGCCAGTGCTTGCGAAAAATAGTGCTTTTGACTGAGTAGCCTTTTGCACCGAGACACTACTGCTTGCCAAAGACAATCCTGTATGCATTGTGGGAAACTAATATCCACAGCCTTTTCCTCGCTGCTCTGACAGCTAAAGGCCATGGCTAGCGGCAGTGCTAAGCTCTTACAGGCTATGGCTTGTGGGGGTTTCGCAATAAAATCTGACAAGGTTAAGAATAGCACGAGGTGATTGGCATCTGCCTCTCCTCTTTGTGTGCTTAAAGTGCTTTAAAGATCCAAAGAACTCATCCATTGCTGCTTCCAAAATGTTATAAATGGATCACTAAGTGCTTGTTTGCTTTCTCCCAGTTGTAGAGATTAAAAATTAATATGATTCATGAAAATTAATATGATGAATATGAATTT
>JAQMYG010000012.1:9876274-9891044 GCA_030014215.1 Clariallabes teugelsi | reverse complement strand
ACATAGAAGCAGTGTATTTGTATTATTTGACAGCATTTTTTGCCTAATTAATGCACCTTAAATTGTAAACAGTGTATTTCTTTCATTAATATTTTTTTCGTTCAAATTCATAAATTTTCTTTTTTACTTTACCTTTTCGTCACTGTAATTCTTGCTTGTTGTTTAGTTGTATATTATGAGTAACAATACCATTTCCTTTTGGGATTAATAAAGTACTCACCTGTCATTCATTAGTATATAATGACTAAAATGGAGGTGTAAACATGTAAACATGTCATAAATGGATGTTTAAAGCTTCTAAAATAAGGTTATATAGAAATTTTTGAAAGAAAAGTTTTTTGTTATAGACGACCTTGCGAAGGGAATAATTGCCAAATAAATAAATAAACAAAACTAATCGATTGCTAAATGTAGTCTAAAAATGGCATTTATTGTGTTCTGTTGAATAATGCATTGATATTAAGTCATCATTTCAAGATTTTGTTTTAGTTCCAGCATTAGGGATGTGACATTTGGACTCAAAATGGGAAACAGAAATCCTCAGAGCATGGATCGGCTTAGTATCAGTGAATTTGCATAACATTTAATGTAATCTTTTCAGCTAAAAGCAAACAAATCCTCAAAAACCTTTAAATCATTTACATCCTGAAAATGTAAGGTGTTCAAGTTAAACCAGGACTTTCGATTGTGCTGAAGAACAGAACATAGTTCTGAGAGTAAAAACTACCTATATATCTACTGTATATAATGCCCTCTACACTAATGTCCTTATCCCAGAGTTTCACTCGTGCTTCAATACCATCAAGGTAGAAAGTTTTCCCAGTATCCCAGACTGCCTGCTTCACGTCTGAAATGCTGTCCTCCCAGCATGGCCCAAACATGTGATCTGGCAAACAAGGGATATGGCAATAACTTCCATCCAAGTTCCTGTAATGTGCAAGTGGTGTTCATGAATGATTGTGTGTACAGTTCCCTTGAGTGTTCCACTCTCTAGATGTTCTGAAAGTTAACGAGAAGTTATCCATTAATTTTCAAGGATCATGCGTTCCACTCTCTGGATGTTCATGGGAACGAATGCAGTGGGCTTTCAAATCACCATACTGTGCTTAAAGTCTTCTGTAAATGTCAATAAGTTTTACATCTTCATTCACAAGAAATTTCATAACAAGTAAAGGTTGGAATTAAACAACTCTTATTTATATTATCAGTGTTATGGATGTGACATTAAACACAAACTTTTATGTCAGGGTACAGGTTTACTGCAAATTTTAAAGACAATTTTGTCTTTTTTGGAATATTTGATTTTGGATAAATTGGTGTTATGGATGTGGTGTTTTCAAACTATGGATGTGATGTGTCTGAATTAGTCCGATACACACTATACAAAGAACATGAAACACTGAAATAGTAATAAATAAAAAATAAAAAAAACTAGATACTGTAAGAAATTATTAAATCAGTAATTATTGCTGAGAGTTTTTTTCTGATGTTTTTCCTTCTCTTGGTTTTCCTCTCTTTTTTGTAGTTTTCATAATTTTTGCACCTTTGACACAAAGCATTGGAATTTACTATGAGAAAAAGTTTAGTGAATAAAAGCAAATACAATTGTCTAGTATTTTTGGTACTGTATGTTTTGGTTATAACCCTGTGAATTATGCTTACTTTTTTCCATGGTAAGATTAAAAGTAAGATTGACCTTTGCACGGAATTGCCCTTTAGCATTTTATGAGAAAATGTGACATCACCTTCCACTTAAAAGTAGAAATGCCCCAAAATGACATACTCATTAACAGAACGACTCGTGCTATTTTGCTCAGTTGAAAGCTACTGTAGCTACCCTGTTTGTGAATCCACATTTTCAAGATTAAATAAAGATTACATGTGCATACACACGGACAAACCTGAGGGATTTGGTTGGCTTTGGCATTCTCATGCTCTTAAAGCAAAAAAAAAAAAAGCTTATGAAATTGATTCTAATTGACTTTTCTTATCATTTTATAGCACATGATTCTGCTTCTACGCACGACTTAACATGAGATAAGCGCTAGCTGGGGTTAAACTGGGGGAACGAACAGAGGTGTGGAGCTCCTGCAGGTTTGATTTATGTGCATGGCAAAAGAAGTTCAGCAGGGTACTGTAATATTATGAAAATGTAAAATGTAGCATAGGATTATAGGTAGTAATAGTAGTAATGATAATGCAATACAATTTCACACTACATTCATGCATATTGGAAATTTTTTTGATTTCATGATTCTAAACTGGATACAGTGTTTATATACTAAAGGAAATGTGTTCATTTTGCTAGATTAAAGGCTTTGTAATGACGGTAAGAGCAGCATTAAGAAAGCCAGTGCTCAGTAAACTGCTTTATTTAATCTATGCGAAATTAAAGAAGTAAGAGTCCAGACCTATTTTTACTTTAAGGGACATTATGGAGGAAGTAACACAGAACACATTTTGAAAGGTGTTACATGGCACTTCTCCTGACACATGTCACAATGATATTTTAATTATGAGACAGTATTCAGTCATAAACACTCGGAATTGTTAAAAAGGACGAAATGTACTTCCAGTAAATTAGCTAGTTTCGTCACATGTGCTACCCAGGCATGCCATCATTCTGGAAATGATGACATAGGTACACAAATTCACGGATTGTCACATGATTGCATTCATTATTTAAAGGATTTATCAAGGACAAAGGTGAATAAGGAACTTTCCAGAACATTTTAATTATTTGTGACACCTACTGTAAGTCACCATGGGTCATTATGGGCTATAACAGATTAGATTGGTGAAGCAATGTTGTGTACTATATTACAGAGGATATCTTTTTTAGACATTAATTTTTTACACATTTTCAGTCTCTGTAAATATCTAATTTACAATTTACAGTGAGTATAGAAAAGAATCACCCATCCCTTAAAATAATCACATTTTGTTGCTTTACTGCAAAGTATATGAGTGATTCTTTTCTATACTCACTGTACAGTATGTGATATTACTGTATATGTTGTATATGCTGGACATAATGTAGACCTATATCATAATATGCCTGTAGTTTACGCCTGTAGTTTATCAATTTCGGGATAATTTTGTTCCTAGTCTGCCTGGTTTAACAGTTTAACAAGGAAATAAGGCAATGGGACATGCAGTTATAGGAGAATTATAAATGAAAGGACTTCCTGAGACACAGAATTACTATGATTACCTTGAAGTTGATTATTTCCCCAAAACAGCACATCCTGAGGTGTTTTTATCCCTTTTAAACCATAGCGATTAGCCAGTGACTACCGTAAATAAAGCAGTCATTTCCTTTTACACGAGTTACACGTGTCTCTTTTTTGTCTCTGAAATTAATAATACAAAAAATGCTTGTTTTGTTAATAAGAAACCACAAAGTGAAAAGTTCGTAAGTTGTTCCCATGCCATAAATCTTAGTGTTACAAAACACTGACACTGGCACAGCAGTGTACCTAGCAACCTTTTTTATTAATTTAATTAAAATCTCCATGTGATCTGAACAATTAAATTAATTCCTCGTGACACTCTGATATATTTTGGGTAGATGCCAGACATAAATTTGCTATTTTAATTATGGCATGATCTGCTGTCAAACAATCTTGCCGTAATGCGATTTAAGAAGCAAAATGCAATTAAATTCCAAGTTACACAATCATTTGACATCTGGAGGAGGTAAATACGGAATCCCAAGGATGACTCTGTTGACCTTTTCTGAACATTATTTGACAATGTGTAACATTTTTTGCAGTAATTTTTCTTTAATGATGCAAACCTGAAACACCCGAAGTCCAACCTCTGCCCTCTGTTAAATAACCTTAAAGAAAATGTCAGCATAGAAACAAAGGATTTTGTTTGGTAAATACCAACACTTTATCTTAGTTCCAATTATATTATGGTTGGACTATGTAGTGCATCCAGCATTTAAGTCCCTGAGAATGAGTTGAATAAGTGGGTGAATAAGTTTGATAATCAGCAAATTACCCCAGTCAGGGTTGTGGTGGATCTGGAGCTTATCATAGGCAAGAGCCAGAAATATACTCTGGATGGGATGCTAGTCTAAAACAGAATCATAGTCTGTATATACTGTTTATATATTGTAGTCAGAGCAAAAGATGTAAATTTATTTTGTATATATTGTGCATGACATGAAATTTAATTTTCATTTACATATTAGGCAGCAAAGTGGCTTAATGGCTAACGCTCTCACTTCACATGGTATATATGTGTTTATATTTAGGTACACCTTCTAATTCTGTGTTTTAGAATACATTTTAGAACAACACTGGATATATATATATATTTTTTTTTTTTCAAAATTATGAAATAACACATGTGGCATTCGGTAATTAATGGACAACAACAGTCAGTTGTTCTTTTAAGGTCAGCTGTTCTGGGGCAGTTCTTGCATGAACAGTATTGTGTCAAGTGCATTGGCGAAACCCATCAAGCACCATGATGAAACTGTCTCTCATGAAGACCGTCCCAGGAAAGCAAGACCAAAACGTATCTCTGCTGCAGACGAGAAGTTCATTTAGAGTCACCAGCCTCAGAAATCACCAATTAACATACAGCACCTCAGATTTGAGCCGTTACCCTGTCTTATGCCCTAAGTCTTCTACGATAGGATCCAGGCCCCCCGCGATCCTGTACACAAGATAAAGTGGTATAGGCAATGGGTGTGTGACTGATATACACACTGATCAGCCATAACGTTATGAAGAGTCACCTAATATTGAGTAGGTCCCCCTTTTGCCACTAGAACAGTGTCAGAACAGAACTGTCTGTTCTGACACCTTTCTATCAGAACCAGCATTAACCTTTTCAGCAATTAGAGCAACAGTATATCTTATATTGAATCAGACTACACACACCAGCCTTTACTCCCCATTTGCATAAGTGAGTCTTGCCTGCACATGACCCAGTCGCTGGTTCAACATTTTTAATTACTTAGACCACTTTTTGGTAGTTCTTGACCATTGCAGACGAGAAACATTCCACAAGATCCAATGTATGAGTATTGGAGTTGCAATGACCCAGTCCTCTAGCAAACACAATTTGGCCCTTGTCAAAGTCACTCAAATCCTTATGCTTGCCCATGTATTTCTGTTTCCCTTAACATCAGCTTAAGGGACAGCTTAAATGAACTCTTGCTGCCTGATATATCTCACTCACTTCCATTGTACCAGGGGGGCCAGGGGTAGCTCAGTTGTTAAGGCATTGAACTACGGTTTGGAAGATCCCAGGTTCAAACCCCACAACCACCAAGTTGCCACTGTGGGGCCCTTGATGCTCTGCCTAAATGTAAATGTAATGAGATTGTAAATGTAGCTCCTTTGACAAGGGCCAAATTGTGGTGTCTAGACAAATGGATCAGAGCAACTCCAAAACTGTCTTTATAGGCTCTAACGTCTTATAGGACGTTCCTGAGTTGCAGTGGTCAGGACCGACCTACCAAAAGTGATCCAAGTAAGTAAAAACAGTGAACCAGTGACAAGGTCATGAGTGGGCAAAGATCATTGAAGCGAAGGCTAGCCTGTGTAGTCCGATCTAATAGAAGCTCTAGTCCAGATCAAATTGAGGAAAGGGTTAATTCTGTGATAGAAACGTGTCAGAACATGCAGTGCATAAAACGTGGCAAAAGGGGGACCTACTCAATATTAGGCAGGTGGTAAGAATGTTATGGCCTTTTCGCACATTGCTGATACCTATGAAACACGTAAGGCAAAGCTCTCTCACTCCTTATTGCCAGTAAGCCATGTTTCATAAGCATTCATGTCCAACATGTTTTCTCATGCTGTTAATTCTGGTGATGTGAAATCTTGATGTAATTACTTATTACTTGATTAATCATAACATGCTCGTTATTCATGACTGGCAGGTTTGTATTAATTGCACCCAATAAAAGTTTTAACATTTTTCAGCATTGCTTGAGTTAATTTTAAACCACACTGAGGTGAAATAATTAAAATATTAAGCCTTCTAGAAACGTTGTACAGACTGTAAATCACCCACTAATTTATTTAATTATTTTTACGTTTTACTGCCTGTAGATGGCGCAACACGCTGTCCTGCAGCGTGTGACCAGAACCCCCAGGATTTCAAATAGCTCTATATTCAAACTCTAGTGCACTAGGTAGGGTGCATCACGTCTCGTTTTACATGATAACAAGCAGCGCACTTGTGCAGGGCTCTGTTTCGCGATGGGGCGTGGTCCGAGCTCGGCATTCCCATAATGCCTTCAGTGTTTACATGCGTGCACTGACAGCGGCGTTGCTGTTCAGAACAGCTTGCCTAGTAACCAAGCGGAAGTTGGAGTGTCCGAGCGGTCGCGCTCGCTGCCTGTTCGCCGGTGGGAAAAGTTACGCCGTGAGTACCGTACCGTGTTACCGGAACCACCGGGAGGGTGGCGAAAACAGGACTAATAACACGGGTTTTAAAACATGTTTTTTTAGTAGCTGTGAGTGTCGGTTAGCGGTTAGCATCCTGGCTAATAAGGAAACGGCGTTTGAAGTTCGTTGCTTAGTGACGGGTTTTTCTTCTATTATTAGTATTATTAGTATTATAGTTGTTTCTCTGGCTCCTGCAGCTCAGTGCTGCTGTTTTTTATTTATTTATATTATCTTGACTTTCCTTGTAGACTCAGAATAAACCCAGATGGTGGTTGGTCCCTACTGTAGTTTTCTGACCAAAAGTTTGATTATCTTTATTTCTCTCTCTAATTTGTTGTCTATGGAAAGCCGTTTACACGTTCTTCCTTCCTTCTCGCGCTCAAGTCACGCCCCCACATACGTCATTGAAACTTCGTGTTTATGGCTCTATGCTCGTTTTAATAAAGATACAGGAAAGTAAAAACTAAATAAACTACCGAAGAGCAGTGCTGATCAGACACGCTGATGTTGTGCAATGCATGGCTAAGCAGAGACACACATACAAGAGGCACCAAGATTTATTTTTCAGCAGAAAGTAACTGTGCACGCGCAAAAGTCGTTTAAAATCGTCACGTGTCTGGCTGCGCGCTCGCCATGCCGTTATCTGCACATCAACACGTGTTGCTACTGTATAATGTGCAATGTGCAATAAAGTATAAAACAAATTATAGCATGCAGAAAGTATACATTCTATTATAAATAATTATTAGTTGGTATAACCTGACTGTATTTATTTATTAAGGATATAAAATGTAAATAGATATAAAGTGCTTAGTGCTTGATTCAGGCCTCTGGTCTGCTGTTTTCATGTTCTCCCCATGTTTTGTTGGTTTCCTCCGGGTACTCTGGTTTCCTCCCACACTCCAATTTGAGAACACCAGTTATCACCAGTAATATGCATGTACTGGTGATAACTGGTGTTCTCAAATTGTCCATAGTGTGTGAATGAGTGAGTGTGTGTGTGTGTGTGTGTGTGTGTGTGTGTGTGTCCAATGGATTGGCACCCTTTCCCGGGTATGAGAGTGAAGTGTGAGAGGTGGACATACTATATCCTGACACCACATGACCTGATTAGAAAGAGTCTAAAGCTCCGCCGACCTACTATGCCATATCATACATCACTGAAAAGCTTGTTTCCTGGTATGCACTGTATGGCCAAATGCATGTGGATGCCTGACCAATCACACGCCCAATGTGGTCCTTAATAAACTGTTACTACAAAGGTGTCAAGAATGTCTTGAAATTAGTGTTTCCCTTAACTGTAACTAAGAAGGACAAACCTGTTCCAAGTAAATCCCTTATTATATTACTGTATATGCAGGATGTAATGTAGACCTATATCATAACACGTCTGTAGCTGATGCACTTATAATCGTTTATTATTTTAAACAAGAGTAGGGAGTCAATTTAAGGCAAATTACAGGCTGGTTTTTGTTCCAAGTCCGCCTGATGTTTCAACCAAAAAAAAATCAATTCACAGTTAAAAAAGGGGAAAGGATATGCTGTTATAGGAGAATTATAAATGATGGATTGGTGTGATAGGGCTTGCTGGGAAGCAGTATTACTGTTATCACCCTGAAGTTGGTTATTTTTCAGCACATCCTGAGGTGTTTTTTTATTTTTTAAACCACAATGATTTGCCAGTGGCTATATTCGTAAATAATAGGCAGTCATTTCCTGAGTAACCCGTGTGTCTTACATACATTAATTAATACAAAATGCAGCTTCTTTTGTTACTAATAAACCACAAGTGCAAATTTCTAAGTTCTTAAAGACTTTCTCATGCCATAAATCTTACCGTACCGCACTCACACTGGCACAGCGGTGTACCTAGCAATGATTTTCATTAATTTAATTAAAATCACCATGTGAATAAGGCAATAGGACATGCTGTTCTAGAAAAATTAGAAATGATGGATTGGTGTGATAGTGATTGCCGGGAAGCATTATTTTTGCTAAACTTGCACATACTGAGATTTTTTATTCCTTTTAAACCAGAGTGATCTCAGTGCCTGTCAGGGTCTGACATCACTAATGCTTCAAAATCTATTTAAAATCCTTTCCAGAAGATTCTGGGATATTATAGCAACAAAGGGGCACGAGATATATGGGTGTAATGGTTTAGGAGAGTGCACAAACTTTTGATCGTATAGTTTATGGATGATTAAGATTCATTTATTCATCCACTCTCTATACCACTTATGCTGTACATTGTTATGTGAAGCCTGGAGCCTATCCCAGGAGACTTTAGGCACCAGGCAGTGTACACACACACACACACACACACACACACACACACACACACACACACACACACACAGGTACTCACACACTCATTTACACGCTGCAGCCAGTTTGGGAAGGAAACTAAAGTACCCAGAGGAAACCCACCAATCACGGAAAACTCGAGGCGGATATCGAACCCTCACCCCGGAATTGCGAGGCAACAGTGTTAACCACTACGCCAGTGATTAAGATGTATGTGGCAATTTCTTTTACAAACTTAAATATCAATTCAAATATATAACCTTTTTTTCTATATTCATTATCAAAAATTCCATTTGTATTAATTTGTAAAAAATAAAGAAATGCCATTCTGAGAAACTCTTGCGAATGCAGTGAAATAAATATTTTATTTCTAGCAGTATCAAAAGAAACAAATTTTTGGTTTTATTTACACATGGCACTGTGCAATTTTCTTTTCTGACATGATCGCAAAACCTTGAATAGCGGTTGATGTCAACACCTCAATGGTTTTTCTTTACCTTTAAAACTACTAAGCTTTAGAATGATTTTTTATTTTTAAAAAAGAAGCACTCTAAAATAAGATTACAGGACAAATGCATAGCTGAAAGCTTAGTTTTCACGAAACATTTGTATACAGAAAAGAATCACTTCAGTGGCAAATACATGAAAGAGAATCAAAACATAAAGGTCACTTACTCTTGAATAAACGGTAGCTATGAGCAAGTTATATCACTTCTCCACATAGTCTCCCAGCAGGTCGATGCACTTCTTGTATCATTGCACTAACGTCTTCATTCCTTTAGAAAAGCAGCTTTTTGGCTGCTCCGGAGTCCAGGTTCCCTTTCCTCATCATCAGAGGTGAACCTGTGGCAGAACAGAGTCTGTATAAGTGGACCAAAGATGTGATAGTCTCGTTCTGCCAGATCAGAGCGGTAAAGTGGTTGTGAACGTTGTTCAAACTGTAGCTGTTACACTGCCTCCACCACTGAGGCACCTACACGTGGACATGAACTGTCACAGAGCAGCAAGAAACTTTTTTTTTTTTCAGATTTCAGATTCTGTCTCAGCATTGCACAGTACATTGCACTGGTTCCTGATTGTCCCTGTCCTGTAAAAGGCACCATAATAGGACCCTCATCATGGTCATGATGATTTTCTTGGCAGAGGGCCGTCATTTGAATTCCTTTTGTCCTGAGAAAGATGGGTATTGCTTTTCACTGCATGCTTTGTCTCTTGTTTTCCCGCTCACGGTTACAGCATAACTTTCAAATTACATATCTTTTTCAATTTACCCTCATAATAAAGTCTAACATTTGAATCCAATCCTAACAGGATACTAGACATTTATACAGATACATTACTTGATACTTGATACTTGAAGACCCTGTTTATCCACCGTTATGGCGGAGTAGGTCCTTAAGCCACCTTCTGTAAAGTTTATGATTTCTGGCTATTTCAAACAACTTTTCCATTTCTTTCCGCCAGTGGTCCTTGTGGTCATTTGAAGTCATAGGACCTCCAGAACGTTGCCCGAGTCATTCAGTGGTTGTCGTCTTGTTGCGCCTCGTGTCCAGCCCATTTGAGTTTCCGCTCTCTGGCATCTCCGTAGGCCTCCTTGAACTTGGTTTGCTGTCACATGTTTTAATTTTAGATCCTGTCTCCAAGACGGATCTTCATTTGCTCTCTGCATTGTCTGTAGCTTCTTTCTCTTCTGTTCCTCGCATTGTCCACGTTTCACAGTCACAGTTGAACAGTACCGGCGAATTAGTCCGGAATTGTATGACAACATCGTCCTGTTCGCCTACGACGTACAGACGATGCTGAGTTGATGGTACAGGAACTTAGTCCTACAAAAGTCTGTCTGTGAATCAACAGGAACAAGACCTAGGCGATGAAGAACAACTGCTGCACCAGTGGAGCAATCACGCTAGAAGGACAAACCATCGATTTCGTTGATAAATCATTTTCAGTCACCTACGACCCAAAAAGATGCCCAAGCTGTAATTCAATTGTTACAGGATCGAATCAGATTTATTTTATTTTTTTCTTTGGCTATTGATTCAATCTGATCAGAGCCAGTTCTAGTTTTAGAATATTTGCAAATGTATGCATGTTCAATTAGACAAAGCCTAATTTTCATGAATACATACAAATTTATGACCCTGATCTCGGGTTATCATCTCCAAGGTTCCATGTGTTCTCCCTGTGTCTGTGTTGGTTTCCTCCAGGTTCTCCAGTTTTCTCCTACCAAAAAAAAAAAAAAAAAAAACACAGGATGAGACTAACCAATTTCAGCTAACTCCGTGTACAGTAGCCTGCCCAAAGTCCTTCTCACAGTCAACAGTTGCAGCACATAGTCTTTGTAAATGAATAAAAATAACACCAGCTGTTTTTCCCTTTGTGGATATCTCTCCATCAGTTTATTCATAGCTGCCAACTAATTAGTAAACGAAGCAATTATTCAGTGCACAACACCAAACTGGAATAAAGTTGTGTCAGGGAGATTGGAGATAACCTTGTGAATAAATTATTCCTTTTCTGAAAATAAAAATAAAATAGAGTTGTCCTCAAAAGTTTTCATATCTTGGGAGAATTTGCAAGATGTGGACCATTTTATTTTTTTTAAAGAAGGCAAATCAAGTTTATTTTATTTCTTATAGGATTTAAGTTCCTATGTAAGCCATAACAGAATGGCACAATCATCAAACTAAAGAAAATCAGGAAATAATCGCTGTTCAAAAATTTGCATATCTTTAGCTCTTAATATTGTAATGCAGTCTTTTGTAATAATTGTGTATGGGATCCTTCATTCTCTCAGGTGATGTAGCTGTCCATTCTTCTTAACAGAATACCATCAGTTCCTGTACATTTTTTGGTTGTCTTGTATGAACTGCAGGTTTGAGATCTCCCCAAAGTGGCTTAATGATATTGAGGTCAGGAGACTGTGATGAACCCTCCATCACCTTCAACCTTTTCTGCCTTAGCCATTGGAGGGTCAACTTGGCCTTGTGTTTTGGATCATTGTCATGTTGGAACACCCTAGTGCGTCCCATTGTGCAGCGTGCGTGTAGAATGCAAATTGGCTGCCAGGATTGTCTGATAACATGCTGCATTCATCTTGCCATCAATTTTGATTAACTGGAGATCACACAGCCTTAAAACATAAGAGATTCACCACTATGCTGTACAGTGGGGATGGTGTACTTTTCACCATTGGCCTGGTTGACTCATCACCCCAAATGACTCTGCTCCAGAAGCTGTGGGACTTGTCTAGGTTGCTGTCTGGCGTACCACAAGGCGGGCCTTTTTGTGTAAGTACGTCCTTATTGTGCAACACCATTTTTTTTTTCAGAGCAGCCTGTATTTATCTCAAAGTTGTTTGTGGGTTTTTCTTTTCGTCTGACAGTAGTGGGTGAAATTTTTTTGGTTGACCTGATCGTGGCTTAGTATCAACAGAACCTCTTATTTTCCACCGGTAATGACCGGCATTTTCAAGTGGTGAAATATCTTTTCATATCCTTTTCCTTCTTTATAAAGTTCAACTACCTTATTACGCAGGTTCACTGGCAGTTCTTTTGTTACTCACTGACTATTTATGCACAGACACTAATTACAATTACACTCGCAGGCGTGGAAACCTCCCTTTAATAGCAATTTAAAACCTGTGTGTGTCAACCTGTAGCCAAACATTCAAGGATATGTAAACTTTAGATCAGGGTTGTTTGGGTGATTTCAGTTATCATTAGGTTTGGTTAGGAGTCAAACAACTATGTGATAATTAATGATTTCATGTGACCACTATCCTTAAATTGGAAAAAAAATTGCATTTAGGATATGCAAACTTTTGAGCACAACTATATATACATTTACATTTAGGCATTTGGCAGACGTCCTTATCCAGAGCGACTTAGATTTTTCTATATAAGATGGTAGATGATAGATGTTCGAGAGTGCGACTTCAAACAGGACGGTTTTTAGGTAGGAAGTGAAATGTATTTCTGTCACTCAGGTCCTTTTGCCTTCATATTTACCCCTGCTGTGAGCGTACCAGAGTTTCTTCAAAACCTCCCCACACAAGTCACCAGCGGCGTACCTATAGACTGAAAGCTAGACCCAGAGATCATGCTGCTAAATGTAGGCAAGAATTTCCATGCTGGGCGTGCGCTGAGCTTGACAGGTTTCTCTGAACCGCTTCTGTGCGTCAGACGGGATTTTGACCTCCTCAGTCCTGGTAGGATTTATTTATTTATTTATTTATTTATTTTCTTTCCGTACCTTGCTGCACTTCCTTTGCGATTGACTTTCCCTTTAGATTTTACCCTCCCGTGCATCCTAACTATTTTCAAAGAGCAGCGGGCGGCGAACCACTACAGAGCCCACGAGTATCAGTTGCACAAACATCATGTCCACACTGCTGGTCGTTATGGAAAAGTTTAGATGAGAAACATTCTCGCAAATCCACCACATCCAGGACACAGCTGTCAGGATCGTCCGAAACCGATCGTGCTGACTGACGAGCAGCTGTGTGTACATTATTAAGAGTCCGATCAAAGCCTGGTTTATAGTCAGGTTCCGCTTTTGTTTTGTTCGTTTTCGAGAGTTGTATGCGCTTTGTTAAAATAAAGAGAAAATGCCTTTGTGTTCGGTTCTATTCATTTTGTTTATTTTTTTGAGAATTTTGAAACTCTGAGGATTATTCAATTCCTTTAAGGGTTTTATGTAGGATTCTGAAAAACTGAATGTTTTCCATCAAAGCTGTTTAAGAAGCTTCAAAGACAGAAATGATCTTCATTAGTCTTTTTGCACAGATGGCTTTAACAGGGGTGCATTTCTGTTTGTTGTTACTGTGTGTTTGTACACGGGTGAGTCAAAAATTATCTGCACTCCGGTTATATTAAAACTTCTGTTCATTTGTAACTGCAGTGCGTGAAAAAAATGGATGTCCCACTTGTGATTTGCGCAAAAGAAGAGCAGCGTGCAGTGATTAATTTCTTGTGGTCTGAGGCTGTACCTGGTGTCGAAAAAAACCTCACGGAACAGAAGCGTTTGGATCTCTGCAAACGAAAGTCAATGCTTACATTTTTCTGGGATTCTCAAGGACCAGTATTGGAACATTATCTCATTATAGTGAGACGCTTATTGAAGAGTGAAGCCTAAACTTCGGATTAAACGCAGAGGACCGATATCCAAGGGCGTTGTGATCTAGCATGATGATGCACGTCTGCACACTTCTTCCCACTCTGTGGACACTCTGCAGAAATCTTACTCCTGAGGTGTTAAAGCGTCCTCGAGGACGAAGATCCACTTGTATGAAGAAGCGAAGACATCGGTGCATTCATGGCTCGAAGCTCTGTCTAAAACATTTTTTAACGAGGGAATAAGAAGCTCGTTGACAAATGGACAAAGGGCATTGAAAAACGAGGCGGTTATGTTGTGAAATTATATTTGTCTTTTTAAAAAGTTAATTCATATAAATTCTACAGCCAGAGTGCGGATAATTATCGACTCACATTGTTGAGTCGTTTTGTACTTTCTTCGCCTTCACCAGTGTTCGTACACATTTCTGTACTTGCACTCTCTGTTAACAATATTGCTGAAACTCAATGACCTGGGTGACCTGGGGAGAACTGACGAGGTTTATTTTTTGTTTTTATATAATCAGCCGTCGTAAGACAGGAGAAATATGCACTTTATTATAATTCTTGGTATGATCACTTCCCCACTTCAATGGCACACAGTCAAGGCTAGAACAATCTCATCTTTAACTTGTACAACAATTGTGTTAATGATGCAAGATATCACATCACCTGATGTATTTTTTTTTAATGATGTAGTTATGTTTAGATTTCGTGCATCCAGTACATACACAAGGTCTCCGGGTCATTGAGCTCGGGTTATGGTGTTTTCTCCAGAAAAAGTTTAATTTGCCTCTTGAACGCAACATCCATCCATCTGTAGTGTATTCCAGTCTCAACCCTAGTGTTTCCTGGTGTAGACTGTCTGACAGTGAGCAGGACAACGCACTTACTGAAAGAGCTGAAAAGAATGAATCAATATTATTATTTTTA
>JAQMYG010000012.1:9865962-9876211 GCA_030014215.1 Clariallabes teugelsi | reverse complement strand
TATTGTTCATAGCACTGCAGGCAGAAAAGTTGTAAAGGTACCTTAGGGCCTGACGTGGTTCTGTGACGCAGCCGCATTTTATTAATCCAGTATGATATTAGAAGCGGTAAAGTGGCCCAGTGACAGCGTGATTAAAATGGACCTGAAGTAGGGTAATACATAATTGGTGTGACGGAACTAATATCAGCTGAGTCCTTCTTCTAGAGTGACACATTCATTTGCTGGGTGAGTGTGTGTGAGTGTGTGTGTGGGAGTGTGAATGAGGGGAAACAGACTGCTCAGCAGAGCTGCAGGAGACACTCTTTTATAATCCTGAAACAGTCAGCGTGATTCTGCTTATATTTTCGAGGGTGCTGCATTATCAGTAGCCTCTGGTTAAATTTGGCAGCTCTGATCTCTGATTTGAACGTTGGCCATTTTATCCTTGTCCCACTGTTGTTCTGGTTGTGAATGAAATCTCTAGTGTTAGAGTGGATTCAGTCTTTATCAGATACCCAACTGAAAGGAACTGAAAGGAATAAGCCTGCGATGTTCATTGTTGTAGACATTAGGCAGCTTTTTGCAGGCTGCCTGTTAACCCAAGTGGGGTTTGTGTGCGTGCGTGTGTGTGTGTGGGTGAAAGCACTAGGGATGTAACTTTCCCTTTCTTGTTTCCATTTTTAATACAATACTAATAATACAGCATTCAGTTGCACAAATTACAGTCTGCATGCTTTTTCAAAAAGCTGAAGCTGTAAGATTGTAAAATTATACAAGAACTAATAGCAACTTTGGTCATGCTGAATTGTTCCCCTGATACGAGGGGCGTTCAAGTCAAACTGGGACTTTTGATTGTGCAGAATAACAGAGCACACTTATGAGAGAGAGATAGAAAAAAAAACCTCCCTTTATTTCTCTATATAATCCCCTGCTACACTAATGCACTCATTCTACTTAAGGTAGAATGTTTTCTTGGTACACCAAAGCCATGATCAGACTACCTGCTTCACTTCTAAAACTCTGGCATCCCAGGAACTCCTTTAATGGCCCCAACATGTGGACCAAGGTCAGGACTGTACGGGGGGGATGGGCAATAATTCCCAGCCAATTCCTGTAATGTGCAAGCGGTGTTGGTGAATGATTGTGTGGACAGTTCACACACATAAATGTGTCTCTTCCATAAGTTGGCAACAGGTTATAAATTTTTTTTTTTAAGGATCAGAAGATTGCAGCCGGCTCCGAGCCACATCGGCCTGGGATCGTCATTCACAGGCGTTGCATCCTTCTTTAAAACCTTTGCAGCGTTGAAATGTTTTACTTCAGGTAAGAGTCTCATCTCCATACTGTGCTTCTTGAAGTCTTCTGTAAATATAATCGGTTTTACAACTTCATTCATGAGAAATTTGATTATAAGTCCCGGTCTGACTTGAATGCTGTTTTTTATTTTTATTTTTTATACATACGAGAGAGAGAGAGATTAATGCAAAGCTTCATGCAGCTTGATTAACCAGACCATCCTCATTTGTGGTAATTGACCCTTTGACACAGCCTTGATATTGATCACAATGTCCATCCACAGATGCCTCGGAATAAATGGCAAGAACAGCCGAATAAGGTGTCATTCATATCTTCTCAAAGCAGACTTTCTGCTGGTGTGCAGCAAGGCTCAGTGCTAGGGCCTCTTCTGTATACCATAGAAGTATATGACACTGTGAGATCATAATTAGGGATTTCCTGCTTGCTAATTTTATTATTCAGAAATCCATCTATCCATAAGAGGTAATGAATGACTGTTTGGTTAATACGTTTCCATGAAATTAAACTGCTGTTTAATATGTTTGACCCGAAGTTCACCTAGACGAATAATCTACAGAAATACTAAACATCGGGCAAAAACATTACTGAAGGTCAGCTTAATATTTCAGATGTCTTCAGTGTCGCTGCAATATAGGCGGCACAGTGATGTAGTGGTTAGCACTGTCGCCTTGCACCTCCAGGGTCCGAGACTCATTTTTTTCCCAATCCCTCTGCACACTTTAACTTTTACACCATGACAATGATGCTATCTGCATCAAAATTGTGCTTGCCAGATGTGGTCTTTGTTTTGTTTTAATTTCCCCCTCGTTTAAAGTGCTTAGAGATTTTGTGCACGGTTGTCTCGAAAAAGGCACTAGTACCGAACTATCCGTGCACATCCCTAGCAATATCTTGTCCTTTCCTCCCTCAGACACTTGCGTTTCAGCTCAGATCTGGCAGGCATGCTGAGATTTGTCATCAGAGATGGCAGCTCATCACCCGTGTCTTGAAATTTCAGCAAGATAGAGCTGTGTACGTATGTCTTTTGAAATGCAGGTCAGGATCTTGTGATCTTTCAGAAGAACTCATACCATCTGACAACGCACATAACTTTAGTGTAGTCATCATCGACGACTTTCCTTTTCTCGTTATATCACTGTCTCGACTCAGTTATTTAAACTTAAGTTTAGTCTTTTAGGTTCCTTTTAGAAAACCCAGCCATTTCTATCCATGTTTTTTTTTTTTTTTTTTTTTTTGCTAGCTCGTTACTCGGATACTCGTTGCGCTCCTTAGAGATTGGCTTACTGCAGTAAACTCCTGGCAGGTGTTCCCCTGCGTACGTCCTCTGCGACTGATCAGGAATGCAGCTGCATAGCTACTTTTCAGCCTTTCTAAGCTTTCCATTACCCCATTGCCGCATTCGCTCCACTAGTTTACCTGTACAAGCATTACATCAGATTTATAAGCACTGATGTTTGGACCCCCACCTGCCTGAAGGGACTAATCAACACTCGCGCTGCACCACTCTCCCATCGACAGCTCAACTGAACCCACCATCCCTCAAGGTACTAGGATGACATTCATCCAGACTCAGGATTCTGTCCTGGCACCCAAGGTGGTAGAATGAACTTCCTCTGGCTGTCTGAATAGCTGAGTCACTGTCTGTCTTCAAAGACTGCTGACCCAAATCCAGGGGAGAAAAAAAAAAAAACTCTGACTCTGTTCTTTGTACAAATCCTTTCAACAGGGTTTTAGTTTCCTCGTGTTCTTAGACCCTGACTTTTTTTTTTTGATAAAGTCTATACAGTAGGTCTCTCTGGATAATGGCATCTCCTCAATTCTTTAAATGTAATTTTATTGTATGCTATATATGTCTTTTGACTTATAACATCCACTTACAAATTTCCTGCGGTGCTGATTGATTGATGCCTGTATTGTTCTTAAGTTAATATCGGTGTAATATATCCATTTCTGCAACAATCCACAATCTGACTCGATCCCTCTACTGCTTCCAGTACCAGGTCACATAGCCCCCTGATTTTTGTTGATGCGTCCATCTTGCCAGCTGTACTCGCATTAAGCTTTTTTCCAGGTGCATTGTGCCACGTACATAACTTTTGTCAAAAGAACCAGTCATTAACGTGTAAAATTACGTTCAGGTTCATTCATGAGAAATTTGATCACAAGTCCCAGTCTGACTTGAACGCTGTTTTTTAAAAAATTTTTTAAATACATACGCGAGAGAGAGATTAATGCAAAGCTTTATGCAGCTTGATTAACCAGACCATCCTCATTTGTGGTACTTGATCATAATGTCCATCCACAGAAGCCTCGGAATCAATGGCAAGATATTTGCTTCCTATCCAGAGGAACAGCCGAATAAGGTGTCATTCATATCTTCACAAAGCAGACTCTGCTGGTGTCCAGCAAGGCTCAGTGCTAGGGCCGCTTCCATATAACATACAAGTCATAAAGAGACCCAGAGACAGACAGATGACAGAAAATACATTCCGGTTAAACAAAAGCAGACACAAGCAATCTTTTTATTTCTTTCTTTATTGTAAAGCAATGCTGAAGACGTCCAAAATATGCAATAATCTCCTTTTGAACATTTAATGTTGAGATGTATCTGCTGGTCAAGGTCTACATGGAAGGTCTTCGTGAGAGCCAGTTTCATTATGGTGCTCGGTGGCTTTTACAAATGCACTTGACCATACTGTTCTTGCAAGAACTATTCTAGAAAGGCTGACCTCTGTGGCTTAAAATAACAATTGACTGTTGTTGTTCTTACATAATTACCTAATTCCATATGTGTTATTTCATAGTTTTAAAATCCCCAGTATTGTTGTGAAAGAAAAAAAAAATCACTAAACAAAAACAAAGAAATTTGCATGATCCCAATGTGATCTCAAACTTTTGAGCAGTAGCGTACATGCCAGTGTTACTATTGCGTCCTCTTTCAAAACTATATGACTGCAATGTAAAGCTAATGTCATTTTAGTCTGCACTTTACCTATGTCTAGTGACATCTATATTTTGCGTTTTAATTATCTGGCTCCGAAGTATAACCTTATGGCTTTTAAGCTGTTATGATGGACTAAAATACTAATGGCTGATTAAAGTTATAATGCTTTATTTATGGCCCTTTCCTAAGAACCGATTTTAAAACAGTCTCGCTATTCGTTTTTTTTTTTTTTTTTTTAACAGTCATCACTGTTTGTTTTTACATCTATATTCAGCAGATAAACCAGCAGATGGACCGGAGCGTCTCACATATCTGATTAAATGCTCGCCGCTCACAATGCCGCCTTTCCCTCGGCCACCACAGCCTCTATATACCCGACTCGCTTTAGGGGCAACGAAACCGACAAGTCTTTGCAATTTCTCAGGAGCAGTGCCCTTTCTAAGCCTGGCATCTTTGCACGTGTATACAACAGGACACCTTTTCTCCATCTTTTCATATACTTTTAATTAAGTCATTTACTTTCTGCTCTAGTGTAATCTGTCGGACCTGTTGAATCAGGAAGGAGACAAAGCTAAATGAGCAGGTTATGCCACTCTGTAGGTCACCGAAGTAAATCAGAGTAGCTGCTCACATTCAGTTCATGATGTAGAGTCACTGATGCGGGTTTGTTTGACAACTGACACGGTGTCACTCATTATGATGAACATTTAATTCTGCATGCTACAGTACAGCGTGTGGCCACCCTGGTGACATCCACCAGCACAAAGTCTGTTTACACTCCAGTCACTACAGATGGCGGAATTAATTTTCTAGCTTTGTTTACTTTGTAGATTCTCTTACAATCTTCAAGAAACACCTGAAGCCTCAGCTCTTCAGGGAGCACTTGAACATTTTTATTTATTTATTTATTTATTTAGTTAGTTTATTTTTTTTTCTTTCCTAGAAACACCTTGAGATTCCTCCCACAGAGTGTCTATGGACATAGAAGTACATTTTCAGACATCCCTCTTCACAATGCAATTAACCTAAAGCAAACCTGCTTCTCATGCTCTATTTCTGTTACCGCATCTGTTACGTATGCATTATAGATGCATCATCATTGTCGCTGGAATCCAGTAGCTCTCAAATACCATAAACATTTATTCATACTCATAAAAACAAAGCTTTTATTTCCAACTCCTAATTGTATACAATGATATCATGATATGATGATGTCACGCTATTGAAAGGACCACACAAAATAATAACACTCTGGACTTCTTTCGAAATTATTAGTGGCAATCAAAGCAGAGCTGAGTGTAAACAGCGCTCTCTGAAAAAAAGGGAAAAAAAATACAAAGAAGACAAGCTGCATTCTTGCAGTTTTCCTACAACACAAGTAACCTGATAAAACATCTGACACATTAAACTCAGCAGGCCGACTTCATTACTAGCAGCACGCAGCAGTGATAATACAGGATAGGCATGAAAAACATGTCTACACACAACGCTAAGTGAGTAAAAATAACACATCCTGTTGTTCTTGGCCATCAGCTGCTATCGGTTATTAAAATCGGAGGGATTCCAATATAATGAAAACAAAATGTTTTCTTACAACTGCACCGAAGAATTTCTCTTTTTTTTTACTGCAAACAACTCGTTGCAAGATACCTAATGTAGCTAGCGAATGCACTTTTATATCACCTAGCTAACATTCTAATGAGCACTCGTAGTAGCATGTGTGCTTTTCATAGTTCCGCTTGTTTAAAGGCTCCATATTTTACTATGTCTTTAACAAGCAAACACCGGTCTCAGAGGTCCCTCAATGTGTGTGGGAGTTTAATGCTCCAGCTGAAATTCCTCTCAGTCAATGCAGATTTTTATACCTCAGACGGCTACTGTTTCACTCCTCCTCCAAATGTGCTGTTTCAGTGTCTTATGTAAATGAGCTCCTGCTGAGCCCTGCCCACCAACAGAGCTGAACAACAAGCCAGGGTAGGGGATCTTCTTATGTGAGGTCATATTAACGGTATAATCAAATTGGTCTGTTTACACAATGGAAAAAATGACAAAAGGATGGAATTCTTTTTCCTCATCTTTTCTTTTTACATGAAAACACACCCTAGACCCCTTTGAATTTTTTAAAAATGACCACATATTGCAAAATGTCCAAAAAAAGGTCGCCATTTCAGAATTGGCAAATCATTAAGCTTCAAGGACGGAAAACGACTAACTGGGTTAAGGCCCCTTCAACACATTCTCATAGCCTGGAAGAATAGTGTGCTAAATAATCCGCTCTGTAAGAAAAAATGTGGCAAAATAAAACATGAAAAGAAATCACTGAAAAGCTTGGTGAGGTTGCATGGTTAAAAAAAAAAAAAAAAGAGTAAAAAAAAAACATAACTATGTTTAATAGTGATAGCATTAATAGTAAGAGCATTTCCATACATATACACAATGTCATGAGAACTCTCAGCTGTGTGTCCACAAATAAATTCACTTGTTAGTGAGACTAATTAGAAAAATTTACTACGGAGCATAAAGATTAGACTTGTTGGAACTTTCAGTATTGTTATTGGTGATATTTATAGTTAAAAACCTAGTAAATCCGTGTAAGGATCTATCCAATGACGGAAACTTCTAAGCACTTGGAAACTCTGGAAAAGAGTGTCTGCCTGATGCCTAAATGTAAATGGTGTGATGAGTCTCGATCTGGCCTGGTCCAGAAGGATGGGCGTGTCAGGGTACGAAGGGAAGCACATGAAGCGATCCACCCATCATGCATAGTCGCCACTTGTACAAGCCTCTGGAGGTAGTGTTATGATCTGGGGTTGCTTCAGTTGGTCAGGTCTAGACTCAGCAACATTATGGCAATAAAATCAAGTCAGCTGACGACCTGAATGTAGTGAAAATGTTAATTTAAAAATGTCAATCTGTCTTCTCAGCTAGTTTAGTTAATTTATGCTGCATGTATAGCCTTGCTCCTGGAGGAACCTTCGTTTCACCGTGTAGTAAACTGTATATAGGGTTGAAATGACAATAAAAGCCTACTTGACTTGACTTGACTTGAGGTTATCACATCTACAGTATGTGGGTTTTTTGTTTTCCCTGGCCATATTCCAGGACTCAAATCGTGAAAGAGTGGTTCTGGGAGCATGAGGAATCATTTTCACAAATGAACTGGACACCACATTGTGTGCTGTAATCAAAGCTAAAGGTTATTGAATAAAACCGTAGAGTGTTGGTCCCCTTTAAAGCAGAGTACCATAAACAGAGCGTACTGTCATACATCATCATAGATCATATAATTTTTACTTCGACCAGCGAGTGCTTTTAATGCAGTCTGTAGTATTCTTCATATAAAAAAATGTCTCAGCACGAGGGTCTGGCTTAGTTTTAAGTTAAACATATTTGAAACTAAAACAAATAAGCATAACAAATAACAGACAATAAGATAAAAAAGATATAGTTATAAACCTGATTATATCACTTTCATTGTAAAATTGATGTACACACTTTCTTTAATTTGCATTTCTATTACAGACAGTACCGTGTGATTGATAGGCCGAGCTTTTTCCTGAAGGATGTATGTTTGACCTCCATTATCTCGGAGCATGCGTACGTAACCTGTCGAGTAAAAAGATTGCGCATTAACCATTCTGTAATGCATGTCAGCCTTTAACAGCTCATATAAGGTTGCCTTGCAGCTGAGCCCCTTCCCCAAACCTTGTTTAAAATATTTATTACGTTGTAAGGCCACACCGTGTATCTGAAACAATGTGCCGTGTCCTTAATCCCGATCCTCATTCCATTAGTATCGTTATGGATTTGGATGGTTTTTTCGTGTCTCACAGCCTTCTGCCGTGATCATCCTTTTATTTATTTATTTATTTTTCCCCCCCTCTTCATCCAGGATGCTTGAATAATGTCTTTAATGAAGGGGTGACTGATGGCTGTTCTGAAGTGATCGCGTCCCTCCAGGATTCACATTGACCACATGAAGAAATATTATTTGCCTCGTAACCAGGTTTTTTTTTTGCCTGCTTTTTTCTTTTTTTTTTTTTTTTCGTTTTTTTTTTTTCTGTCTGCGCAGACTGTTTATTTATTCCGTTTGAAACTCACTGACAGTCAAGCGTAAAAAAAAATGTCTCGAAGCCAGCAATCTGTTTTTCATCCCTTGTTTATTTACTTCATTTGTGTTTGGTCTTGTGAAATAAGAGTGTATACTTGTAATAAAAAAATAAATAAAAATCTCATCGAGAACACTAAACAGTTTTTAGTTAGGCTCGCTCTCTGGGGAAATTTAGAGTCATTAATTATTCACGAAATCCCTGGTTTTCTAACAGTCATGTCTTCTGTATGATCCAATTTATGTTGTATGATATATAATTCCTTGGGATTGGGTTATTTTAGATTGAATGTTTCTTCGTTGAAACAGCGCAACAAAAACTGCCAGTGACTTGTTACGGATTATCCGCATGATAATATGTCTGTAACATGTTAAATCATATTGCAAGACATGTTTTTAGTGTATGCAAGATATCAGTGCATATATTTAAAATCTATTAACTCCCTTGTTGCTAATAGCTACAAGTAATAGATCTTCTAGTAACGACTTCATTTATGTTCAAATGATCATTTAGGCCTGTATATTATAACTGATCTTCTTGAAGTGTTGTTTTGAAGGTGCTTTATTAACAGATCATTATCACAGCGATGACAAGTGCTCAGGTCTGATTGGCCAGAAGATGAGATTAATTTCTATAACAACAGCTCTGAGAATAGGTCAAGGTATAGATTATGTCTCATATGTTTTTGTAACATTCTCAGTTTAAAACATGGCTCCTCCAGTAGTGGTTATTTCACATGGACGTGTATGCTGGAGAGCCTTGCACCACCAACACCCTGGTTCGATTCCTGGTTTGGTTTGCGTGCATGGAGTTCTATCATACATGTTCTATCCGTACTTGGTGGGTTTCCTTCAGATACTCTGGTTTCCTCCAACAGTCCAAAGACATGCAGATTTGACTAATTGGCATTCCCAAATCGCCCATTGTGCATGTGTGTTTAAGTGTGCTTGTGTCCTCTGTGATGGATTGGCACCCTGTCCAGGGTGTATCTCGTCTAGTGTGATATGCTCCAGGCCTGCTGCAACCCTGAATTGGATAAACAGTGTAGAGAATAAGTGTGTGAGTGAGTGTATGGAGGAAGCACCTCAGGATCAGTCTGAGAAGGGGATTGATATTTAATCGAAGGGGATATTAATTAGCTTTTACGGCAGGAGTCTCCAGTCTCCAGCATTATAACAGCCAAAGGTGAAGCTGTAACTTTTAAGTTCTCCACCAAAGGCACCAAAGACATGAATCATAAGCTAACTGTAGATTTGATTTTAAAGATTTCCAATTCCATTCAACAGCATTAAAGTTTAATATCTGATTTATTTTAAGCAGCTGTCTTTTACAGGTTTTTAAATATTTAAAAAATACCTCAAATATAAGCATGTACATGCTCTGTAAAGTGTGGCGTTGATTTTTCCCATTAAAAGTGATATTTTTCCCTGCCTTATGGTATTCTGCTCCACACTCCAGTTCAGTATGTGGCGGTATTGCACCAATTGCCCCTAAAACTCTAAAGAAGAGGAAGTGATACTCATGCAAAACAAGAGTATTTGCAGAAGATGCAGGCAGTTTGTATTTTTTGTTTTTAAGGAGTTTGCCACTTAATGTTTGTAAGTTTACCTACATCCTTTAAAAATTGTGAACCAATTCTAAAATGAGAACTGATCCAAAGATAAAATTAAATTTAAAATTTAAAATATTTAAAAGATTGATTAAATTGAAAAATCTGTTAAATTGCACAGCTCAAATAGACAGAAGGCTTTGTGGTTTTATCAGAGGTGAGTAGAGTACCCAAAAATGTACTCAAGTAAGAGTAGCTTGTTTAGAAATTATGATGTGTACTAGTGCTGCACGATTAATAATATCGCAATCGCAATCGCGATGTCAGCCTATGCGATTACATTACAGCAAA
>JAQMYG010000012.1:9794296-9813479 GCA_030014215.1 Clariallabes teugelsi | reverse complement strand
AAAAAAGACACTTGGCTTAAACAAGCCAATTAGATTTTTTTCCCTTTTTTCCTAATGTGACCTCATATAAGAACATCCCCTCCCCCCAAATTCAAGTTCAAGTAGGCTTTTATTGTCATTTTAACCATATACAGTTTAGTACACAGTGAAACGAAACAACGTTCCTCCAGGACCGAGGAGATACATACAACATAAATTAACAACATAAATTAACAGAAACTAAATAGCTAACTAAGAAACCTAATTAGCTGACTAGCTGAGACGAGACTTGTTGCTTACTGTAGCTCTGCTGTTTCCTGTAGCTCATTTACATAGACACTGAAACAACACATACCGAAGAGGAGTGAAAGAGGTTTTGGTATGAAAGAATGCAATGCATCTGAGGGCTATTTTAGCTAAAGTATTAACACAGAATTTGGGGGAGCTCTGAGATCTGTGTTAACTTGTTTATAAATTAGTAAATTATGGGACCAAAAGTACGGTTTGTTTTATAAAGGTCAATGACCTTGTTATTATTTAGAGATGTTCCGATACTATTTTTCCCCTCCCAATACTGATTCCGATACTTGGGCTCAGGGTATCGGCCGATAACGAGTACTGATCCGATACCTGGGTGTGTATCTGTATATACAGCTGTAGATACTACTAGCCCTGTATTAATTGACCGAATTATTTTATGCTGTTCTTTAGATTTATCCCTTAATAAAACATGAACAAGTACATATAGTGAACTAGAGTGTTTTATTATCTGACATACATTTAACAGTATTACTTATTTTTGTAAACTGAAAAAGGTATTTTAGTATTTTTACAATATAAGTGTATAAAAACAATGGAACAAATAAATCTAGGAATATAAAAAAATATATATAAATAATATAAGAAAAGAATCTCTTTAAGGCTGAAATGGTATCGGATCGGTACGCGGACTCAAATACTCGCCGATACCGATGCCAGATTTTTTTGTGGTATCGGCAGCATTTCCGATACTAGTATCGGAATCGGAACAACCCTATTATTATTGATATCTGTGAAAAAAAGAAGAAGAAGTCTAGGTGACATTTTTACAACGTTCAGCTGTTGGGTTTTGTTGGATCAGGGTCAGGTGAGAGAACTCGATGTGGGTTGGCGCGTTCTGCATTCTGATTTGCTGTTTTTCTCACCGAGTTTGTAAAGAGTTATTATTTAAGCCTTCCTGTCACCTTTCTACTTAGATTTATATTAACACACATAACCGCCGATCACATCATGCCCCCCCCCCCCCGCACCATGCTGTTCAAACTCTACAAAATGTTGTTTGTAAATAAATAAATAAAAAATCCCAGTAAGTCTAAACTTTCTGAAATGCTAAAACAAGCCCACCGGGCACCAAAATCCTTGCCAAGGTCAAAGAGATCAGATTTTTTTCTGTATATAATAAAGAACTGAATTGAAGGCAATTGCTAGTTTAAGCTTCAATATACAGTATTGCCCCTAGGTGTGTATAAGTGTGTAAATTTGTGTGTATTCGTGTTTGTGTTTGGGTGTTACATCCTGGGTGGATTCCAACCTCTCTCCCAGTATTCCCAGGATAAGCTCTGTATCCATCACGACCCTGATGAAGACAAATGAATGAAATTTCTAAATTGATGATCTTGAACGCAATGATGCATCAAAGTGTATGGAGGAAAGAGATGACTATTGGCAGGAACAAAGCATTTTTGCTGCCAAATTGTTTTGCATTTCTAAGCACGAGGGCACTTTTTGTATTGCCTGAGAAAATAAGTCGGATGTTCTGTTTAAAATAGTGGAGAATTTGTTTAGATCAACATAAATTAAAAAAAAGAAATCTCTGAAATTACGTGCGAGTTTTACTGGATGAGAGGAGAGCTTTATTGTTCGTTAATGTGTTCTTCTTTTCACAGGAGCGCTGCAGTGAGGGGAAACAGCAATGTACAAGGATTTCAGATCTGGCAGATCTACAGGTAAGAGTCGAATGTGTTGTAGGCAAACACATACCTCAGTGTCACAGCGGGAAGCTGGAGCGACTTTCTGACTTTCCAGCTGGAAAATGTGACTCTGCCGGCACGAGTTCCTCTATGCGTTTGATAATCTCTTCTGTGGCTTCACTCTATTTATTAATAGACTGTGTTTTCTAAAAGGGAGAAAGTTTCCCCGTTTCAGAGAGCAGTAATGGTATTGCTGCAGTTTGACAAGTTTCAGATTTTCAGGTTTTGTCAAACGAGCGTCAACTGTGCGGTTTAGGCTGCACATCGAGAGGAAGACTGAATCGAAGTGAATTTAATAAGAAAAAGATTCCTAGCAGAAAGTTTCAGTTTCATGGGATTTTCTAGATATGATATGCATAATTTATATCCACTGTTTAAGCCTCCCTATTCGACCGACTTTCAGCAGCTTTAAATGAGGCAGGGATTTCAACCACACTTGGTCTAAGTTTATTGAAAAGTGCTAACATCGACAGTTTAGCTGTAGCATTAGTGATTTTTTTTTTGACCATGATATGTTTTCTGAAACATGTCATGAATCTTGGGTTTCCTCTGCTAACTAGTATATAAACAGATACTTGTTTGCTGTTGTCCTTTTTTTAAAAAAATACTTTTGCCATATTTTTTGACAACTTATTGTCAAAATTAATGCCAAGATTTTAGAGTAAATGCATCTCTCTCAGCCTCATTTTGTTTGCTTTTTGGCTTTGAAACAGAATCACCAAACCAAACAACAACCGAGCCAGTGATATCGATTCCAATATCTGATTCAGATTTGCCATGGTTGTGTAACCGCTTTAAAACATCTGTCAGACCAAACACTTCACTTTATCCACCCCTTATCTACCCATTCTGACTAAGTGAGTTCACAGACACCCATGAATGGCTAGTGTTGCTATGATCCCGGATACGGGCAGCTGTAGCGTCTCCCAAGAATTTAACTTGTGATGTCCGAATGATGAGGAAGCAACACCTACTTTATATTATTGATACTTTATAGGTTTTGAAGTACTAAAAACAATACAGTACAATATATATTAAAATGCTGAGTGTCCTGTATCTTGTATACGCGATAACCTCTTTTCCTGGAAATCTTTTGCTCCAGTCCAGTCGGTGGCGGTATAGCATAAGCAGTTGCTACTTTCTGCCAAAGTTGTGATGTTTTTAAGGGCTATATAAATTTTGAACTGTTTAATGTTTGTAAGTTTATCTAAATAACTTTAAAAATGTGAATCGATTCTGAATCAAAAACATACCCAACGATTCAGTTAATCGAATCAACCAACAAAAGATTAGATTGGAAAATGGTTTGAATGGCACAGCACTTGTGCTTTACATACAGTAGGTAGACAACCAGAATGCCTATTACCGCCGTGCTCACGGCCGCGGCAAAACGACAGCGGCCAAAATAAATCAGTTGCATTTTAAAGTCATTTATGAAATGACCGCCAGGTGGCACAAAGTGACATTTTCACTCGCCGCAGTTTTAAAATATAATTAAGTCATAACAATATGTTGTATCGAAGAAATACTAAAGTGATGGTAAATTCCACATCTGAGTACTTTATACAGCAAAAATGAAAAATCTGAACCAGAGTTATTGATATTTATTGTACAATAATGAGTCAAGGAAACAAACATTGGTTAAATTCTAAATTTGTACTGTAATTTTAGTACTGTGATTATGAATTCGTTTAATTACAATGTTTCACTTGATTTTATCTGCAACTACGTGCGGCTCTAGGCGAGCTGCGGCTCATTAATCCTGGAGAGAATGAACTAAGGCCTGAGGCCTCAGTCTATAGTTATATAGCGCCACTCAGCGGTAAAAGCCAGCAAACGCACAAACCCAAATGGCGCGGCGGTAACAGTAGAATACCGCTTGTCTACCATCTGTATTTTCCCAATTGATTTATCATATTTTTGCACATTCTGCACAACATATTTGGATCAACAAACATGTATTTCCAGTATTTCCAGATTTTTCACACACCTGTAGATTATTTGGCCTGAACACTTAGTTTTGATATACTTATATTAGGCTTCTAAGGCAAATGAGCTAGATAGTTTAACTGTCCATAATTGCACCCCTTAGAAACACTGGGTGTTAAATATCAGATAAGTACTGTACATATTTTATCACTTATACTGTTTGCAAGAATTCCATGGCAATTCTGTGGCAAGCTTTTTTTCTTCTTTCTTGTTAGAAAGTCAAGTCAGTTTTTTTTATTATGGTTTATTTCCAGTAATTCAGTGTACCGCTGAGTTTTTCTTGAATGCAGGACAGATGAACAAAAAGCACAACACAGGCCCTCTACAAGGTGCAGCACAAAGGAGACCCGGGATCAAACCCAGACAGACCGATTGAGCCGGTCAACAACGAGCGAGTCTGTGAGGGAATGAAAGTAGTTAATTTTGTGAAAGCTCAAAGGAACAAGGTGGCTGTAGGGGATGAGCATGCTTTTTTTTCTATTAAGCTCACGCTAGGCTGCCCAGAGCAGTCGGCTCGCACTGAATTCCAAGACAGACGACTGGCCTGTCATACACATGGCCAGTTTTACACTCAATAGTCCTGAGCTGCAGCTGCAAGAACCAAAGCGTCCTCTTTACTCAGGAGTTTGACTCCCATTAACCAGAACTATGACTCATCATTCAGTGGATGGCATGACTGTCAGTTAAATGCTCGAAAGACACCTTCGCTGTCTGCACTCTGGCTCTTGTGCCCTTCATGATAAGTTTTTCCTTGGGTTAGCAGCTATTGCTTTAAGTGCCTGAGTTCGGCTTCACACCTGATTACTTGCATGAGAGTGAGAAATTGCGGGCCTGTTCTCTCCCCATGGAGAGGGGAGGGTGTTGAACTGTGAAAAGGCTCGCGCTTGAGCTGTGACTGGCATCAGAGCGGTCCATAATGAGCTCACAGCCCAGGTGAATAAGTCATCTTAATGAACACAGGGTGTCTGATTGATATAATGTATAATAGAAGCAAGGACTGCAAAGTGGCCGAGCGGACGGGCTCGCTCTTGCGCTGCGTGACTCAAAACCGGCAATTAATATCCACAGAACTTTTCAGTGTTCATAGAATTCAGCTGTCTGTTGTGGCTTTAAGCCTTCTGGACTAGAGCGAGTGGTGAAATTGCTATAAAAATATCTCAGCAGTCTTTCACTTAAAACATAGCCAAATCATATCTGTGAAATATTGGTTTGAGTCCTTCATATGATTCCAAGAATCATAAGGACTCATAAGCCCTTCCGTTCACCCCCTTTTTCGGAGTGGAATGGGATAACTTGGTGGATGGTGACCCACAGCCATGGAGTGATAAGATAGCGAGTCCTGACACATTCCGGGCTGCAGAATGAGGTTAAAATGCTTTCCAGCTGCATCAGCCACCCAAATCTATCAATATTTATTTGGCAGGTGAGTCCCAGCTCTAATCCAATTGTTGGAATATTGCTCTAGTTCTGCACCTCGCTATTGTCCTCCACAGGGACGTTTTGCATTGGCCACAAAATTCATCCCATCATGCACAAGTTTCCCCTTGAGCCTCTTGGAGTTTAATGCAGCCAGTACAGTTTTCTTTTCCTGTTTTCACTGTTGAGATAAGAAAAGGTTTGTATGTACAGTATATACAGTAGATAGTAAACTTTTACACATCAAATTAAATATTTCAAGCTTTTTTTTTGTTTTCATTTCAATGATTTATGGCTGAAAATCCAGTGTCTCAGAATATTTCCTAAGATCAACCAAAGAAGGATTTACAATATAAAAAATGTCCAACTTCTAAAAAGTATGCTAATTTATGCACTCAATACTAGCATCAGTGCAGCATGGCATGGAGGTGATCAGCCGGTAGCACTGATCAGCCTGTGACATTAGTGAAGGCCAGGTTGCTTTGATATCAGCCTTCAGCTCATCTGTATTGTTGAGTTGAGTGTTTCTTATCTTACTCTTGACAATAGCCCATGGATTCTCTATGGGAGCACAGTAACATAATGGACAGAACACCTTTCATTGGTAGTTTTACACTGTGTGCAGGTGCTTAGTCCTACTGGAAAAGTAAATTGACATCTCCTTGAAGATTGTCCATAGACAGAACCATGAAGGTCTGTAAAATCTGCTGACATATGCCTATGCTGATTTTGGAGTTGGAGTGGAACAACACTAGTCGATAGTTTGGCAGCCAAAATCACCACTGACTATGCAAACATCACACTGGATGTCAAGCAACTTGGATTTGTGCCTCACCACTCTTCCTCCCGTCTTTGGGACCTTGATTTCCAAATAAAATGCACAATGTACTTTCATCTGAAAAGAGGACGTTGGACGACTGAGCAATGGTCCAGTTCTTTTTCAGGTAAGAAGTCTCTGATGTTGTCTCTAGTTCAGGAGTGGCTTGATACTAAGAATGCAACAGTTGTAGCCCATTTCGTGAAGACTGTGCATGGTGACTCTTGATGCACTGACTCCAGCCTCACTCCACTCCATGTGAAGCTCTCAATGTATTGAATCAGCCTTGCTTGACAATCTTCTTGGGGCTGCGATTATCCCTGTTGCTTTGGCACTTTTTCCTACCACACTTTTTCCTTCCAGTCAACTTTCCATCAGTACAGTATGCTTTGATATAGCACTCTGCGAACAGCCAGTCCTTTTAGTGATGACTGTCTGTGATTTACACTCCTTGTGAAAGGTGTTGATGATCGTGTTCTGGACAGATATCAAGTCAGTAGTATTCCCCATGACTGTGGTTACATGTATTGAACAAGACTGAAACAAACTGTATAAATAGTATAAAAATTAAATATGCTAATATTTTGAGGTACTGGATTTTTAATTGTCATAAGCTTTATATTTGTGCGTGTGCATATTTCGCAGGTTTGTCAAATGATTCACACTTAAAGCTAGTGAAAACTCCAAACAGGAGGCAGGAGAAATAAAAGCCCAAATTACTGTAGTAATCTACATGGTTCATTTCTCTGTTCACTTGCATAGAGTCTGTTCTGGTGCATAAATCAGCTTTAATGATAAATAACGACAGGGTAATTAATTACAAACTAGGAGCCTACAAGCAGCCGACATTGGCAGATTCAGACAGATGATTAAAAATACTATTTCAAATAATTGTACAGAATTTTCCTTTTTTTTTTTTGAGGTTCCTAGCAGACTTTATGAAACGTATTGAATGCGATGCTAAACATGACAAATACAGTATGTGTGTGTGTTTGTGTGTTTGTGTGTGTGCGCGCATTAAGAACTGAAGAAAACCAATATTTAATAACGCAGAACAGAAATGAATTAATAAAAGACTGAATTCCATCTAGATGCTTCTGATTTAAGGTCTGATTAATAGAATGAAGTGTAGAAGGTGTTTATAAATGTTATTTATCAAAAATATAATTTGTTACAAGAGTAATCAAATTATTACCAAGTACTGTACATTGGCATTGTTTTGTTAATTGATATATGATGTGATATGCAATAAAATAGAAGATATCTCATTCACATATTATAATTTCATGATTTGATTTATATATGAAGAAATGAAAGCTACAGTATATAAACATACAAATTAGTTCAGTATGATGAATCAATTATATCAGGTTATATACAGTTTAGAATAATGAGGATATCTGTGCCAAATTGTTGATCTAAATCCAATTTTTTTAGGTTAATTATTCACACTGAAATATATTTGCAATATATTAGACTCTATTAAAAGTTTTATTTCAATGCTAGCAATTTTTCTTTTACACACTATTTTATTATATTATTATTATTATTATTATTATTATTATTATTTTATTTTTTTTTAATTGGTTTCTACTTTTTGTGTTAGTAGATTTGAAAGCCTGCACTGCTTGTATTTTTAGTCTGTATCTTTTTATTTTTATTTATTTTTTTTAACCCTTATATTTTCCTGGCTTAAAAGGAATGCAGGTATAACGGTCTGGGTTGGCTTGATGGTTCTAGTCAATAACAATCCGACGCCATGAACTACGTGCTATAAAATTGAATTAAGCTGGGGCATAACCTGATTCTGGATGCTTACAAATGTAGCTACATAAATGCTTCTGTAACTTTTAGACATGAGTTGCCAAGAGCATTACACTCTCTTCTCTCGCTGCTCAGTCAAAACATAGACACAACAGTACAATATATTATATTTATGTACTCAAACAATTTCGTATTATAAAATAACAAATGTTGATATTTTGTTATTATTTAACTGAACATTTCTTAATGTATCAGAACTGATTGTTACATACAGAAATGATTTTTTTTGGGCCGATTCTGACGTTAGATGACCAAAAAGAAAGATGTTGAGTGGTGTTAGGTCTGCAGCATAAAATGAAAACAAAAATATTAAATTTTATGTCAGAAAAAAATGTGTATGGATCTAGAATTTACTTGAATTCCATGAAGTATTTTTTTCCCTCATTTATGTACTCCATCCATGCATCTACAGTAGGAACCTCCATAGTCCAACTAGGGGCCATGAAGGCCAATGGTGACCTCTCATTTTGTACGACTGTGGGACCTCCGGGCAAAATTTACACACACACATTCACACACTACGGGCAATTTGGGAACGCCAATTAACCTAATCTGTATGTCTTTGTGGGAGGAAACTGGAGAACATGCAATCTCTATGCACATAGAGACGGGAATCGGAGCCTGGAGGCGCCAGGTGACGGTGCTAATCACTAAGCCACCGTGCCACCATATTATATCACATTTTATGAATTTAACTTGTAAACATATCAATGTATACAGACTCGTAAGCAGACGCAAACTGACCATCGTTTCTTGAACACGTGACAAATGCACAAAAAGCCACTCACCCTTATTTCCTTCCAACCGATGTTTACATTGTTTGCTCGTGGTCATGACAATGTTACTATTTTTTCACACCTCTTTCTCGACAGTGTCAAAGGGGAGCGTGTCCATCATCAACATACTGTAAAATACCACAGCAACAGAAGTCAGCTTGGGGAATTGTTTCTCAGTTTGAGTTTTTCCTCATTCACGGCGGGACCTCATACCAACAAGGCTGCTTGCAGAATCAGAAATAAACAACATAGAAAACTTTAAATGAGTTATTAAGAAGATATATACCTCTGTTCATCGACTTCGCTGCCTAGCATGCTGCTAACAAAAACCAAACGTTCGTCTGATCATCTGACTTTTCAAACCTGTGGAAATTCCACATTTAAATCCTTCGCTATAGGATAGATCCTCAGTAACGTGCTGCCATTTCACTCGTCCGAATTAACTGGATTAATGAAGAAAATCCCCTAGCACTAATTAAAGTCTGGCTGTGTTCACCCGGATCACAACGTGCACTGAAACGATCATCCTCTACCAAACGGTACGAATCGGAACAGACATATCATTACACCCCTGTTAGTCAGTTAGGTATCCAGCAGTCAGTGAGCTTGAGCTGTTCCTCTGACAGCTGCCAATTCACACGTCACATCATGAATCTTCTGCTCAAACACAGTAATTGTGCTTCATACTACGCTACAATGTGAGCCGGAGCGACACCAAATCCACTAATTCACTGGCAGCACTGGCATCCTATCCAGGATACTGTATATATATATGTGTGTGTGTGTGTCCCAGCCTCATGCTCGGTGTTCCTGTGAAAGGCTTGTTTTCCACTGTACCGGATACAGATGATGAGTTGACACCTTCTCTTGACACGTACTTTGCTGTAATTCAGACACGATGGCTTTCCTAGAGTATGTAAAACATTCAATTCCCTGTAAACAGTTGAAAAAAAAAAAAGTGTGGGTGGTTGGCAGGCTATGTTAATGGAGATCTCTCCTGTAGTGTATACGTCTGATCTGCAGAGGGTATGCAGGTTTCTACTGAAGTGCTAGCTTTCCCATGTTGAGGATAAGGTGGCCATAATGACTGGCAGCTTGTCAGTGCTTTGAATTGGGTGCACGACCCAGAAATTAAGTGGGTAAGCTTTTCTAGTCTCCACTGCATTGGAAACTATTTCCTTTCTCATTCGCTTTCTCGTACTGAAATGAAATTGGCTACGAAATGATTAGTTTGATTTATGGTTTTCTTTTAAACCATCTTTTTCTTTTTTCTTTTTTTTTTTCATGAATGTGCTGCCACAGCGCTAATGCATCGCCGTAATAACGGCCAGAACCCATTGTAATTACCGATCATTTTTTGCAGTGCAAGGTCAAATTACTTTTTGATTCAGACGCACTCGTAGAATAAAAAAGTTGCCGAGCGAACATCAGCGTTCAAAAGAGGAGGGGGAAAAAAAATAAAATAAGGGCAGGGTTGCAAGGAAATAATAGGAACAGACTGTCCCTAAGGATGAAATGAATAAAATAAGAGTTTAGGCTGGCTTTCACTCATTTACAAAGGAAGCAAAGAAATAATTTGATTGCACCTGGCAAGCATTTAACATGCATTTATTAGTGCTGACCCCCACGCTGACAGAGCACAGGTCTTTAAAATCAAAACGTGTGCTCGCTTCGATAACCGTTCACTTAACTTTGTTTTCCACACATGACCCACATTACAGAACAAGCGCCCGAGCTTATTTAGCCACCGTTGACGTTTCGCTTAGTCTTCCCCCAAAGAAGCATCTGTGATGTAAACCGCATAGCTAATGCATCGATTTATTCCCCCCACATCGGGCTAATTTACATATAAAAGAGCCGTGACATTTAAAAGAGTCGCACGTCTGTCTGAGCACGGTTCACGTGTTACAGAAAGGTATAAACCTTTGTCTGCTGCTGTGTCACTAAATTTGTTCCCGCTCTCCTTTCAGCAGCATTTTAGTTGTGCTGTGCTCAGTGTGTTAACTTAATTGTCTGCTACATTTTTTTTTTTTTTTTTTGGGTGCAATTTAAATGAAAACAACATGCCAACTTTCGTATTGCATGCATCATCTGAAAGTTATCAGAGTGATACGAGATTAAAACAGTAATGGTTGCGTTCACCTCTAACTGCTCCACGCCTCATTTGTTTCTGTAATTGCCTGAGACTTTTTGAAAAAATGATTCGAAGGTAAAAAAAAAAAAGGAGGAAATACTGAAAACAGAATCATTTTCAGATTAATGCTGGTTACCTTCCACACTGGAAATCAGTCTGACAGCTTTTTATTCAACATGTTTTTTTTTTTTTCTCCTTCCTGTTTTGTTTGGCTACTAAAAACCTCAGAAATGTTTGTCAGAATGACAGAAAGTGTTTGAGGGCGACAGTCTGGCTGCTTTTGCTACCCTGTGATGTGTGGAGATATGCACGCATCAGTGAAATTCCACAGCAAATGTCCCCGGGTTTATGCGACAGGGGGAAAAAAATTATGTCAACATTACAATCCAAGCTGATTTTTCGACTGCTGAGCATCGTTATTATTTTGTAAAATAACAAGACAAATTAATGAATTAGTAGGAATGTAATAAAAGTAATAAAACGTGACTTTATATTGATTTTCGACTTGTCACGTACCTGTTACCTACCTTGGAAAATACACGGGTCGTTCAAATCAACCCAGGACTATTGAGATATGGATAAGGAACTAGGTTTATTTCTCTATATAATCCCCTGCTACAGTAATGCACTTATCCCAGTGTTTCACTAGTGCTTAGATACAAAAAAGGTAAGTTTATTTCAGAACGCTGGAGCCATGATCGGACTGCCTAAGTCACGTCTGAAACGCCAGCCTCCCAGGAACTCCTTTAATGGCCCAAACATGTGGAAATGGCTTGCAGCGCTGTACGTGAGGATGTGACAGTAACTCTCAGCCCAGTTCCAGTAATGTGCAAGTGGTGCTGGTTAATGTTTGAGTGTACAGTTCCCAGATAGATGCTTCTCTTCCACAGCTTGGCGACAATTTATCAAGAATCAGGCTTTCCACTTGCTGAATGTTCCCGAAAATTACAGCAGTCGGCTCCGAGCCACCACGGACGTGATCATCATTTATGCATTTATGGCTTCTTTAAAACCTTTGCAAAATCCAAAGTTTTATTGCGGCGAAGAGTCTCACCGCCGAACCGCGCTTGAGGTCTTTACGTCTTCATTCATGCGAAATTTCATGTCGCGCTTTGATTTGAACACCCGTTATGTTTTGTCCGAAGAAGATCCTAAGAAAATTTCTTAGCCTTTTGTACAATAAAGTGCGCTTTTTCTTTGTCATGTTTAAATCCTGCCTAAGTACACAGTATACTCATTAAATCACAGAATGCTTTGTTCAAACAACCTAGAAAGTGCACCCATAATACACACCACCACGAACAATGTGTGCGGGGACCCGCATCTTGAATGAGGTGCCAAACCATCGCACAGGGCACAAGCATACACACACACACACACTCACTCACCCATTCATGCACTATAGCCAATTTGGAAACACTAACCAGCCTTGGATGTGTTTGGACTGAGCAGGAAACCCACACAGCACAGGGAGAACATGAAAACACACACACACAAACACGTACATAGACCAAAAGCTCTCTTTAAGTCTCCCTAGCATGTAAGTGCTACTTAAAATTGCTTTCTGTGCCTGTGCCTGTGGTCTCATCCCCAGCTGATTTAGCTGAAGTAAACAAACCCTTCAGATCAGCTCACCAACCAAGTGTAAGCCCAAGGCGAAATTACTTATTAAAGCTTTTTTTTTTTTTTTTTTTTAATGAAAGGAGAAAATGAAATAGTTAAGTAATGATACACTCACACTGGAAATAAATGTCTGATTGTCCAGTGCATGTCTGAAATGTGAACGTTAAGGGCTCTCAGACATGAAAAACAATATCTCAGATGCATATATTTTCCTGGAAACATTTTCAGCAAGCGTATGATTAAGCAGGAGCAGCACTTAACAGGTTGCATGAGTAAGAAAAAGGCAGAGAGAGAGAGAGAGAGAGAGAAATGAGTGTCCCAGGGGGTTTGATGCATCAATTCTTGATTGGGTTAATCAGTAACAGGAGGGTTTTAGTACAGCCAGTCGGGCCATTCGTGCACAGTTTCAGTTCCAATTTTTAGACAGAATTGATAGAAACAGCCTTCATTTATCCTTCAGGGTGTAGTCTGAGGGATGAGGGAATTAAAATATGATGCGTTAAATTGGCTAGACTACTGGCAGTGTCATGCTGCCGTTGTTTAGTGATAGACTCCAGGGGATACAGCGTGTTGCGCAACTCACTCCTAGGTATTTACTGCTGTGAGATGTTTACTCGGAGTGGATGTGTGACTATAAGGATTACTGTGTTTTTTTAAATTCCACATATCGGTGCAGGTTATCCTGGTGCCTGAAAATAAAAATCTGTGAAACCGAGAGTGTTCAGTTGACAGGGATTTCTAGAGCATAGAGACACAGAGGACACAAACTCTTGACCATCTCCATGCATGCTAATGAAGTCAGGAGCTACAGCACGCTGCAGGTTCCCCCGACAACGTCTGATCCCTGATCCAATGTCAAACCGATAATGCTCACCTCAGTAGTCCCTTCACCTTCAGGTACGTTATTGTGCCGGAGGAGCCATGTGAGAGATGGTTCCTTAACTTAAACGTCTAATCAGAGATCAATATGCGAGAACTGAACCTTTATTTCTTTTTGTTGCTGTAGGAATAAACACCTTCATCTGTAATTCTTGCCAATTAAGCATGAAGTTCTGCTCGTGGGATACACACAAAATGATCCTAAAAAGTCCTAGCTAACTTATTTAACATCAGTAATAAACATGACACGATGATTGATTTAACATTGGCGATTAGGGTTATTTGCCATCGCTGTAGAGTTGGACACTGTGTGTAAAAAAATATTTTCAATTGCAGCAAACTGTTTGTTTGTCCTCAAGTATCCCCTAAACGTGTGATCATTTATCCAGGATGTTAAAAAACAACGCTTGACACTGAATCAGTTGATCTTTTAAAGCGCTGCCGAGACCAAAATAAATGCCAGCGGCAACGATTTCTTAAAACCGAGCTAATTTGCATCGCTTTCTGTTGAATTCTATGTAAAATGTTCAATCCTTGCTGACCTTCTTTGCTTTTCAAGCCAAAGCGAAAGTTTTATGATTGTGCATGTGAACTCTAATAGTTTTATCCTCTTTGATGTTATGTTTGTTAAAAAGCTGCTGTTCAAAAAGAAAGAAGAAAAAAAAATCGCATGAAACGGCTAACAATTAAACAACAAATATCGACTTCAGCCACTTGAAAAAAAAATAAAAAACTGTACTCCAAGAGTACATACTCTCAACAATTTAGATTTGTGTGGATTCCGGTGACATTTCCCTTTTTAACCTTGAAATACTGCCCTTGAGTGGGAATCGATGCTTTATTGATTTTCAATGCGACATTTACCAACCTGATACTCTTCAGCGAGGATGTTCACTGATGCTGTAGTTTGAATGCTATGTTATGATATCATATGTATAGCCTTTCATTATTATTTTAAGTGCCGGTGTAGGTACACGTTTTCATGTGCAATATTAAATGTAACTCAATTGTCATACACGTGCAGAATGACTTAGTAGGGTTCAGCAACCCTAGGTAGTGTTCAGTTGAGTACTGGAATGCATTTTGGACCTTGAAATGGTATGACACGAGGGCCGTTCAAGTCAAAGCAGGGCTTGTTATAAAATTTCCACCATACAGTCCTGGCCTCGCACCAAGCCATTTCCACATCAGGAGTTCCTGGGAGGTCAGTGTTTCAGATGTGAAGCAGGCCACCTGATCACAGTTCTGGCGTACTGAGAAAACTCTCTACCTTGCTGGTGTCCAAGCACTAAGTGTAAGTGCATTAGTGTAGCAGGACAGGAAATTATATAAAGATATCGAGGTAGTTTTTACTTTCACAATCTAAAGTCCCGGTTTGATTTAGACGTGCCTTGTAGTTAGCACTAGAAGTTTAGACTGTTCGACAGCAGGGAGTGTGAACAGATTTTGATGACTGTTATCTGCTGAGCGATCCAAACTGTTAAAAAGAAACATGAGTCTATTGATTCCTTCTGTTTGGTATCAATGATAGTGGTGGTGGTGTGATGGTGTGAGGACTGTTTCAGGTCACACATTGCTCGTTGATTGTTTTTGAAAAAAGTCTAAATTGCAAGCACGCCTGAATGTCATTCCTGAGCAAGACCATTGTACAGCATAGCCACTACATCTGTGCCATTTGATTGATTATGCAATTATGTGCAATATATGCAATTATGCTAGATTAGCACTTCTTCTTTTGAATTTATGAGAAGTCGGTGTAATACCGCCACCTATTGGATTGGAGAGTGGTTTGCAGATCCGCAGAAAAAAGGATTATTGTTTTTTTACATTATATTTAAACAATCAACAACACACAGCCTTTCAATGCTTATTAGATAGTTTTAGTGGTTTTTATTACTTTAAAACTATATTAGAAATATAGCTGCTGGAGACAAAGCAGACAATAAACTTTAGCGTTATTGAGTAGAATAAAATCAACAAATCACAATGCCCAAACATCGAATAAAATCGAGTCAACAGTCCACCTATGTTTCACAGCTTACACTCAGGTACTGTAGATGATAATACATCACCATCATAAAGCATATATAAAAGTTTCTAGATCTACAGTATATTCAAGGACTAGATCTATATTCTAACCTAACAAAGGCCAGAGGAGAGACAACAGTGATGAAGAAAACTTTTTTGAGGAGCCTCCCACGAGAACCCATGCTCTTTTGTATCACAGCTGATTGTGTTCATTGCTTCAACGTCCTGCATGGTCTCCATCTTAACCTTATTGAGCAGCATGATCCTCAGTACACATCACAACCACCTCTTCATGCCTAGGTAAAATAATTCACAGTAATTTACTGTTACAAGAGAACAAACATCAAAGAATATGTCTTTGAATTACAAATACAAAGTTTGTTTTTTAATAGCCGTGACAAGTTCAGATATCTACAGTAAGGGCATTTAAAAAAAAAGTCAAAGTGAAACTAAACCTTAGCCACACATGCATAACATAATTCTTACTACATGTAAATGCTGAGTTGCACTGAAAAAAAAAAAAAAAAAACAAGTGTGAATGAAACATTTTTCGCAATCTCTGTTTAGATGATGTCAGGATCAGAGGTGTGAATGTGTGCTGAATGCCTAATGTGAAACAAACTTTAGCATCTTAGGAAAATATTTGCTCATATCGAGATTCTAAGGCGTATTGCTAATAAATAGAATTTTTCCTCATCTGGTGGAATGGGACTGGTGCAAATTGTGGTCCCTGAATGTGGTCCCTGAATTTGCACTCACAATCACTGCTGTAGTTTAGAAAATTGATCACATTGCTAGTGTTAAATGATCAATTTGCACTGGGATCCACCACTAAACTTTGTACTTTTAGGCAGAAACTCCACCAGTTGCGCATTTAATGACATGCTGCTATCTGTGAGGTCCTGTACACTACCAGTCCAATGTTTGAAAACACTTTCTAATTCCATTGTCTTTCTTAATTTTTATTTCTTTCTTTTTTATTTCTTCATGGTGCTTGATGAGTTTTGCAAATGCACTTGACAGTACTGTTCTTGCAAGAACAAGAAAATTTGTGATGGCTGGCTTCATGTGTTTCAGAGAAAGCATGTGTTAGCCTTGACCTTAAACAACCAAAGTATAAGATGATAAATATAGACCGTCTGTCAGTCAATGAGGTGCACGGTCAGAGACGATTACTCATCATTTTCCGTGTGTCTTAATCATCCCGTGTTTCTCATTAGTGGTCATGTGGTCGCTGCAGTTCCCTGGAGCATTTCCGTTGGCCGACTGTTTCTAATCCCAGCAGTGATGATGAGGTGTTTAATACTTCCCCCATCATGACCACCACCACCAAAACCACCACCAATAACGGCCATCTCACAACAAAGTCAGTGTCCCAGCTGTGCTAAGAAAGATCACATACCCAAATAACATCTGCTCAGTCTCATGGTTCTCGTTTTAAACCACCGACGAATGACCAAATCCTCCACGCAAGCAGATGAACTACAGTTAGTAATCGTATACACACAAGATTTCCTATAGCCTGATAAACACCAGTACAGATGCAGGGTAGGCGTACCTCGAAATCTGGCCACTGAGTGTGTACATACTGTATATAGAAGCTGTGTGCTTTATGTAATAAGGAACTATGTCCAAAGTGGCAGAGCAGTTGTGTAAAAGGATCAGGCTGTTCAGATAATGAAGCATAACAAGCCGAACAGAGTTTCTTCATTAAAGGATGAATAATGAATCTGATTTAAGTTATTTATAGCACGTTATTTATAGTGATACGTGTTACATTTTATGTAGAGTTTTACATCAAATTACATTGAGTCTTCTTGTTAAATTATAACGCACAATCCTATGATGGATTTTTTTTTTTTCCCAGCCATTCCAGTAAAGTGGGTGCAGCAGTTTCCTGTACAAAGCTTCTGCTTTCCTGTTTGGCTCACACTTATGAATAATTGAGAAGGCTAGAAGGCTGCGAGGCTTTAGCAGGAAGCCATGTATAGTTTATATGGCAATGAGCCCTTATTTCTTACTGTGCTTTGGTGGTGGCACTGCAATATACTGTAGTACATCCTGCTCGCTCTGCTCCCTCTGCTGGCCCTCAGCTTAACCACTACTTCCTCTCTCTCTCTTTGTGTGTGCACTGGGACCAGTCTTTATAGGAACATATAGTGCAAGGGCTAATTAACACAGTCGGGGAAAGCGTACTAAACTGAACTTTATGTGAAGTGAAGTACATACGATCAGGTATTGCACGTTGTAGGTGCTTTTATAGGACCTCTGAGCAGGTAAAGGGTACTAAACTGTGCCATTCCTCATTACTGTGGAAGCGTACATCTTTTAATGTGCTTTTTTTTTTAACCTATAGTATATAAGGGTGCATAGAGTACAAGTTCCTGTACTTTAAACATTTTAAGGCACACTTTCAGGTGAAATACCTTTAAAACATTTTAACTGTTTAGTACCCTTTTTTAATGAAAGTGCAGCAGTGACAGATAATTGTACAAGTGAGACAGGCGTCTTACAGGCCCGCTTTATGGCACACATACTGTTGATATAATTAATCCTCCAAGTAGATGTACAAGAAGGTTTGAATTAATCATCCTTATTCAAGATTTTTGACTAAAGCACAGTAAGCACAGTTGTAGCCTGTATTCGTGGTTGGGTGATTTCTTCTTTATCCCACTGCTGTACCGAGAATGGTTCAGCAGTTAGAGGTTGGTCCTGTGGTGCGTTCGTTCCGTTCAGCATCGTAGCACACTGGTAGAACTGTACTTTTCTCGTAGCTTTTGGAGTTCATCAAGTTCTATCCGAGAAAGAGGAGGGGGAAAAAAAAGAACCGTCTGGTACCTATCATTTCTGAAGGAGTAGAGAGGCTAACTGAGATGAGATGATATCCAGAGCAAAACAATAGACAGGAAAGTGTGATATGATCATCTAACCTAAACACTCCAGACTTGTACCTGCTCTAATTGTAAATATGTGGAACCTCCAAAAACAATTTAATACCGTTTTGGCTTTTTAGATTTCCTTCTCCACATTCCAAAGATATCCTTTGTATTTATCCTTTGTAGCATATGATATACTGTATAGCCTATATGAGTGAGTGCTTGGCACCCCTTCCAAGATACACTATATGGATAAATGTATTTTGTTCATTATTGAATTGAGGTGTTTCAATCAGACCTCTTATCCCCAGTGAAGTGCAATCTTAATGATTCAGCATACCAAGACATCTTGGACAAAGCTATGCTTTCAGGTTTGTGGCAGCAGTTTAGGGAAGGTCCTTTTCTACTCCAACATGGTTTGATCGGATGAGTTCGGTGTGGAGGAACTTGACTGGAACCTTCTGGAAGAACTGGAACGGAGCTTGTGATATAGAATGAATGGACATGGATTCCCACAGAACACTCCAAAATCTTGTGGGCAGACTTTTAAGAGGACTTGGAAGCTGTTATAGCTAAAAAAAAGTATATACAATGTCAGTGCAGGTTTGTACAAATAGTGTTTCGACCTCCTGAGCTTCTTGAGAATACTGCAAGCTCCAGGATAAAGCAGTCAAAGAATGAATCAATGCATTGATATCGCGTATGGTATGGATTGTGTATTTATTTCGAATGTTTTAGGTGGGGACTACGGTGACTAATTGTCATTGTCGCAAAGCAGCTTTACACAATCAAAATAATTATTTAAGTTTGTATGGAATGTGAATGTGTATGAA
>JAQMYG010000012.1:9741503-9757316 GCA_030014215.1 Clariallabes teugelsi | reverse complement strand
ATGTGGGAGCACTAAGTACCTCTCATCCCTCCCCTCTGAGAGAGCTCGGCCAATCAGCTCTCTCTAGACCTCCGGCTACGGAATAAAAAGGCTGTACGTTTGTGAATGATGATCTCGGTCAAGGTGGCTCAGGGCCCAATGCGCTCATTCCCGTGAACATTCAGTGACTTCTGATTCTTGAAAATCTATAACCGTATCCACAAAGAGACGCATATGTCTGTGGGAACTGTCCACACAATCATTCACAAACACCACATTACAGGAGCTCGGCTGGCGTACCCGAGAAAACGTTCTACCTTGATGGTATCCAACCACTAGTGGAACACTGGGATGAGTGCATTAGTGTAGCAGGGGATTATACAGAGAAATATCATAAGTTAGCAGATTTTAATGCGCAAGCTGGTGTATAAAATAATTATTTAAATCTGTCCAGCTTCTTTATTTTTCCTTTTTTGATATGTTTAACAATAAGATGTGTGTATAGAATGCAACAAAGGGTAGTCTAGTGCGTATTCCGGTCTTGTACCCAATACGATCCAGGATCGAGTGACCAAATGACAGCCGGGACTGTCTCGGCTATGACCTGCCCTCTAGTGGTCTTTAAACCTTGAAATGATCCAGAAATACGCGGGCGTATAGTGTTAATGAACAACACTACGCTGCGTGAAAGTGAACCACCGACCTCGGAGGCCCTCGCCAGGCAGCACGATTTTCACTTCTTCCAGATTGATTACACTTTTTTTCTGCCCCCACAAGGATGAGTGGCATATGAGTCACTTTCATCCGATGAGAGACGAGGCCCAAGTCCCCTGCGGATCGCTGTAACACAAAACTAGCCTATAGAAGAACAGAGCACTCTTTATGCAGCGCCAATGAGACTGTTTGTTTTAATAATAAATAAGGTACGCGCTGAAAATGTTTACCAAGATATATATTTTACGTTGTGAGTACAGCTATTGTGTGCAATTTAAGAGATAATCATATTTTCACACTGACGTCGTAAAATGATAAATGAGGCTTTTGTGATGTAATGAAGAAGAAGAAGAAGAAGACGTCCGTGTGCTGTCTTAATGTGTGTAGATATAAAGGACGACTAAACTTTTGTAAACTTTCCCTAGTCTGCTGGTCAATCATCACTTCTAGGTCTGGAATACGCCTCTTTTTTTTCATTCTGTTTGAGATAAAATGAAGAAAGCTTCTAAATACGTGAGTCAAAATTTATCCGCACTCTGGCTGTAGAATTCATTCGAATTAACTTTTGAAAAAGACAAATACACAATTTTTTCGACATAATCTTGCTTTTCATTACACTTTGCCCATCTGTCAACAAGCATCTGTGTTCCCTCATTAAACAGGTTTCACAAATGCACCGCTGTCTTCACTCCTTCATCAGAAGTGAATCTCAGTCCTCAAGCAAGAGCAGGATTATAAAGAGGATGCTTTAACGCCTCGAACCAACGTGTCGAATGTCACCGTCATGCAGACGCCCTCGGATAGCCGTCCTCTGAGTTTAATCCGAAGTTTAGGCTTCAGCTCTTCAATAAGCGTCTCACTGTAACGACCACTGTTGATTGTTGAACCTTTTTTCTGATAATGTTCCAATACCGGCTCTTAAGAATCGCAGAATTCCAGCGGATGGTTGACTTTTGAACTTTGTCTGCGATTAAGGATGTTTCCGTTCAATACTCTGCCGTTTACTCTCAGGCTTGTAGTGATGAATTCACCTCTCAATGATTCAGTAATGGTTCTCTTTAAAAGAAGGTGAAAAACCTGTCCAGATATCCAAACACTTCTGAGTTTCGTCACCAGGTACACCCTCAGACCACAAAAAACTAAATCACACCGCAGTAACTGGGGAGACAGTAGCCTTTAAGGGAACATAATAAGGCAGTGCGTCCAAAAGAAGTTTTAAAGTAAACGGAGTATTGATCATTTTTGACTGAATAAAAAAATACAGTGTCACCAGATTTTGCTAATATAAAGCAAAACCACAAATAATTAAGTACTTTTTTTTAAAGCTGGTTTTATACACCATGGTGCATAAAATGATGATGGAATATGATTGATGGAGGTGCATACATGATAGTGGAGATACAGCACTGCTGTTGTTTCTATGTTTGTTGCCGTTAATGACAGCACGTGTCAATCTGACTGTAAATAAATCACATAAAAACTAGCCAAGACGGAAAGTCGGAATGCATCACAACTATCTTGATAGATTTAAGATTATTATTATTACGATTACAGTGCAGCTTTGAGAAAGTGTTTAACCAGGTATCTATAAAAGAAAAGACAGTTTAGAGCAGTTCAGACCGAGAAGATGCTACAGTAGGCTCTGCATGTTAGGCTGACAATTTCTGGAAGACGTAATTAAGTAGGGTTAACGAGCAGTCACTCCGGAGTCGGTCTCTACGGCCGTCTCTCTGTGCTCGTGTTCTTCATAGAGACGCTTCTGTCCTGCCTGGTTGTTTTTTTTTTTTTCGTGCATGTTTGTCTTCAAGCACGTCCGCTCTTTCATGTTTGCGCTGGCGGTGCAGGTGGAGCAAAACCTCTACACTGCGTGCCATTCACGAGAGTCGGCAGTGAGGCCAGTCTCACACCCTGCGCGCTATAAAGAGCCCGCTGTGCCAGACGTGCAGCGTTAAAGCCCAATCAGCGGTCCTGTTTACACTCCCGGAGCCAACTTCACAACTCATAATTGATCCATTCAAAAGCTCACTCCGCTTCCAGTCCGTTCATGCTTTGAGACTGTTATGGCCTCGGGTGGTGTGGGGGACGACGTCTGTAAACGTGTTCCATGCAACTTTATACCCCCCCACCCTGTGCCATTTATTTGTCAGGTCTATTATAAGAAAGATAATTAAGCAAATAATTCAGGATAACGCACAGATTCTCTCTGCTCTAGAGCAGACGAGCACAAAGTCATGCTAATAGACCAGTACGAATTCCACACACACCTCGTGTAAGCGAGATCATTAAAGAATGCTGGTTCGTTTATCCATCGGAGGCCTCGTCCATTCCACGCAGTCAGTGCACGCATTTAAAACTGTGCCATCGAGCATGCCAGACGAGCGCCGCTAAAAATAGAGACGCGCCTCGCTTCGCTTGTATCTGTTATCCCGAATCAACGCTCAAGCCTTCCTTGCTGAGTGCTGCCTCGGCTCGTACACCTCATGACTGTCGTTTCATCACCACGCTCACGGGAATTAAGGGACTGGAGTTCATCTGCCAGCTAATCCCGGGTTCTCAGCCCTGGCGCTCGGGCTCAGCGGAGTGGCAGCACCAGGTTGTCATCTGACCTTGAAGTGCTAGAGCAGCTACGGCGCACAGACCCTTTGGCGCGATTATTTATTCCCCAGCATCTGGTGGCTGGCGCAGTGCAGTGCACCGAGCGCTTCCAGAACAGGATCTGTTACATTAGTGCGTTCTTAGCCAGGACTGAACAGTGTCACCTCGCCTTTCAACACAATGTCACCTCATGCCTCACCCCCACCGTCCCACCTTTCAGGTCCATTCTTTAAAGTAAAAAATATAATAAATAAATAACATCTGTACATTTAATGAAACTGAAAGGTGGCATGTCTGTACATTGATGATATTTGCGAAAAAAAAATTATTTGGGGAGACGCAAGATGAGTAATAGAACACATCAAGATATCAAGATGATTTTTGGAATTTTTGTTTGTCTGTTTGTTTGTGCACGCATCACATAAAAACTGCTAAACTAATTTTAAAGGGGTTTTCACCGTTGTATCTGGCTGAGCTTGAGATAACATATTAGCTTTGTTTCATCACAGTCGGCCCACAGGAAGAGAAGATACGCGACTTTGAAATTTAACTTCAAAACACCCTTATGTCAAAAAAAACAAAAAATCGGCCTTGGAAAAACCATTAGTTCATCTCAAAAGTCAACAGATGGCGCTGTACATTTTTTAATGCGTGCTTATTAGTGTGCAGTTAAATTCCATGCGAACAAAGTCGCGGGTGTTATATATGCCTTATTAGCCTATTAAAAAGCAAAGCAAAAATGTACAGTTCCTTAAAAGAAGAAAAAATTCATTGTAAAAAAAAAAAAAAAGTTGTAATTTGTTTCCTTTTTTAATTTAAACACGTTGGCGTTGACATTTACAACTTTTAACTGTTAATAATTTCCTACATTACCCATAATGCCCTTGATAATAATTGCACCACTGGGTTTATATCCCTAAAGACAGTGATGCAGCAGTGCTTTAGCGTGTTTTCACATCACGGACATGGGATCGTTTTTTTACGAGAACACTTGTCCCAAAAGTCTGGTTTATTTTGATCAGTGAGAACACAAATGTTCTGCACTCAGGGACTGTGCCAAGACCAATGGGAAAAAGGAGGACTCAAGTACGGTACGGCATACTTGGCACTGATCGAATCAGATAGGAAAGCCAAATGTGCTTGGATTGTTGCGTAGAACGCACGTCATCAGTCTGTCTCCTCTGAAATGTCCATGCGTGACTAGTACACACCAATAAAGTGAGAAGACGTAAGAGAGAGCATTACATTTCCTCATTCTCTTCTTCTATTTGTGTTTAATGGCAGCTTGCAATAGAACTAGCAGCTTATCGCCACCTGCAGAGTGAATATATGCAAGTATACCTGAGTACGGAGAATAATAATAATGTGAACGCCGGCCAGCAGGGGAGTGAGGAGGGGCCGGCAATCGTTCATGGTCGCGGTACAAATCAATCGTGCTTACCGTGAAAGCGTTCTTCGTTCTTCTCTCGTCATTTCATTTGCTGTAACTAACTAACTATGCACCATCTCGTAGATCTCTGATTACATCGAGAAGCGAGTGAGAAAAGTCGTTTCTGCTCTTCTGAGCTAACACACGAATCTTCTTCCTTATCCTATATGTTAAAGATCCTGTATGCTTTTCATTTTCTCTTGATAAACAGTTAGGTCATTGTAACTGTAGCTAGCAGAGTGACATCAGAGCAGCAGATAGAAACCAACCAAGTTACTTCCTGTACATCATAATGAAAATTGTAGTTTTAATCAAAGGTCCTGTATTTTACTGTTTCTTTAACAAAGGTCTGAGAGCTCCTACAAATCGAGTGTGTGTGTTAATACTCCAGTCATACACAGGATGATATGAAGTGAAATGTTTAACATTTTTAAATAAGAATATTTAATAAGAATACATTGTAAAGTATGAAGAGTTTTTACAAATTAGAAATATTGAAAAATAAAGAAAAACTGTAGCTGTAAAAAAAAAAAAAGTAATTTATATCATATACAAATAATAAAATAAAATGAAATAGAATCGAAGTGGAATATACTGTAGAAACCATGTCCAGTCATGAACATGACAATGTGCAGAATAATGAGTCAAAGCTGAGGGCGAGGCTCTTATGATGTCATATTAGGGTGAAAATCTTGTTGGCTTTGTTTAAGACTGTTTTTATTTTTTGCTTTGTTGTCACTGTTTGGGCTGTTAATTGAGTTTTATGCTGGAGGTTTTTACAAGCGAAGACAGAGAAAATCATCGGCGTATCTCTTTCGGAGGCTTTTAGAGCCCAGGTGAGAATGTGCAGAAAGAATGGATGCAGATCAAGTCCTCCGAATCCATTAATGCGTCAGGTCAGTGATGTGCTAATGCTCCGTGGCACACACCGGCACACACACACACTCTCTCCTCCTCAACCCCCCCCCTCCTCCTCCTCCTCCTCCTCCTCAGGTGCATAAATTGGGCCTAATCTTTGTGTTAAGTTGTTGTTCAGGCTCAGGGAAGATTAATGGCTCGCCCCTGAGCCCCCACACACACCACCACTGTGACGCTCAGACACTCTCAGGTCCTGCTGAACGCAAGGCTTTGATTGAAACATTGTTCGCGTTGAATAAATCACAGCACCGGTGACATCAACCCAGCTGGTATTAATACAGCCTGTGGTGTTAAAGGGAAAGACGCCTGCTCTGGAATATTCCACCGTATCAAAAGCAGTGTACTGGGATGGAGTCAAAATATATCATAGCCGTGAGGGAGTCCGTCCGACAGCCGTCGATCTCAGGTGTCTGCCGAGACACGTGTTGTACTGGCACTAATGTAATGGGAAAGACCATGAAGCCAGCTAACTACATCTTGAACAGATCTTGTTTCTTTTTTTTTTTTTTTATGTGAAGCCGGATTTCATTTCCGAACAGCAGGCCAGCAGGTGTGTGTTTGAGGATTAGGATTTGTCCGGTTTAGATCTCTACACAACAGTGTAAAAGATATAGTAGGGGTGGAAATGATACTCTGTGCTCTATTTCACCTGATAGTTTAGACTAAAAATGTTGCAGGAAATCTCTGTACAGACGTCTGTAGACTTCCGAACAACAAAAGGAAACAGGAAGGTGAAATAGTTTGTATTTTTTGAGCCTTTAGAAAGGTTGTAGTGATAAGAGGTGGCCGTGGTTTTCCATGCATAATGAGGAGCGATAGGGATTCCCTAAAATGTTATGTTGTTAGTATCACATTGTTGTTATAAGCTGAGAGAGAGAATCCAGGAAAATTCACAATCGAATGTTAAATTGTCTAATATGGACAAATTCTTTAAAAATATATGATGGTTTCGGCAAACCCACTTCTAATCTTCTACATTTGTAGAGAGTATTAGCGACGGGCCATTCTTGAATGATTCGCTCATTTTTAACAAATTTTAGGTGTGACCCGGAAAGAACGAGTCGTCTCAGGGAAGGATTCATTCAGTTTCAAGTTCATCTGTTCATCTGTTTCAAGTCCTCATGTTTCCCAGAGTCATTCGGTCATCACGTGACAGCTCCATAAGCTTAACCAATGCAGTCTGAATTAATGAATTAAACTTATTCTTTTTCTCATAACATTATCTTTTTGTCTTGTTTATTGTGTGACCAACGTTTGCCATAAGTAGTAGATGTAAGGGGAGTAACACGATACATTTTAATTACATTTTGCTAAAATGACCAAAATGACTAGGAAAAAAGGTTCTTTCATTTTGCCGAACAAGATTTAAAGAGTCGAGTCGGTAAAAAGATCTGATCATCACTGGAGAGTAGTGTTGGGTCGTTCATGAACGATTCGCTCTTTTTGAACGAGTCCTTAACGTGACTCTGAAGAACGAGTAGTCTCAGAGAGTGATTCGTTCATTTTCTACTGGGCGCGCATGTAAATTTCCGTAGGTTATGTACAGGAAACAGAATTGAGTAGTTACCTTTGAGTGTTTAGTCCGAATCAGTTTCTTTTGTCACGTGACTCCCAACAACGCTATGCGGTGCAAAAGATTCAAAAGAACGAACGACTCGGACCAGAAGATATGAGAGGTGAACTACTCATTCTGTTTATTATAATATGTCCATAGCTGCATTGTAATACTTTCATTACTGGAACTATAGCCAAAATCTGCCTATGTAGACGTGTTCGGGGTCTGTTTATTGAAAATGTAACATTTTATTTTATTTCTGAGAACGAGCTCTATAATGTGTAGGCATGTTCCACACACCAAGTAGTGCCCTGGTTCAGTGGTTTGGGATTCATCCTTGTGTGAGAAGCTTTTACTAAGAAGACAAAATGTGGAAGGTGGAATAACGTTATCAGATGTGGGGTTTTATTTATTTATTTATTTTTTGCTGAAAGTGCTTCTGTGCCTGGTTTTGAATGTGGGTTTTGGCAGGCAGCTGCTCTCTCCTCAGTACTGCGGACCGTACAGACCTACTCTCGCACCCATGCTCTTTCACCATATGTTTAATCGTTTTTAATACTTTAAAACCTTTACGAAATATAGCTGCTTCGTACAAACCGGACAATAAACATCAAATTGAAGTGAGAATCACGATGCCCATAAGTCAAACTGAATCGAATGGACAGTCCTGTGATCCACAGCTCTAATATTTCGAAGAGTGGCGCATCGCACAGCCAAGGGGCGTTCAGTGTTGTCTGTGTGCATCCTGCGCTTAGACATGGAATTGATTGTAGTATGATTTAGGTGGAGTCCAGCGGGAGGGAGGTATTACAAAATCCAATCTATATTTCTGAAGAGTCGCAACCAGACCAAAAAAAAAAAGTAATAAAAACCACTGAAGGAAACAGAAATATCAATGTTTATATATGGAAATTTATTTCACCATACACGGACAATGTAAGTGGAATCTCTGCACTGTTTGGGAGGGACAGCAAAAAACGTGTCATTATCCGAGCTCTACACACTCCAGGCCTTCCCTCGAGGCTCCCTCTATTCATGCAGAGCAGCTCGCATCTTCAATAAACCACCTCCATTCCCCACCACTGGTCTGTAAACAATGCCCACCAGTGCTTTATGTCATCAGATCATCTGTGCTTTTATTATCTCTCACTGCATCGATTTGCATCGGAGGCGATTCAGCCTAAGCAGCGATGTGTGATGCGTTTTTTTTAACGCCGGAGTGATGATAGATCCATGACGAGTGTGTTCGCCAGGGGCGCAGCAGAAGGTCTAACATCAGTACTCCGCGATTAAAGCACTCCCGCTTCACGTGTTGCGGCCTTGCAGAATCAGCATGGAGCAGGTAGGGCGCCGAAGCCAGGTATTTTCAATGATCAGTCATCTGTTACCGTAAATATTGCACCGTTTCTCAACGATGGTCTCGGGGAAGCTACAAAACTGTAGCTGGGACTTCAAAGACCCTTTGATAGGGAGAGGGGGATGGAGACGTACAGAGAAAAGAGGAAAAAGTGACAGCGGTGCACTGAGCGTTCACGGGCATTGGCTGAGGGAGCCACAGCTGCACCAGGATCTAGCATCTAGACTGGTCCTGATTTGCTCTTCCGTACATTTCCATCTGGTTATTAACGTTACTGAGTCACACAAACAGGAGAGGTGAGTAGGGGAAAAGAAAAGAAAAGAAAAGAAAAAACGTCTGTTTCGGGTTTAGATCCAAATACCAAACAGATCCAGGTACGTTACAACCCTGTTATAAGGGTCTTTCATGGCCGATAAAGCTCTCGCTCTGTGTCATTACCCAGACCGCACTACATTTTATTTCCCATTTCCTCTATTCCCGCTGCATATCCTCTGCTTTCAGTCATTGTCATGCACTCACACCTCCTGCGCCTCCTATTCCTTTCACTTCACATCCACTCTTCTGTAGCCATAGTGATGTTATCTTTGTCCTCTCTCTCTCTCTCTGATGCATGGGCAGTTTTTTCCCTTCATCTTTTTTTTTTTTATCCTCATAACGGAAGAAGTGGTTTTGACCAGCTGCTGAGTGCTGCCTAAATAACTCCAGCGACTGCGCTCTAATGGAGGAGACGGACCCTGCTGGGAGGAGTCCAGAAAGCCGGGGTGACCGAGCACAGAGCCCCTCGGCGAACAAGAGGCAGGCGTAGCATTCGTGTGGATGTAAATAAAGAAAGAAATCTAGAGAAGCCATAGAAAATGGAATGTGAGAATCTCTTATTCACCACCTTAGTATTCATGCAAGCAAACCCCGAGCCACGGAAAAGAGAATCTGAGAATTTCTCATTCACCATAAGTTAAAAAAAAAAAAAATAAGGAAGGCATTCAAGTCTGTTTAACCCGGAGGCATGCGGCGGGTTTGTGAAACCCAGCAACCAGAGAGATGAAAAACATTAAACTGCAAAGAATTCATGGACAGTGCGACAGACTGAAATGATAAATTGTAACAAGTAAAGGGAGCAGAAAAAGATTAGCAGGGAGAAAATAGGAACGGAGGACCTTAAAGGTTTTTACTGTTTCATATGTATGTGCAACAAGAGACTCAGTGGACAGGAGGGAGAAAAGCTACAAAAAGCCACATTGTCACAGGTCTACATTGACCTATGATTGGTTACAAGTATTCAGTCTCGTCTGTGATTGGGTAGTTTGACGAGCCAATCAAATTCAAAATTAACATTAACATTTTGTCACATACACAGTACGATATGCAGTAAAATGTTTATACGACTGCTCGTGACCTTAAAAACTAAATTTTCAATAAGAAATAAATTAGGGAATGGAATAGGAATATGTAATAATTAAATATAGAAAAACTTGGCTACAGAGAAAAATACAACAACAAAATGTAAAATATCGGATATAAAAAATATATTTTTTTAAACGTTGCTGTACAAATATGAAAAATATGAAGAAATGTGCAAAAGTGTGCAAAATGAAATTAATAGAAATGTCCAGAAAGTATACAAAATGACGTCCAGAAAGTGTGCAAAATTTAATTAAATAGAAATGTCCAGGGTGAGTGCAAACGTCAAGGTTTGAAAACTCATTCTGATCGAACGAGATCCGGTCAAACTGTTCCGTTTATGTGATGCGTTTTTATTACAACCGAACTATTACTTTGATTATTAGTAGGATACCAGGGTTTTCATGTAAACACACATTCCACAATCCAGTCGCCTCAGTCCAATATTTCCGGCACATCGCATTGCGGTGCGACAAAACTCGCTTTGATAGACGCCGATTTCTAAAGCCAGCATTCCAAGCTTTTTGGAGCTGCAGTGGAAGATTGTGAGCTTATTCGGTCCCAAATAAAAGCCGGCATCTCAAGATGAATGCCTCGAGTATTTCTGTGCTGAGAGAACGATGACCTCATTTCTGTATTATCGCAGATAAGGTGGAAGAAGGATGGAGTCTTTAGACATGGAGAGTCCCCGGAGAAGCTGGAGTCCAAGGTGACCCCGGATTATACTCAGTAGGAGATAGAGTTTCAGTGTAGACCTTGAAGTATAAAATCTACTTATATCTATTATGAACAAGTTCAGCCCGTTCAGTTTCTGGTCGCATCGGGATTCTCGGCCGGGCCTCGCCAAGATAAGCAATCGGGACAGGTAGGTCTAATGTCAGATTTTGTACTAAACACATCCATTGTGTTAAATTACAGCTGAGCGTCTGGTGATCTGCGATACTCCAATTAATAGATCACATCAAGAGCGGTTATTCTGTGTACGAGGTGGTCTAAAGGACCGGGATCTTAGGGCAGACAAGTAAATACTGTAAAATTCATCAGCAGCATCTCTGTGTGAGCTGTGTTCGAGCTTCTCTTAATAGTTTCGAAGCCATCTAAAAGGAAAAACACATTTCACATAAGGATTTTCACATGTGCGTGTGATTATTTTTTTCCCCCTACATTTATTTGTCTGTAACGAGCACATAGATTGCACAAGACAAATTTTTGAACCATGACCACATGGGTGTATGAATGAAGGGTGTTTGGGAAGGGTGTAGCTAAAAAAAAAAAAAAATCATGATATGTCCCAGGACTAAACTGTAAGCTGCAACATTACAACTATTTATTTGCCAGACATACAATTTAGACTGCAGCAGTGTTCATCGTGCAGAACCCTACTGTCCATCAAACATATTTTATCTGATTATCTGATTCTTTTAGGAACTTGTTTTATTCTGTTGACACTTTTAAAAAACAAGTAAATCCAAATTTAGTTTTATATTGAATAACAAAAACTGACTCTGACCATGAATATAGCCGTAGAAGCTGGCATGGCATTAAAAAAGAAAGGAAGAAAGAAAATGAAGCAGATTCTTAAAAAAATTAAAGAGAGAAAGAGAGAGAAAAAAAAGGCGGGAGGGAGAAGCATGAGCGCAGACACTTGAAATCTGACCTTGTGAGCGAACTTGCCTTAAAGCGCGTAGTTAATTACTGAAAATAAGACTTCGGCTTCTTTTTGATTCAGAAATAATTGGTAAACAAATGAAGTAAATCCTGACCAAGTCACCGCATAAGCTGGAATCTGTGCCCGACTGTGTCGAAGCCAGCAGGATAAACCGATTTCACCCTCCGCTCTCGTGCTTGTTCCACGCCGTCCATGTCTTCCCAGGAGACCCATGGAGTCAACTCATCTCTTAAGCCAGCGTAAATTAAAAAGCTTGGTGTAAATTAGACGCTCCTCCAGCAGACCGGCCAACATGTTTACGAGATTAATTGAAGCATCATTCATACCTGAGAGGTGATTTGGGAAGACCTGCCAAGGCTGCCAGATGGAGAGCGAGCTGTACATGGGGAGACGGGAAAGTGACGGACAGAGAGAGAGAGAGAGAGAGACAGCGAAAGAAACTGGTGCGCAGGACTACAGTAAATCAGTCATCTCTCGTGTCGTGCGTTTTAATGTTGACCGGACGTAAAAACTGACCTCAAAGGAACCGCGCTCAGTCATGCGACAAGCACTCGTTGTGGAAACGCATTCGAGCATTTTATTGAACGTTTGCACGCGGTACACGAGCGCACTTGCTAGAATTCGGAACTACTGTAGCTAACAGGAAGAGAGAAACGACAGTGAAAAAAGTTTTTTTTTTTTCATGTGCCTCCCCTTAATCCGTTCGAGGACGAGGCGATGTGCACTCGTGTGTGTATTCCATCTTAGGCAGTTTATACTGTAAGCACACAGTAGTCATGACCTGTCGACAAGAAGCCCAGTGGAAAGGGAACGCGGTGTTCCTTTTAAACACACCATTACATTGTGAGCAAAACATTAAGAGAGAAGCCAAGAGCGTATCTGAAAAGAAGAGAGGCTGTATTATGTATGCTAAAGGAAAGATTCATCATGGCGTCGATGAGACTGAAGTGCAGGACGCCACCATCAATTGCTCCGAGACATTTAAAATCCCCCTGTAAACATTTTATTGAATCACTCCACTTGGATAACAAAAAGAGAGAGAGAAAGAGAGAGAGAAGAACGTTCACCAAAACGCACTCTTCTGACATGAATAAATGCATGAGCCTCATCTGGTGTCGGAGGCAGCCGGCGGCCCGCAGTTCCCTTGGAAGAATAGTAAGAGCTTTCGCTCACAGGAACTGCCCTCTATCAGCTGCCTTTCCCACCCCCTCTCTCTCTCTCAGGCGCTCTTTACTTGTTTTCCCTCTCCTTCTCTCATTTCTCAGCCTACTCCCGCGCATTCTTTTACTCATCCCCATGCCCATGCCCACCCCACCTCTCCTCTGACGCTGTCTCTGTCTAAAGATAAGCATGGTGTATGTGTTCTGCGTGTGTGATCCGCATCCGTCTCAGTCCTCAGCGCCCATCAGCGGTTCAAGGAGTAATACTCATTTAAATCTCATCAGTGGCTCTGTTGAAGCATCGCAATCCGAGGGAAGAGTGCAGTATTCTAAGCCAAAAAAGGAACAATTTTCCATTTATTTAAACAGAGAAATTTCAAAATTCTATTCTTTCTATGAAAATGGGTTTAGGGTTTCCTCCGTAGTAGTTTTGTGCTGCCATTGATTGTTTTTCCACTCCATGGGCATGGAAGGGGTTTACTCCCGTTAAGGAAGCATCCTAGTATGTGTGCGCTGCTCTATGGTGTAAATACACAATGTACTGTATAATCATCAGTAGCAAGCCGTGTCTTTCCGACAAAATCCGTCCTTCTTTACTTCTGCATCAAGATGACAAAGGACCAATCATAGATGATCCCTGGATTGAATAAATCCACGTGTCTCTAATCTCTAAGTGTAGTTTAGTCTCTAAGTTTAATAAGGCCAACAAACACCCACAGATTCCCATCCTTCAGCTGTGCACTAGTAGCAAGCTAGCAAAGGAAATACTCACATCTAGCACAGTTCACTAACTACACAAATTCCCATGTTTTTCCCGATTTTCTCCCTAATTTAGTCGTGTCCAATTCCTCCACTAGGGGGCTCCCACATTAAGCTACTACTACCACTCAAACGGGAGGGCCGAAGACTATCACATGTTTTCTCCGAACCACGTGACGCCAACCGCATCTTTTCAAATTGCCCGCTCACGCACGTTGCCCCCTCTCCACTTGCATGAGCTCACAGACGCCCCCGATTGGAGCTCGGCCAATCACAGCTCTCTCTAGACCTCCGGCTGTGAGAGGTTACAGCATCATCCGGGAATTGAACTCGCGATCTCCCAATGAAGTAGTTGCTAGGGCGTGGCTTGACAGCTTCAGAATGTTCCAGAGAGACCGATTGGTTGCATGAATAAAATGAACCCACCCCCCATGTCTCTATGACAATGGGATCCACAGTTAGGTGATTTTTGCTCTGTGCTAGAAGCCGTCAAAATTGGTCTCAATGTTAAGTCTGGAATTTTTTGGCCGCCGCAGGGGGCAATTGACCCCCCCCCCCCCACCCCTTAGAAAAGTCATAGCACCCCGTTCCAAAATAAGCCCCACGATTTGAATCTTTCATTGGTCTATAACAAACGGTATGGGAGTAGTTACGCACCAAAGTTTGTACAAAAGAAGAATTCTTTAATAAAAAATAAAGAAAGAAAAAGAAGCCTGCAAGGTAATATAAGATGTTGTGATGTGTTGATCTAGTGAAAGAATACTCCCACTAATGATATACCAGAATCTGGTCGGCTATTTAGTTAATCGGTCTTAATCCATGTCATCACTCGGTTACATGGAGGGAGCTTCCAGCAGGGCCAACAGCAGAGAAAAAAAATGTAATTGGCTGAATTTTATCTTGCTCCCCCAGGTCTTAAATACACAGAACATCTAAAAAAAAAAAGGTTTGTACGAACAAGAACAGGAATGTTTGTAAGTAATACAATAATTAAAGTGTGACAAGAATATACACTCAAGTCCATGTCTCGTAAAAAGGCATTTCACCCATGACATACAGGTTGCAGATGCTAGTTTCTCCCCAAGAACAAACCCTTTTTCATAAATATTAGATTGTCTCAGAACTGTATCCATACTGCCTGTTCAGATGATAGTCCATTAAAGATCCCAAGACAAAGACATACAGTGTGGGGCAAGTACCCAGTCCACCGACTGGTATGCTTTTGGGAGAAGAAAATGCAAACCTGGAAAAAATCCACATGGACATTGGAAAAATATGAAACTCAAAGAGTACAAAGAGTAATATGAGCTCAGGATTATGAAGCTGTGAGGCAGCAAGACTACCTGTTATTTCATTGTAGCACCTCAACGGTATACAATTCCTCTCTAATATTTGTAATATAATAAATGAATCTGGTAGTGGTCCTGCGGGTGTGCACATTAAAGTGATGTGTTAGCCATGATTACGTCCAAGAGACTAAAGGTCTATGGTGATCAAATGAGAATAGACCTCCGCATCCTGGTTAAAAGGGATCCTGTGGTTGTCCATTAGAAAAAGGACTATCAAGGGTGCAGAGTAGCATAGTTGTATGGTGGTCATGTGACAGTGGACTTTCATATCTGTTTAGTGGCGGTTCTGTAATCATAGTGGGCTCCAAGCGACTATATACTGTACCTATGTGCTAGTCATGCTTTTTTTGATCATCTAAATCAATTAAAGGACAGGCAGATCGACTGAAAGATGTAATACGAGAATGAGTCAAAAAGTATCTGCACACTGGCTGTAGAATTCATTTTAATTAACTTTTAGAAAGGACAAATGCATTATTTTTTGATATAATATCCTTGCTTTTAAATATTGCATTGTCCATCTGTCAACAAGCGTTCATATTCCCTCAATTCCAGCTGAGCTCTGAACCACAGATCCACCGCTGTGCAGACGTGCATCATCATGCAAGATCACAACGCCCTTGGATATCAGTCCTCCGCGTTTAATCCGAAGTTTAGGCTTCAGCTCTTCAATAAGCGTCTCACTGTAACGAGCACTGTTGTTTGTTGAACCTTTTTGCTGATAATGTTGCAATACTGTCCCTTGAAAATCCCAGAAAAATGTAAGCATGGACTTTCCAGCTGGTTGACTTTTGAACTTGACTTTTCGTTGAGCGATTGAGGATGTTGTTGTTTCAGGGTTCGTACGGTCATGGAAAACCTGGAAAAGTCATGGAATTTTAAAATGGCAATTTCCAGGCCTGGAAAAGTTTTGGAAAATGAATAAACTCAG
>JAQMYG010000012.1:9721106-9736168 GCA_030014215.1 Clariallabes teugelsi | reverse complement strand
CTTTCTTTATAGGGCTTTTTTATTTTTGTTTTTCAAACAGATCCTTGCTCTACTGCATTTATTTCCAACACTTTTACGCAGTAATGTATATACTGTTCTGAAATGACAACATCTTACAGCACCCGGATTACCATTTGTCCAGTCCCTTTAATATCCTCCGGCAAAGCTAAGCGAGGGAGGTTCTTACTGTCCCTGAGGTGAGATCTTAATGCTAGGGAGGGTGGTGACTAATTACTAGCCATGCAGATTTAATCTCATTAAAGCGCCGTAATGGATAGATTCATCTCATTAGCCATGGCACGCCATTAGCGAGGTTCCATCCCTGGCTGCGGGTAAAGGTCTGTGGGTCAGCACGGATCATGTGCTAGCCATGACGAGCGTTTATCAATGCTAGTAGTTGTGACGATGTTAAATCTGCACCTCAGTAACAAAGAGGTTCATTAAGAGTCACAAGGAATTCAGAGGAGATTGTGCGTCAGGCTGGGGGATAGTGTGGCAGTGGGTAGCACTGCTTCAGCACAGCATCCAGTCTACAAGAAGAGCACTGTGAGACCTTTCCCTCTGTGGTCCACATATCATACACCTCTTTCATCTCTGCGATTGCTGTTTTTTTTTTATTTATTTTCCCAAACCTCTCGATGGAGCAAATTACATTTGAGTAGTCGTGTGTTCACTTATGGTCATTTTTTTCAATTCATAATAGATTCACTTTAACCTATAGAAGAAATCTAGAAAATGTTAATTGCTCTAAAACTAACAAAATCTTTAAACATGTACCAGTGTGTTTTGTTTTTTTTGCGAAAATGCAAACCACTTGCCTGCATCTTCGGCAAATACTCGTGTTTTGCAAGATTATCGCTTGTTCTTGTTCTTTAGAATTTATGGGTGGTTGGTGCAATACTGCCCCCTACCGAATGGGAGTGTGAAGTACATGATTAGAAGGACAAAAGATATACTGTACATATACGTCACATTTAAACAGTTAACAACACTGGTTGCACAACATGTCGATGTGTATAAGCTTGCTCTTAATAGTTTTTTTAACACTTCAAAACTTGCTAGAAATACAGTATAACTCCTAGAGACAAATCAGACGGCAAAGGTAAGTGCTATTGAATTGAATTAAATCAAAAATTGCAATAGCCAAGCATCAAATCAAGGCTACCTATAATTTACAGCTCTAGTTTATTGGTCCTTTTTTTTTTTTTTCAATTCATTTTTTCGCAACCCCAAAAGACTCTCTTAAAATATCAGACAGACAGAGAGCAATTGAGATTAATTCTTTGAGATTTTTCATGGTTTTATTTTCCCCTTTATTGTCGTAGCCCTTAAAACCTAGAGCATTTTTATCATTTGTGTGTTTTAATAAAGGTACATAGGGGTTCGGATTGTGCGATATAGAGTGACATATCATGTTTTCCAGCACAACCTAGGCCATAATATGAATTTAATTAAGTCATGACTGAGCAAAAATTAAAAAATTGGTCACATAGGCAAAGCACTAGCACAGATACATATGATCACACGTTTTATGTTAGATTTTAGTTGTCTATGATCAATAACAATAATAATATGAGCATTCGTTGAATTTGACATTTTTTGCGACATCATTGGCATATTTTTGTAGCGGAACATTTTACGTGTTTTAAAAGTAAAGCCTAGTATAAAAGTAAAGTTTGATGGCTAAAGCCTGCCTGGTCGGGATGAAGCAGTTGTTTTATTTATATATATTTTTTAAACGGTCATTGACCAATGCATTGTTGCCGGTACAGATCTGTGCCAGTTCTTCAAGAATTCCCAGTTTGGTACTGCGTAGTCAGAGTACGCCAGCTTTCATTCCCACAACGCTGATGATAAAAATGCGTGTGATTGATTGGAGTGCCTGATTAACATCTATATACTGTATGTAGTGGCAGCAGCCACACCCACACACCATCAACCCAACGCTCTGTAATCTCTCACCACCGTCAGAACGCTATATTATCCGAAGTTATTGTCATTTCAGACCTCAGTCCTTAGATACCTGACAGAAAAAAAACATTCCCAAGTGATTGAAAAGTGGTTTTATTAACCTTCTCAGCATCCACTCCACCCACTTCCAAACTCAATTTAGTGATTGTCTTCCCATGAAACTGGCCTGATTAGAGAGAATTAGGCCTTCTTGTTGCTAAGCAATTCTCCTAAAGGAAACTTGCACGCAATGTTGCATAATTCATATCATTTGCTCAGAAGGCCATTATAAGCATGCGTGCTCTTCAGCTTACCAGCTCAGTATTCTAACCATGGGAAAAATCACGGCTGCCCGGGTTTCACTGAGCGCTTAGCAGCACTGATGTCATGACTCCTTTTAAAAATGCGAAGAAACCCCTCGCGCATACCAAGCTGCGATTTTAGCATCTTAAAAGACTCAAAGTCTGCCTAGGGTTGCCGAGAAACAGCTCCCGGATTCTCGAAAAACCATCCTTTTCCGAGAGGGACGGGAAGTGAAGGTCGGCAGTGTGGTGGGACGGGAGCGGAACGGGTGAGCCGAGCTGCAGTGGGCCTTTGCCACAGTGTGCGCATTAACCTTTACTAAGTGGTGCCCGGGAGTTGTGGCTAAAGACACTATTGATTGTCTCTGAGGAGGATGAGTGCAGGAAAAAGGAAGCAGGCTGGTTTTGTTCTCGCCGAACCGAAAAGAAAAAGCAGCAGAGCAAGTCTAGTGAAAAGGGGAATGTGGGAGGATGTCAGGACTGTCTGACTCCGTCCGTCTTTGTGTGTACGACTGTGTGTTTGGCTGCTGTAGCCGCTTAGCATTGACACACACACACACACACACACACAGGAGTAGGGAAGACAAGGATTTGTCATACTACATCTATTCTTTACTAGTGAAACCTTTCTAGTTGACGGGTATGCCAGGGCATGCGTGGGCTGGTGTTTGTGTGTGTGTGTATATGTGTAGTCTGCTTGTTTCATTGTTTGTTCATTTTGTTGCTCTGCACACTTGTTGTCAAGTCCATCAGTTAGATTGTCTATGGATGTGCACACAATGTTTCTGTATATGTGCTCCAAATCTGGATTTAAAGTCAAATTGAGTGTCCTTATTTTTGTTTGTTTGTTTGTTTTTTGGACCCATATGACTTTGTCCCCAGAAACAATGGAAACAATTTGTTTATATCACGTCACCTTATTCAGTTGCATGTTTGTTTGTTTTTTTGTAAAAAAAAATAGTTCCTATGCGTAAAATGCACTATGCATTACACTGTTCAGTTTGTATAAACATACTGTAGACATACACTACCGGGATCACTTTCTTTCTCCATGGTCGTTCCTGATTTTGATTTCTTTCTACATTCCAAAACAATGCTGACGGCGTCCAAAATATACAATAATCTCTTTTGAACAGTTGATATTGAGATGTATATATGCTACTTACGCTCTATAAATCCTTCATCACGGCTCTAATCTGAGGTGCTGGTTGTTAATTGGTGATCGCTGAGGCTGGTAACTCTAAATCTTCTTCTGCAGAGGTAAGTCTTGGTCTTGCTTTCCTGGGATGTTTCATCATGGTGCTTGATGGGTTTTGCAAATGCACTTGACACAATACTGTTCTTGTAAGAACTGTTCCAGAATAGCTGACCTTCATGTCTTATAATAACAACTGACTTCTTGTCGTTGTTACATAATTATGTCATTCCATATGTGTTATATCAGAAATCAGAAATCCCCAGTATTGTTGTAGAAAGTCGAAAATAAACCTTTAAACAAAAACAAAGAACTCTGCAAGTGATCCCAGACTTTTGAGCGGTACTGTAGTAGTGTTTGATAACATTAGATTAGTCTTTTCTTTCCCCATACAGCCATAAACCTAGTTCCAGTTAGCAACACTCCTATTTCCAGGGAAAGAAAAGAATTAAATATGTACTAAATACACCATCAATTTGAAAGATTTGAAAGATTCCATTTTATCTCAGTTGGACTGCAGAAGTTTCATACGAGTCTCAGCTGAGCTTCGGAATGTATTTTTTGGACTGAACGAGGGTTGTGGAATCTGGCCCCAATCACTTACGCCGTACTCGCTTCCTGGATAACAACCCCCAGGGTCAGGGCGCAGAGCAGGAAAACGTATAACGACCAATGCATATTGAAATGTAGTGATATACACCTCAGTTTTGACTTGGAAAAATCTGAACTATCCCATTACTGTAAGTGGAAATAAATGTACAATTTGTGGTACTTATAGTCATAGTGTAATTTCCTCCACAGGTTGCTGTTTCAGCTCATTTACAGAACTACGTTTTTTTGTATGCCCGAAATTGACCTGGCCAAACAACCAGGATGAAAAGAAAAACAAGGCCCAGCTCAACTTCAAGAGCATTTTAAAACTGCAGCTGTAGAAGTATATCCAAGCTGCCGTTTCAGAAAATCAAGCTCTGAGATCAAGGTCCAACAGTGCCACAAGCTGCTGGCTGATGATCAGTTGAAAGGGTTTTTAGTGCCAGAAAAAAAAATACTAAACTACCAGTACTGCAATAAAGAGACAAGCAGAAAAGCTGAAGGTTGCTTGTTTATCACCAGCCTGATTGTCATGCAGTGCTGTGCATCTCTGGGCTTTAGTAATACCAGGGCAAATCATTATTGTCATTTCTCTAATCATAGACAGATATTTAGAATGACATATACAGTATTTCCTTTAGAAGAAGTACCGTCATTATTGTCATTTGTCATTATTGTCATTTCGTCCTGGGCAGAGTTAACATTGGCAAAGACATATAGCCTAAATCAAGTCATTATCGTCATTCCGTCATAATATCGTCGTTATTTATTGTCATTCCCCCATCATAGACAGATGTTAAGAATGACATGCTAGTAAAAGTCATGTCATTATTGTCATTCCTTTCATCATAGACAGATTTAAGGTTAGAAATGACACATAGTTCTTCCAGACTAAATGAAGTCATTATTGTCATTCCTTATAAAGTCTAAATAACGTCATTACTGTATATTGCTTATTTATTGTCACTCCCCCCATTATAGATAGATGTTAGGGATGACATATAGTTCCTCTAGACTGATTCAAGTCATTATTGTCATTCCCCTGTCATAGACAGATGTTATGAATTACATGCAATTCTGCTAGTAAAAGTCAAGTCATTAGTGTCATTCCTCTCATCATAGACAGATTTAATGTTAGAAATGACACATAGATCTTCCAGACTAAATCAAGTCATTATTGTCATTCCGCCATCATAAACAGATTTAATAACAGAAATAACATATAGTTCCTCTAGAATGAGTCTTATTATTATTGTTATTCATCTCATCATAGACAGATCTAATGTTAGAAATGACATAGTTCTTCCACACTAAATGAAGTCATTATTGTCATTCCGCCATATTTGACAGATTTAATCACAGAAATGACATATAAGTTCCTCTAGAATGAGTGCTATGATTTATTGTCATGCCTTTTTGCATAGGCAAATGTAAGGAATGACATTAATTTCCTTTAGAACACATCAAGTCATTACTGTCATTCCCTCAATCAAGTCACGTCATTATTGTCGCTATTCTCATCATAGACAGATTTAATGTTAGAAATGGCATATATGTTTTTCTAGATTGAGTCAAGTTATTATTTTATATTTGTATTATATATAAATATGTATATGTATATATGTATTTATATTTATATAAGTCAATGTTGTCATTCCTCTCATCCTAGTCTAATTTAAAGTTTGGAATGAAATACAGTTCCTCCAGACTGAGTCGTCAATATCGTTATGCACCACACTGTAGACAAATTTAATCATAGAAATCATAGAACGTAAACATATATAGTTCCTCTCGAATGAGTGATATCATTATTCTGTTTCCTTACATCATAAAGAGCTTTAATTTAAGGAATGACATAGTCCTTCTTGACAAAATTAAATCATTATTGTCAAATTTTATTTATGATCATTCCCTCATCATAGGCAGATGTTAGGAATGTCCTATGATGTTAGTCGAATGACATATAGTTCGTTTAGAAGTAACGTCATTATTGTCATTCTTTTCATCCTAGGCAGAGTTAACATTAGGAAAGACATATAGACTAAATGAAGTCATTATCGCCATTTCTTATTTGTTGTCATTCCCTCATCATAGACAGATGTTAGGAATGACATATAGTTCTGCCAGTAAAAGTCATGTCATTATTGTCATTCCTTTCATCATAAACAGATTTAAGGTTAGAAATGACACATAGTTCTTCCAGACTAAATGAAGTCATTAATGTCATTCCTTTCGGCATAGACAAATCTAACGAATGAGATTCAGAAACCTTGAGAACACATCAAGTCGTTCTTGTCATTCCTCCCATCATGGACAGGATTAATGACAAGAACAGACCCTGACATAAACAGATGTTATGAATGACATATAGTTGTTCTGGAATGAGTCGTATCATTATTGTGCTTCTTTCCATCATAAAAAGATTGAATGTTAGGAATGACAAATAGTTCCTCCAGACCAGGTCGAATCATTACTGTCGGTCCTATAATAATAGAGACAGAAGTAACGATAGGATTGAAATGTAACTCCTCTAAATGCATGGTGCTAAAGCTTAACACGATGCAGTGGCATACAACAGGATCGGTAAATACAGAGCTGTAAAGTCAATACCCTCTTATATTATCCTCAAGGTAGCTATTTTAATGTATGTCATGCTGGTCCTAAATAAACCGAAATATAATTCCACACATCACCAGGTGCCATCCCACTGTGCCAGCTGCTAGCATTGTGCCCATAGCTCCACAAGACCTTGTGACACCTCAGATGAGGACTGACACCAACTGATTGGTGATACGTGTCGCAAATGTTTGCACTGATCCCTATACCAGGGACAGCTGCGTTCAGTCGATAAGTGTGTCCTGCTCATGTTTCTGCCTCTTGCTTCAACTCTGTCTCCTCGTCAGGACGAGCAGCGACAACGCAGCAGCTAATTAGCAGTTGTGCGCCTTGTTTACTGCTGGTCATCACTTCATCAGATTGACATAGCAGTGTTGCAAGGGCCCACCATACGTCTCCGGCTGTGCTCAGAGGTGTGGGTGGCGTGTCTAACACTCCACCAGAAAAGACAATAGATAAATCTACATAAGCCGTGAGAAGTCTTTGTGTCTCAGGGAGCCCCAGGCATCAGTCAACAACAGCCAACCTTACCTTCTAACTGTGTGTGAGTGTGTGCATGTGTCCATATCCAGGGGAGGAGCATATTTGTGTGTGTAAACATTGGTGCCTCCTGCTGCGTCTAAATGGAGGTAGAACAACATTCCCAGGTGTGAATCTGCTTTTTTTTTATATATATATATATATATATATATGTGAAAGAAAAAATACAATTACAAGCTCCTGTGTGTGGTTAAAAATTCCCGCCTACTATGTTATGATTGGTTACAAGAATTTTGTCTCTTCCGTAATTGGTTAGAAACCTTGAGCACCTGAATTGTTCTGTTTTTAGCCCAGTTTAGCACAATATTTCTGCTTATATATAGCATTATCCATTCTGTAATTCCTGTATAGACATGCAATATAATATTTACTGCGTTAACTGTATAAACACTGTATTTATACAGTATATGTACATACACATATACACACACTTTGAGGCACAGTGGCTTAGTGATTAGCGCCACCAGGGTCGCACCTCCAGGGTCGAGGTTCGATTCCCGCCTCGGGGTCTGTGTGTGCATGGAGTTGGCACGTTCTCCCCGTGCTTTGGTGAGTTTCCTCCGGGTACTCCGCTTTCCTCCAACAGTCCAAAGGCATGCAGATTAGCTTAATTGGCGTTCCCAAACACCGTGGCAACTGCCACGATGGATATTTCTGTAGGGTGGGGAGTATCCGGCGCTCGATGTGCCAAAATAGCAAAAAAATAATAATAATAATTAAAAAATACACTAATTTAACCTGCATCTTATAAGGTTGCACAATACCAATATTTGCACTTATACACTACTTTTTGCACTTTAGGTAGATGCTTAATTGCATTTCGTTAATAATTTCCTATACTATCCAATGACAATAAAGTTTTATGTCTGTCTATCTATCTATCTATCTATCTATCTATCTATCTATCTATCTATCTATCTGTCTATCCATCTGTCTGTCTGTCTAAGTATTAAATCTCTTTAATCATTGATGATTATTAAATTGATTAATTATTAGCTGGCGTGTGTTAGCAAGCTTGTGTGAGGTTATTCGCATTATGATTGGTTACAGGAACTCTGTCTTGTCTACAATCGGTTAAAAACCCAAAACATGAAGGCAGGCCTTAAACTGATGCGTTTTTAACAAATGTAAAAAATATATTTCATATTCGCGTCAAACATTTCTTGGTTTCTTCTACACAATATTTTTAAAGACTTTTTTTTTTCTTTCTTCCATGTATTTTTTTTCTTTCATGGCTCGATAGTGTGAAGCTAAACATTCAGAGAAAAATAGAGTAAAGCTATACCTTGAGAGAAAAAAGATCTCTGAGAGGGTTTTTTTTTTTTAATGTTTTCACACACAGTATTTTGAGAAAGGCTTCAAATCCATGGTGACCCTGACCAGGATAAACTGCTAAATAAAGCTGAATGAAAGAAGGATTGAACTTCGCTGTACGTTTATTATTATTTCATTTTATTTTGTTTTGTTTTATTTTCATTAATTTCTTTTCTTTCTTTTTTTTTTTACAGTTTTAAATGAACAAGAGCAATGTTGTTTTTTTCTTTCTAGAAATGATCGAAGCATCAAATGTAATTTGAAGCAATAAAGACGATTAGAAACAGTTTGCATCTTTTTATTTTTATTTTTTTTCAAATAAATAATGAAATACAAACTATAATCCAGTTAATGTATTGCCGGCCTACTGTTTATTGCAAATGTCTGTGATAAACTGCTCGCCACCATGGGGATTGGTTTAATTTCATCTTTTATAAAGTAATATAACATTGCGTCAGATGATTATTTTTGTATTATTGCATTATAGAAAAATACAAATCTGGGACAGTGTCATTAGTTAGATGTTTTAGAGCTTGTCAGTGGAGCTGTAACCTCAAGGGTAGAGCTTTTTCATCTTCATTTAGAGAAACTGAATTATTAAGCTGGAACTGAGACTGGTATTGTGCTGCACCTTGAGTAAACACTGTTCCAGGGGTGAGCACTCGTACCGTTTGTAATGTCTGAACCATGGAGGAACACCATGTTAAAACTAGTAAAAACTTATTTCTGACAGTGTAGAGCTTGCAGGGAAACACAATACAGCATGGGGAATCATTTCCGTCAAGAGTGATGACTTTTTTTTTGGAGTAATATAAATTGAAAATAAAACAAGATCCTTTTTAAACCCCCGTATTCTTTTCTTCAGATTTATGCCCGCGCTCTACAGATTGCATTCTCCGCTCCTCGGTTTGCGACGGTGCAGAAAAACAGTTAGCTCCGTCTGGCGAGCTTGGCGCTTGGCTTCTCTCGAGCAGTCCTCTGATCACGCCGTGGCAGCTGTCGATCTAACATCTCCCATTCAGCTGTTTGTGTTTCGGATGCATCGACCTAGACTACGGGTTTTTAATTGATCTGGACGTGTGTATGCTACAAATCATAGATGTTAGATTGGGTTCCATGATTAGAGGATTAGGGAAGATGTACAGCTGGATCAGAATGCCAAACTGGCAGGACATCAGGTCTTTTCTTTGTTTTGATTTTTATTTTTTTTTTCTTCTTCTTCTTCTTCTCTTTTTTTTCTCCCTCACTTGATTTACCTTTGTCTGTCTGCCAGTTCTTGATGCAGAGCCAGTTCCTGATGAATTGTTAACAGCAACTTGGTTACAATGGGTCGAATGATACGAGGCTCCGTTCTGATGTTTATTGATATTTTTTGAAAAGCATTCCATCCACATCAAACAAGTTGACAATGACGTAAAGAGAGGTGACATATAAAGTAGTAGAGGATGGGAAATTTGGGAAAGCACCAACGTGATGAATACAATATGGCAGAAACGAATGTGGACTAATGATGAGGTTGAACTGCTGCTTACTGTTACACTAGAAGACTAAATCTTCTCATCTAAATCTTCACTGGGAAAAGTATTGGATTCAGAAGTAGTATTAAATTCAGCATGCATCGTATTATCAGACATCCCACCTCTACAGGAAGTTCTGGGAGTCTCCCACATATTGACTTCTTGTTGTCAGCAAATAATATACTGTACGTTATCGTCCTAGGAGTGATTTATTTATTTTTTTATAATAATAGTTTGCACCGCAAGGGTGCCGGTTCGATTCCCGCCTCTGTGTGCACGGAGTGTGCATGTTCTCCTCATGCTTGGTGGGTTTCCTCCAGAAGTACTACGGTTCCCTCAAACAGTCCAAAGATTGGCACCCTGTCCAGAGTGAACCCTGCCTCGTTCCCTAAATCTCCTGGGATAGAGGCTCCAGTCCCACCGCGACGCTGTATACAGGATAAAGCGGTACAGACGATGAGTGATAAGAAAGTTCAATAGTTTCTCCATCTTCTAAGGTGATTAAAAGCATTTCAGGTTATTTTAAGGAGAAATATTTTAAAAATTAATGCGTACTTTTTGTCTGCTTCATCTTTTTTCAGCTCAGACGTATTAAAAAAAAAAAAAATCTATATCTGTGGTACAGTTCATGTTCTCTGTAACATCTGACAAGAAAGCCGCAGAACTACTGGGCCAATTTATTGGAGTAGTTTTCAAAAGATCAGACATATGTTTCAGGTACCATAAATGCATCACCATGCTTATGATCTGTCTTGTTCTTAAACACGGGGAAATGTTCAGGAATGAATGAGTTATACAGTACAGCTGCATATAGGGAAGGAAAGAAAAAGGGGGGGAAGATCAGTGTGGATAGAGCGCAGAGGGAAGCTGAATGCATCTGTCGGCCCTGAGGATATTAAGATATTAGAATTCCTTCGTGGGATTTGATGTGCGTGCAGCTTGTGGAAATTACATACCAACTGGCATGGCTGGATGTTTATGTGTCGGGTTGGCCTGCGTCTGGCTCTGATTTCCTCAACATGTCCCAGATAATCCGGAATATCCGAAAGCCTATTGCTAACTCTACCATCTGTGTTGTAGGACACCTTTTAAAACAGTTGCACAGTTTAATTACCATCGACCACGTCTGAGCCGCAGCACGCATGGCTGTACAGTATAAGCAGCTCAAGACAGAACGAGATGCAAGATGTCAGATTCTGCTTCTGAACTCAAATGCAAGGCGATGTACCGTGGGTGACAGTACATCAAAAATGGCTGCCATAGGCTGTTAAGGGCTGGTTGCTGCGATACGATAAATATTTGAGCGGTGTCAGGGTTTAACATCTACGTGGGCTGTAAGGCATTTCCGAGTTTCTTTTATCTATCATAAGCTCCATTGTTTTGCTATGTTTTTTTTTTTTTACACGCGCTCCCAGGAAAAGCTCTCCCACGATTTAATTTGTCCACGTGCATTCGTATCGGGTCACGTATTCAGTTAGGAAATCAAATCAGTTCAATTCAGTTTGCTTTGATTCGGATCGCGCTTTTAGGGAAAGACATTAACACAAAGCAGCTTTACAGAAGTCAGGATGTAGGTTTAGATCCTGAATGGTCCTGAATGGTCCTGAATGGTCCTGAATGATCCTGAATGCGAGACGAGGCAGCGGGAAAGAAAACCGCGTTCAGATGATGCAGGGAAGAAACTCAAAATGTAAGACGTGGACGTCTGCTGGAAACATGATTCTGATTACTGCAGACATTTTCCCTATTAAAGATTATGCATCCTGCTCAGATATAGTATTATAAGAAAAAGATTATAATTATAAGAGCTGTGCTATTTAACCGATTTTGCTATTTTTAATAGATTTTTTTTGTCGGGTGATTTGGACAACTAAATTGTTGGGTCAGGTTTTTAATGATTTAAGTAAACTTACAACCGTTACATTGTCTAAAATTGACAAATTTCTTAAAAAATCTACCACAGCTTTTGTAGAAAATACCAACTACTCAAATGCTTACGTTTCGGACAGTATTGCTTCTTCTTCTTCTTTAGATTTTTTTGGGTGGTTAGTGCAACTGGAGCATAATACAGAATATGAGCAGGACAAGACGATTTGTATTTTCTACAAGATATATGATTAAATTAGCATTTCAATGCTTATTAGATGCAATTTTTTTAGTTTTAATACTTTAAAAGCTGTAAGAAATATAGCTACTCGAGACAAGAAAAAATTGTTATATTGAAGAGAATCAACAAAAAAAAAATCAAATTTTCTTTGATTCTATTCTGAAATCGTAGATGTAGTAGTTATGGGTCGTTCATGAACGATTCGTTCTTTTTGAACGAGTCTTTAACATGACTCAGAAGAAAAAGTAGTCTCAGAGAGTGATTTGTTTAATTTTATACTGGGCGCGCAGCCGCAAAGCAAAACCGCTGTAGGTTCTGTACAGGAAACAGAAATGAGTAGTTACCTTTGAGTCTTCTGGTCCGAGTTGTTCTTTCATCTGTCACATGACTCTCACTCACTCACTAACTCATCTTCTATCCTGCATTCAGGGTAGCGGGGACCAGGAGCCTATCCCAGGAGACTTAGGGCACAAGGCAGGGTACGCCTTGGACAGGGTGCCAATACATCGCAGGGCACACACACACATACACACACTCACACACTAAGGGCAATTTGGGAACGTCAATTAGCCTAACCTGCAGGTCCTTGGACTGTGGGAGGAAACCCACCAAGCACAGGGAGAACATGCAAACTTCATGCACACAGAGACGGGAATCGAGCCTGGCCGGGACTCAAACCCAGACCCTGGAGGTGCAAGGCGACGGTGCCTACCAGTACACCGCCGTGCCGCCCCAGTGCATTACACAGGAAACAGAATTGAACGGTTCATCTCAGGAGTCTTCTGATCCGAGTCGTTATTATTTTGTCATGTGACTCAATGTTAAATTATGAAACTGGCCACTTACTGTATACGGAGTCTCCTCATGAACATGACCCCAATTGAATGTTGCATAATAAAGCGCTGTTTGTGCATCCAGCCAGAAGGAACATACACACACGCATACACACAGTCCTAACTCCTCATCCTCTGGATAATTAAATGTTTAGTTTTGTCAGTTTACTCTTTTAAAAGTTAAGTTTACTGAGCCATCGGGAATCGAGCACTCTGTTTGCTTTGTTTGTATTTATTAGAAAAGAGGGTAGCGTGAGCAGCGAGGCTCGACTTGAAGAAGCGTACGCATTTTAAAAGAAACCCACCCACGCTCACTAGCAAAAACATGTCATTCAGTGTCAACGCTCCGCTCTCAGATGTAGGCGAGAAGTCGACGGCTTCTTAAAAGTCTGGGGTTTTTGGGTGTGTGTGTGTGAATGTGTGTGTGTTCTCTGTGTGTTACACCGCTACAGCGGCGTATTACACCGATGAGTGAATAGTAAATGTCATCCATTCTCGTCCGCAATACCTGCGCTTCCTTTGCTGCATAGCAAAGGACAGTTCTATTAGTATCAGTCATCATTACACACTGGGACTGAGTCATTATCTCAGCGCGGCGCCGGATAGCTGCATCCGCATGCATATTATTAAAGGAATTTTTTCAGCATAAGAAGTGTCCGGATGTTCTTTTATGCATGTGGATTAAGTATATGTGCACGAATAGTGTGAAAAGCGATAAAGATGAAAAAAATGTTTTTGCTGCTAGAGAGATAAATGGTGCTACACTCGAGCAGACTGATGAATTCCAAGGCAAGAGGTCTGCAAGTATGCTTCCTCCTTAGCTTATTTTTTAACGTAAAGCGAAACCCAGGCTCATGCACCGCGGGACCGGAGGGCGAACTCTGCAGAATTCTTAAACTCGGCTGTCCTACGTGGCCCGTGGCAGGTGAAATGTATGCTGGAAGTGTCCCCTCTCTCTGTCACCACATTGCCAGGCGTAGTCACTGACCCAGGAGGAAGACACCTCTGTCCTGCCGGGCATTCTAATGAGCTGCTGCAAAGCTGATCGCATCCTCACATTCCTCCACCCCCTGTCCTGCCATCACACCCTGTAGCATGCTTTCATCTAAGAGGAAGCACTGCTCTCACTATAGCTTCTTCTCCCACCACTCTTCCTCATCTGCAGCCTGCCTGTTCAGCACATACATTCCTCATTAATGCGGTTCTCCCTGTCATCTCCACACTGCCTGGATCTGTAGTCCATCTGGCGCGCTGCCATATTACTGCCTACCTCATGTTTCCTTATGCTTTGTTTCCCCTCCGAGCATGGGAAAAAAAACCTTCTTAATTAATGCATAAGGGTTCTCACTTCATCACTGTTTGATGAAAAGGAACATCCTTTTCATTATGACTGAAGACATCTATAACAATCATAACAATGCAACTTACTTAATGCAGACGGTGCAATATAAAAATCTGCATTTGTTTATGGAAATTGTAAAATAAAAGGTTATTTAAATAAAATGTTCAAAAAAACACCTTTTTTAACGGAACACTCATGTATGACTGACAGTTTGAGGGCAAACCTATAAATGTATAACCTTATGTTAAACTTAGAACCTTATGATAATCCTATAAACCTATAACCTTATTATAAACCTATAAACTTAGAACCTTATGATAATCCTATAAACTTATAACCTTATTATAAACCTCTAAACTTAGATCCTTATGTTGAACCTATAAACTTAGAACCTTATGATAAATCTATAAACTTAGATCCTTATGTTGAACCTATAAACTTAGAACCTTATGATAATCCTATAAACTTAAAACCTTATGATAAACCCATAAACTTAGAACCTTATGCTACACCTGTAAACGTATAACCACGTGATAAACATATAAACTTATAACCTTATGATAAACCTACAGTAAAAACTTAGAACCTTATGTTGAACCTATAAACTTATAACCTTATGATAAATGTGTAAACTTATAACCTTATGATAAATGTGTAAACTTATAACCTTATGATAAACCTATAAACTTATAACCTTATTATAAACCTCTAAACTTAGATCCTTATGTTGAACCTATAAACTTAGAACCTTATGA
>JAQMYG010000012.1:9699694-9711694 GCA_030014215.1 Clariallabes teugelsi | reverse complement strand
AAAGACCACACCCATTCCCCCCCCCCCCCCCCCCCTGTGTTCACAGAACTTGCATATAGAGTTGGGCATTAAAGTGCTATGTTTTTTTTACAGTATATGAGTGGATTGTAAAAATGTAGTTTTGGAAAAGAACGTCGTTTGGAGTGATGTCGATTGTTTTCTACAGGATTCGACAGGATGCACTGATTTTGCCGAAAGTAAAATGTTAAATATCATCTTCACATACATGTGCACATGTCATGTCAGGTAAAAATTGCCGACAAAATCGGACAGGAATAAAACCCGGAGCTCATGTGCATTTCCTAATCATCACGATCACATCTGTAGCCTACATGTCTTTTTGCTTCCGGAGACATCTGTAACGACACTCTGCACCGTAGGAGGCAGGACACGCTCCAAAACATCATGCATTTTCACAAGCAGAGTTTGTATCATATGAAGGCGGTTGAAAGCGTTTCTATTTGTTTAGATTTTAAATGATTTAAATGAACGATGATGTCTCGGCATGGTGACTATATTTTCCCCAGCGAAAGCCGTATCTCTAGTAATTTAGCTTTTCAGTATTTTTGTTCTTCAGCTGCTGTCGTTTAATCAAAATTTTCTTCTTTACTTCATATGAAAATAGAATTAATTAGAGGTTTTACCTACAGTACTCTCACATATTGTAAAGGATTAAAGCTCAAGGTGAGATAGGATTAACCTGTTTTTTTTTTCATCTTTGATGAAAAATATTGAATCTTGTGCTTGTGTTTTCTCAAGTAACATAAATGTCAAAAGCATTCATTTTTAAGTCCCTAAAAAACACTTCAGACTCTCTTTTGAGACAGGATACAGCTGCTAGTCATGGTTAATCCATGGAGGCTTTATTTACAGTTGAATGAAAGACCTACAGATGAAGCTAATGAGATGTTTATATGTGACGTCTCTACATTCTCCAACCTGAACCATCAGCCATGCGTCATTGATTCCTCCAGGAGACGCTGTCCTGCATCGTAGTGCTGAATTAAAAAAATAATTAAAAAAAAGAAAAATCCTTCTCCGGGGTCCTGAAGTGCACCCATGTTCCATGCACCAGCTCGATCGTTTTTGCCTCTCTGATGTCTGGCGTCGTTTGACTGACGCAGTCCCGCGTCTCTCTTGAGAAAGTCCTGTCATGCGAGCGCCTCTCTGATCTAGCTAGCCCCTTGAATTTCTCCCACACATTCAAATTCGAGATGGGATTTTGCTCTTTAATCTCCCTTACGTGGGAGACGTCAAGAAACTTGGAACCATCACTTCCCCCTCCCGGTTCTTCTCCCTCTCCCTTGTACATCGACTTTATCTGAGTGGCTGATGTCACCGCTCCTGGGACTGTCGAGATTTGTGAAGCAATCTCAGAGAGGGGAGGGGAAAAAAAAAAAAAAAGCCTGCCTTTGTGCTTTGAGATCTATATGGGTTTAGGAATCACAACATCTAGTATTATTCCCTTTCTACAGACTGCACAGATAAGAGAGATTGCCAGAGATCAAGCCAGAATAGTGATTCTCCTGATCAAAACACACCTTCTAAACCTGGTCTAAAGCTGAGCTGAATCAGATATGAAGCAGGAAAGGTGACAAAATGCTCTGGTACTATATAGAGGGGAATCCCTCAAAATGTTTTTTTCTTCTTCTTAAAATCAAGCTTCCCCATAAAAAATGGGGAAATACGCTCTACTAGAGGTAGAGTTATTAGTTAATGTAAAGTAAAGAAAAATTTAGACTGGTTTAAGTTCTGTTTTTAGCTATTATTTACGACAGATCTATGAGTGTGTATAAAAGTGTAAAATGAGGGTTGTGAGCTCTAAATATCTCTATCTGAATGTGGGTTTACAACTGTGGGTTTACAGCTCTGGATCCACACGGCGTGTGAATTCTAGCTCGGACAGTTCCTCAACCTCAGCTACACCATCAGGTTCATAATCATCTACAGTAGACATACAGTCTTGAGCCACTGCACATTTCTTCATATTAAATGACGTAGATTACATTAATGAAATGGGAACGAATGTTTTACTGCATCAGGCTGCAAAGTGCCTAAAGGTACAAAGGTAAAAAGTTTTTTTTTTTTTTAATGTAACACCTTCAGCAGCAGCCTCATTTCCCCTCTCGTCTGTTCCAACCACTCAGCATTCAGCATCACCAGTATACTAATCACCGGCCTGATCGTCTGTCATCATCTCCACCTGGTTCATGCCTTAAAAGTTAGATGTTAGATTTTTTTTAAATGCTTGAATTATTGTTACGCGACACAATGACCTTTGAAAACAACATTCCTCTGAAATTGGTCAGGGACTGGACTGAAAATGAGAGATGAAAACTTAAAAGACTACATTAACAATACATCAGGGTCTGGATCTTTGGAAGCAAAATATTAATACTGTAAATGTGTGATGGCTCAGGATTTTTGCGCATCACTCGGTGGTGATATCCTGTCACATCTAAATAAAATATCCAAAAACAAACCACAAATTATAATTTTTTAGCTTGTGATCCCATTCTTAATGAATCATATACACAATTTGTTCACAAGCGCTTTAGACTCTTTATTTTTTTTTTGTATCTCGGAGATCTCAGTAAATCAGAGCTTTAGTGCTCTCACAGCAAAACCTCCTGCATTCATCAGGTATTTCAGTTACGGAGATCATCTTACTCCTTGAACCATCTTTAACAAACAACATTTCTTGGAGCTTTTCCTGACTGGCTTTTCTGCTATGGGAATTTTATTATTATTATTTATTATTTCTTTTTTTTTTATAACGAAGACCCTCGAGCGAACTTTAACAAAAGAAGCGCCTGGTGATGTTAATTAACACCGCGTGTGCTGACTGGTTCCATGCTTTAAGTGGGACCTGCTTCAGTAACACAGGAACATTGTCATGTCTTCAAATTGCCATGCTAATCCTTCATGCACCATTTACAGAGTATAACCCGCCTTGGCTGACAGTGAGCTAGTATAAACCCTCAAGGTTTATTTACGTCTGCATGCCAACCAAATCAGTCGCACTCTTTCTGAAATTACTGACGTCTCTACGGGTTTTCTTTTGTCGTGTAGAGGAATTCATTGAACCTTGCTAATCCTGTGTTAAACGGTATTCTCGTTGATCGTTTGCAAAATAATGGTTCATCTGTTTATTTTCCCTATTTTACATAACCGTTTATTTCCCCCCACAGTGCAGGAATAACATTCACTGGTGAATTTAGTGTGGGGGGGCGGGGTTCTTCTTCTTCTTCTACTTCTTCCCTGCCCATGTAAGCCATCCTTACAGCCATCCTGAACAATAATTAAAGTCTGTTAATTGAGTTGTTGTGATTAATTAAACTCAGTAAAGGGAAGACTGTAGGATGATGAGACCCTCAAGCAGTCAAGCAAGCAGCAATCCAGTCTATCAGTAAACTCTTAGCTTATCGCACACCCCACTCATTTGTTCATTAATGAAGCATTAATGGCGTCTGCTTCCTAAACGGTGGTTCTCACACAACGCCGCTCATCTCTCGCTGAAGCGCTCTGAGCATGTTTCCCTGCAAAGCAAACAAATTTATTTTACATGTGGTGTATCTTCGGTTAATAGGGATAATAAGGATAATAATGACTTGTGTTAATGAGTGAAACAAGGAGGAGAGAAAATGCTAGCTTTAACAGAAATAAAATAATAAATAAGTGTTTGTTTTTCGAACCAAATTATAATATTATTCCTACCATAATACTGGTAATAATACGATAATAGTGCCAAAGTGATTTACAGTCTGAAGTTAAAAAAACAAAACAGAAAGAATTAGGAAAAAATAATAGACAATATAATTGAAAATAATATTATAAAATAAAGATACACAGTACTGTAAAAAAAAAAAAAAAAAAAAAAAAAAATCCTTGAGCCACCCCTCATTTCTTCAAAATAAATGATGCAGATCAAATGAAAGAAATAGGAGTAAATATTTTGCTGCAGTTTATGTAATAACCTCAGCAGCAACCTCGTTTCCCCTCTCGTCTGTTCCAACCACTCAGTGTTCAGTTTCATTGTCATATGCACAGTATAAAGAAACATGTCCCCAGCCCCCAGTACAATGAAATTCTTTCTTTGCCGTCCCCAATGAATGCCACTAAAAAGTAAAAAATAAACATAAAATAAAATAAAATTACGTATAAAAAGAATAGGTATAAAACAAGGATATATATCAAACATACTGTAGAATTAAAAGCGTAATATGAAACAAAAAGCATGGCCAACAACTTGCTACAAATAAGAGCCAATAAGTGCTTCAGGAAGTCTGGAAAGTGATTCCCCAAGACTATATTAAAAATACATCCAAAGTCTCTTTGGCTCTTTGGAAGCAAAATATGAAGAAATCAGGGTTGGCTCAAGACTTTTGCAAAGTGCTGCATGTCATAAAAATTCTATTTAAAAACTACAGCAATAAATAAGTTATGTAAAAGTAATGCAAACAATAATGCCAGATCTTTGGTGAGTTGTATATGTTAAATATGGAGAAGGCATGCAGTAGACATATGATTTAAACCCTAGAGTAAGGATGCTAAAGCATTAAAATCAACTACTAATATATATACCCTCAAAGCAAGGGTTGATGACCGTTGATGACAGCTGTTGTGAATCCGATAACGTCAAACATGTCCGTTCAACTCTCATTTTGGAACTATTTTACTATGACGGGACGTGTCAGAGGACGTCATTTCAGCGTCCAGATGTCTGCTGGGTACTTTTGTGGGTGGGTCTGGTTGTAATACAATGTCAGGACAATGTCAGGACAAAGTGAGAATGACTTTGATGAAACGAACGACTTTGATAAATGAATGCCCAAACACAATGTTGCAAATACAACCTCAAAACAACTGAATTGTAACCTTTATTTGGATCATGTATGCCGATTAAGTCCAACACCATTCAAGGTCCCTTAAGATTTTAACAAGGTTTAGAATTCTGATCAGAGGTTTGGGCGGACGCCACCGCTTCCCACACACAGCGCGTGTCTCTCATGTCAAAGCATCTCTTAGTGTTGTAACGTTACCTCTCTGTTTATTTTTCTTTCAGAGAAAAAGCTCCAAAATTACTGTACTGTAATATGATGTTGGCACAGCGATCAATCTGGATCACATCCACTTTCACAGAACAGATCTCACAAGTTACCAACATTATCCCCAACGTCCTTAATGTTGCCAGATAAACGTCAACACCATGTTTCGAGAACCAAAAAAAACATTCCTGCCGGAGGGCTTAGATGAGCACCAAGCAGTCCACCAAGCATCCAGATGAGAGGGAAAAAAAAGAAAGATCTTTATGAGTGCTGTGAAAATGTTGAGTGCAGTTTAACTTTATACATAGAAGATGGAAAGCGTGAACTGTGAATAGGAGTAGAGGACAGGGTTATGAAACATTCTTCATGTTTCAGGTGTTTATTTCTGCCCAGCTCGTGAGGCGGTCAGTGATACTCCCTGTGCTGCTCCACGAAAAACCAGCGTTTTCATCTTTCTGCTTGACCGTATCAAACGTTTCAAACTCGTCAAATACATGTCGGAAATCGTAAACAGCGGAGCATGTTTGTTTCCCGCGCGTCCTGACATTAGTAGACCGCGACGTGCTGCGCGGATGCATTTCCTAGAAACAGTTCCCTCCAGGATTTTTCTTTTTGTTTTAAGCAGGAATGCGTTTGATTTGGAGGTCAACGCTCGATAAACATCTCAATTTCGGCAGGAAAATATATTTGCCGTGTCGTATCCATACGAGGCCAGCTTTGTAGATTGTAGAGACGTATGCCACTACCTCTGGAAACAGCCCTGAAGACGTGTCTCTGATAGTAATACAGACCTGCTCCCTGTTGAGCTTTCTGAGAGATGTGTGAGGATTCTCATCAAGGCCCCATACACACACACACACACACACGTACATACAGAGAGAGAGAGAGAGAGAGAGAGAGAGAGAGAGAGCAGCTCTCCTGGTCCTCATACAAATCTGGCACATTTCACAGATGATGCAGCTGTGTAGAGCTATCTTGGATAACTTCCTGCTGTGCAAAATTAAGCTGTGAAAATCAGGTCCTGTGGGGGAACGTCAGGGAGCGAGTGTCCCCGTTGACGCTGTTGAAGGGATCTAAATGAAGGCCTGGAGCAGGACACAGGATGCTGGAGGTGTTTAGGAACTCTTGGTGGAATTGGACTACTTTCCCTTGCAAGATGTCATCATGATGAACACAGTTATGAGAGTAAAAACTACCTTTATTTCTCTACATCATCCCCAGCTACACTACTGCACTTATAATGTCCAGTTCCCACAGACCATCACATCTCTTCCACAAGATATCTGTCAATTTTTTAAACATTGGGCGGGATGTTTCTTTTTAAACATTTGCACCATTTCAGATGTTTCAAAAGACTCAACACCGTACTCCGCTTGAAGTCTTTTGTGAATCGGTTTATTATTTTTTTTTTTTTAAGTTAAGCCTTTACTTGTCATAAATACATCACAGCACAGTGAAATTCCTTCTTCGCATATCCCAGCGTAACTGGGTTCAGAGCGCAGGGTCAACCATGATACAGCGCCCATGGAGCAGACAGGGTTAAGGGCCTTGCTCAAGGGCCCAACAGTTGCAACCTGGTGAAGCTGTGGATCAAACCGCCGATCTTCAGATCAGTAACTCGGTGCCTTAGCCCTCTGAGCCACCACTGGCCCCAACAGTTAACGGCTTCATTCACGAGAAATCTTATCATAGGTTTGACTTGACCAACGTGTAGTTCAAATTACAACGCAGCTAGGTGGCACTGTAAGTAATCCCTGGTTTGATCGCAGGTTAACATCTCAGAGCAGGAGCGCTGCTACAGTGCTCGTCGAAAATCCGCCAATAGGAGCATGGCGTAGAGTAACGCAATGCCTATAAAGGCGATTAATAATAAAGCAGTGCCAAAAATAAGTTTATATCATTTATTATTTAAAGGTCATTATCCATGCAAGAATGTGTTCCAAAGTTCACCTGAGACGACACATACAGTATGACGCTTCTGCAGTCCCACTTCTGCAGAGCTAAATCAAGTTGATATCTGTCAAAGTTAAAGTGAATTAAGTACAAATTTAACTCTAACCAGAACTTTATGGTCGGTGTACAAAGCCAGGAACATTTTCAGTAAGACTTATGGTGATGTGCCAATACAGTACATGCATCAGTTTTGATTTAAAACAGCCTTGAAAAAAACCCAAACGATCCCTTAAACACAAAGTAAAGCTCAGCATGACCCGCCACTGAAGCTTGATGAGGGGCCTCTGGCCAATAATCAGCCTTTAAATTTCCATATCCGAACGTATTCCTGCCACGTTCCTCCTGCTGTGGAGAAAAGCAGTTGGTAGATGTGTACTTTGAACAGAAGTGTTTGAGCTTTATATTAAGACCTTGATAGATATGCATCCTCTCTTTATTTCATGCTCTCTCTCTCTTTCTCTCTGTCTCGCTCATCAGCCGAAACGTTGCTCACATATTCATCACAACACGACCAGATCGAACATGAAAGCACGGCGTTAATTCCCAAACCCAGGCTCGTATCTCCGATCCAGACGAGCTCTGCTTTGCTTAAATCTAATAATAAGAGCGAGGCGCTAGAGATATTACAGATCACAGTACCTGATAAATTCCTCAAACTGCACTGAATTGATACTCAAGCTCCGGGAGATTGGGTGCGTTAATCTAAAAGAGTAATCACATGACCCAGGATGGGTTTCAAAGGCCCCACAGCACTGCTTTTACACTTAAAATCTGCTCTCTAACTGATGCTAATGCCCACGGTGGAGTCATTTATGTACCTAGTAAACTTCAGCCCCGATATATAGATATAGATACAGTATGTGTGTGGGTTTTTTTGCTTTGTTTTTTTTTTTTTATTTACTTTTTTTTTTTTTTCCACTTTGCATCCGTGATTTTTGGAGAGTGTGTCGAGGGGAATCCGTGATGAGGCGAGGCTTGAGAACATGATGTGTCTGGCTGTAAGCCATTAACGTGATGTTCACAGCTGCTCGTGCTGATGAGTGACTGCTGTTCGAGCTTTACGCAGGGGCGCGGGCAATTTTGTACGTCCCGTCACACTGAAAGTGCCAGACGTCTGTAACGAAATGTTCCCGCAGTGACTATATACATCCGTCGGTTGCGAAGGAGTGAGTCTTGCGAATGTCTTTCAAGTCGCTGAATAATGCATGACGTGTTTAAATAATCACAGAGTCAATACGCTGTGCGCATGCTAGTTTATTCGAGTTGCTTTCTCACGCTATTTCACATGCACGATTAGCGAGTCAATCATGCACGATGGTTAAAAACAGGACCTGCTCCGGCATACTCTACAGCTTCGATACAAAACTTTTACTTTCTTCGAACGTCCTTGGTTGTTTTGTGCTAATTTTTCATTTATAATCTTTCCCTGAATTTTTTTTTTTCCATCTCAGAATGATTACCTGCAGCTAGCCGGGTCTGGCTAATACATTTCTCAGCGTGATGTCATGCGCAAAAAAAACAGTCGCACAATGTAGAAACCCAGAACGGCTCCGAACGAGCTAGCAGGGTCGGTAATGATGTGTCGGTCGTTGATGATTGCTTTCTGTTAACTCACGCAGTCGTGATGCTGGATAGGTGCCACCGCGGCGCCGCTTTCAGCCCCTCTTTGTCCTGTTGTCTTGTCCTGAAACAGCCCAGATGAGCCCAGCTGAAACACACACACACACACACACACACACACTCAAAGCTGTAGTGCTTTCATGAAATGGGCCACCGGTGCCAAACTAGAGCTCAAAACTGATTATGGGCTTCTATTGCTGCTATGATGTCCAGCTGACCAGAGGTTTAATGACGCGCGTACTGGGAGCTAGTTCCCGCTCACTAAAAGCATGCTTGTGCAACTGAAAACTCCAGCTCAATGTGAATGAATGTGCTGTTTGTTTCCTGGTCAGGCTGTTCTTCCAGTAGCCCTAAAGTATTCCTGGGATTTGAACAAGATCCATGGCAAGATCCCCCGACTTAAGAAAAACGAAATGACTGAATGCTACTGAGCTGTCTAATCATAAAAACTTTCCGTTATTTTTCCAGTAAGAGACCTTTATCCAGGTCAGGAGAGCATGCTGGGAATACGCCATACGTAAATGAACCACCAATCCATTGCAAGACACTCACACAGTCATTTACTTTTATTTAGATTAGAGACCATTTATATTATTGTAATAGTCTGCGTACTAGCTTGGTTTTAGGAAGTGCGAGGAAACCAGAGAACCACAAGAACCCTGAAGCTCAGTTATATGTTAAGACTGTTTATCTTTCCCAGTGTTTAAAATTTCTTCATGCATCCAGAAGGAACAAAGTCAACAAGGTATCTCAGGTCTGCCTTTAAAATTCCTCAGGTTCAACCTGGGAAAAAAAATTTGACTAAGCTTATAGACTATAGACTAATTTCCCAAACGAGCCGTCCGTCGACTTCAGACGTCCTGCACTCACACCTCGCCTCCATCCTGTAACTGGAACCAGTAATCAAATAAATACTCGTCTCAGCCCCGGTGTCGATATCACCTCATACTCTGGGAAAAAAAAAATCAAAAGTCTCGATAGCATAATTACTCATGTAATCACGCTCCTTCCGAGCCGAATCAAGCCATGGGGAATCCATATCCGCATCGACGAGGATCGAATTCGCACGAGCCACGGTAGGAAAATTCCGTCAGAGAACGGCTCCTATCAGTACGTAGCCTTCATATTTCAGCACCCGAGGGCCACGTCGATGTGCAGGACGCCCTAGGAGAACACCTGATATCTCTATTACTGTCAGTCATCGCGGCGTTCTCGAAAAGCGCAGGCTTTCACCATCTGATTGTAAAATCTGCATGGTATCCGCGCACCGGGAGAGCTAGCACAGCGAGGGGCTTCACAGCGGTACCGGGGAAATAACACGCTGGTTGTTTTATGCTTCTCTTTTCAAGGTCATGCAACAAAAGGCCCGATGTTAATGAGGCTTTCAGGAAGTGCCTATCAACCCGGTGCTACAGTCTCTAATGCCTGCATGATTCCAAATTTGAAAATCTTGCACGTCTCCCGGGACACCAGGATGTACGCTTTTCTCATTTTAAAAATGAAAAGGATCTCTCGACGCAGCCGGAACCATGTTTTAACAGACGCGTTTCATTAAAACCGACGTTCCGGGCGCGTGGCAAATTATGCGGCGCAGACACAGACGAGCGCCGGCTTCCACGCCCACGCCCACGCCCACCTAATCATCAGGTGTCAAATTATTCCTTTCTCACACATCCCTGACTTAATGTGGCGCTAAATGTGACTAATTTACACAAAAAATATATATTTCTGTTTAAAAAGTGTGTGCTTTTTTTTTTCTTCAGCTTTAATGATGCCCCTGTGTCCTGACACATTTCTGTTGCATTATAAAAGTCTGACATCATTTGCGCACCTCAGAGGTAAACAATAATGACGATATGACCTGATGTGTTCGTTATAATCGTTAGGACTCCACTGAAAAGGAAAAGACGTGACTATTCAGCCGCGTGGCTGACTTTGCGATCAGGGAAGTGTCCTGGAAACGCAGGACTAACAACAGGTAATTTGCCCCTTTAGCCGTTAAGACCTTGTAGGTCGTAAAATAAATTTCCAACAGCTTTCTTTGTAGAAAGGCAGGGAGCCACTGACAGCTTTATTGAGAAAGTCTGCACAATACATCATTTGTTAAGCATTGGACTTAAACAGGCCTTTTTCCTTTTCCTTTTTTTTTCTGTGTGTGTGTGTGTGTGTGTGTTTCACGGTTTTCAATTTCAGACCAGGTTTCAAATCTGTACCTACTATAACGTGATGTGATTTTCTGCTCTTGTAGTGCATCCACCCCAAGGTTCATATGCTTTTCTGCTCACCATGTTTGTAAAGAGCGGTTATTACAGTTACCATAGTCGTCCTGTCAGCTCAGAACAGTCTGGCCATTGACCTCTGACCTCTGGATTTCTCTTCTTTTTTTCTTCTTTTTTCCCCAAGTTTCTAAAATACTCAAACCAAATACTCAAGGATGTGCTGCACAAGAAACCGCATAAAATAAAAATAATAAATTGAGGTCGTGTGCCTATGCAGTCATCTAAGAGTTGCAGTTTATTACAGGTAATATACACATTGTCAGAAATGATTGTAAAGTTTGTTAATAATTTACATACGAGGGGTGTTCAAGTCAAACTGGGACATTCGATCACACAGAATAACAGAACACAGTTAGAAGAATAAAACCTAAAAATGCACTTACAGTATACCAGCGTTTCACTAGTGCTTGGATCTCAGTATGCCAAAGCCCTGCTTCACATCTGAAATGGTGTCCTCCCAGGAACTCCGTTACTGTCCCAAACATGTGGAAATGGCTTGGAGCGAGGTCAGGACTGTATGAGTGATGTGGTAATAAACCCCAGCTGAGGTCCTCTAATGTGAAAATTGTGCTCGTGTATGATTGTGTGTACACTTCCCAGAGACAGATGTTTAATTACTTGCCCTCCCCTCCATCAGACACTGAATGCGAGTAAAGTATATGTTTGTTTGTTACTTTACTATAAGAAACCTACACTTCATGGTGAAAATATTCATGACTAAGATTAAAATATTCAGGGCTAAACCCCTAAATGGTGGAACCGTACGATGCCACTGCATAATGCAGTTCGAATCACAATCATGATTTATGTCAAAATAATAGCGTTTTTTTAATGAGTTTTTTTTTCTTTTTGTAATCAAATCGTTCTTCAAAAACCAAACTTAAAGCAGCACAAAGAGATAAAAATTTTCCACAAGAACCATAGCTCTTGACCTGGATCTGCATGATTTAACGCATTGTGCTGATTAGGTAATTGCATGGATGTGCAAGTGTCCTAAGTAGGGATGTAACGGTATCAAAATTCCACGGTACGGTAATACCTCGGTATGAATGGCACGGTACGGTATTTATTGAATCATTTACAGGAAAAACAAAACTAAT
>JAQMYG010000012.1:9674502-9687027 GCA_030014215.1 Clariallabes teugelsi | reverse complement strand
AGGATAGGGTTAGATGGAGGCAGATGATTCGCTGTGGCGACCCCTGAAAGGGAACAGCCGAAAGACAAAGAAGAATTAACTACACAAAGATGAATTGTCAGTCACACTGTACGTTAAAGTAAACAACGCTGGTAAAGAACTAGTTTAATAACAAACATTGTATAGTTTTTTTTTTCAGGTTAAGCTTCTGTTAAATAGTTTGACACACAATAAATCAGAGTAACTGATACACAGCAGCCAACAGCATTCTGAATACAAACCCAAAACAAACATCATAGTTGCTTCTGCCGCCTTCAAGAACAGCTGGAAATATCGGAAGCACAAGTTGTACACACATGCATCCTACATGAATTATCTATGAGGGGCGTTCAAGTCAAACTGGGACTTTTACAGCATGATGAAATTTCTTGTGAATGAAGGCATAAAACTAATTGACATTTACAGAAGACTTCAAGCACAGTACAGTGATGTGATTCTTAGCAGCAGGAGGACGTTTGAATGACACAAGCAGTTTAAAGAAGGCTATACATATACTGTCAATGACTGTGATCATTCAGCGAGTGGAACGCCTCATCCTGAAAATCATCAGATAACGTGTCGCCAACTTACAGAAGAGACGCATCTGTCTGTGGGAACTGTACACACAATCAGCCACCAATTACAGGTGCACATTACAGGAACTCGGCACACTGAGGAAACTTTCAACACGGATGGTGTCCAAGCACTAGGACGAGTGCTGGGACAAGTGCAATAGTGTAGCAGGAGATCATATAGAGAATTTTTACTCTCATAACTGTGCTGTTATTTTGCACAATAAAAAATCCCGGTTTGACTTGAACACATTTATTTTGTTTCTCATGCTGTCCATAATGTTTCTTATACCTATTATTTTGTCTCTCACTCTGTGTTGTTTCTTACACCTTTTAATTTGTTTATCACATTGTTTATTTTGTTTCTCACACTTTATTTTGTTTATTTTATCTTTTGTTTCTCATGCTGTTTATTTTGTTTCTTACATCTTTTATTTTGTTTCTCACACTGTTTATTTTTTTCATGCTGGTTATTATTTTTCTCACACTGCTTTTGTTTCTCACCCTTTTTCTTTTGTTTCTCATGCTGTTTATATTGTTTCTCATTCTTTTATTGTTTCTTACACCTTTTTATTTTGTTTCTCACTCTTTTTATTTTGTTTCTCACCCCTTTTAATTTGTTTCTCATGCTGTTTATATTGTTTCTCACACCTTTTATTTTGTTTCTTTCCATTTTTTATTTGTTTCTCATGCTATTTATATTGTTTCTCACGCCTTTTATTTTGTTTCTCACACCTTTTATTTAGTTTCTTGCCCCTTTTAATTTGTTTCTCATGCTGTTTATATTGTTTCTCATGCCTTTTATTTTGTTTCTTGCCCTTTTTAATTTGTTTCTCATGCTGTTTATATTGTTTCTCATGCCTTTTATTTTGTTTCTCACACCTTTTATTTTGTTTCTCAAACTGCTTATTTTGTTTCTCACACCTTTTATCTTAAATTTTTTTTTATTGTCTGTTGTGTTTCTCACGTCACTTTATTTCATTTTTCATGCCATTCTTTTTTTTTTCCTTATGCTGTCCGTTTTCTCTTACAAACCCACATACCATGCTGTAACCACCACCTCCAAACTCTCAAACTTTCAAGGAGGACTTGAGGGCAGCAATAGTGATGTAGCTAAATTTGGAGAACAGCAAAGAGTTTAGCGAGAGCATTTTTTCAGATGTGGAGGAGTTCTCACACGCACAGTTACCCACACCTTTCAGCAGTATCAGGACATGACAAAATGTTATGTTCTTAATAAAATGAAATAACTGTAGCCGATGGTGAAGCCCCACAGGCATATAAAGACAGAATCTGGTTGCCGATTAGTCCCGATGTTGATAAAGTTCTCGTCTGAAAAGTTTCCGCCACAACCGCAAACTTGCACAAAATGCCAGTTTATTTCAAAATGAATAAACTTCAAGAAAAAAGACATCAACACACCATGTTGGTGGCTAACGAGACACTACTGTAGAGGAAGACACATCCCTGGGGGCTGGAACGTACATGCTGTAGAGAGCATTTACTGTAAGTGGATGAATACAAGGCTGCAACAGAAAGATACAATCTAAAAAATATATATATTTATTTTTTATTATTTTTCTACATTAAAATTATTCTACATTTCTATGACCATAACTAGTTGTTTCCTAGAGAGAGTGGAGAAGGTTATATATATATCGATTACGGTATAAAAGGCTCTATTTCCTGGTTAAGATCTTCTAAATCAGTCAGGGTTTTTTTTTTTTATAATAAACATTTGAATGTAGATTTTTACCAATAAAAAAAAGGCATATATTCAAATAATGTGTCTAATTTTGTTTACGATAATTACCCTGGACTTGCACTACCGTAGGTCTTGTCCTAAGATTTCAACTCTAGCTTGCAAATTCTTTTGTTTAATTCCACTTAAATGCAAGAATTGGAATATTAAAACACTACAGCTCCATCTGACAAACCCAGGGTGCATCTTTTTTGTTTTTCGGTTAGTTTTTTCCTCTAATGCTATGCAATTCCATTAAGCACCCCGTTGGAACTGACACTTCATCCACTTAGCGATCTCTTTGATGAAATGATCTCTTTCATCTTCTATGTATTCTCATGTCGATAAAATACCCCTCATCTCCATGCTTCAGTACGAGGGCACGTTTCGAACGTGTAGCTTTTTTTCCCCGACATTGAGTTTTACTGCTCCTATTTATGGTACCTCGTGCACAATACTCCCTCTTTTTGCAAGATCACTGTCTGAGGGCGAATTATATTCTTCGCCAAGCAGGTTATAAGCTGGCATTTGAAAGGCTGGAATAGTGATGAGTGTTTGGAGAAAGTTTTGTCCTGTGAGCCGTGTCCTGCCAGCGCTGCCCTATTTCCCTAGATTTCTCTCGTTTCACCCTCGCCTTCCAATCAGCCCCTCTGCAGGGAATTCGGTTTCCTCTGATTTCCTGCATCTCAGCTGGCTGAGGAATGAAGACCAAGATCCAAATGTCCCACTGCGAAATATTATCTTAATTAATCTGGATTAATGCTGTATTTTGTGGAGGGAAAAAAAAACAACAAAAAAAAGTGTTTTTCATAGCAGGAGCAGTTTCTTTGTTAGACTTTCGGCTGTCCGCTAGTCCTTTACTGTAGTCCTGTTGTGTATGCAGCTGGAGTGGATGGAAGGTGTGTTAGGGAGGGTTTGCTGCTGTCTGGCGTTGCTCCCCTCCTCATTAATCACACAGGGGAAAGCAGCTGTTGCCTCCCTACCCTCCCCGCCTGCGCTGGACCACCGGTTCTCACTGCCTCTATTACACACTCCAGCACTGCCGCATCAGCACCTTTTACTGCTTCTGAAATAATCACATTTTAACTTTAGACCTGTACTGTCCAATCAGCCAAACGCAAACATACCATTTAACGTCTTCTATACGGTTGGCTGATTTTAAATACTAATTAACGGGCGGTAATGCTATATAAAGCACATTTGCTCGCAATCACACAATTATAATGCAGGCCCGTTGCAACTGCTCCCCAAACCATTACTGTTTGCTCCTTGGATTATGGCTACTTTATTCCACAAGTAGACCATGTAAATAGACGGGAGGGTCCATGTACTGTACCGTACAGACAGGTTACGGTTTTCATACCGTGGATGTGTTTAGAGTGTCTTCCTGACGTATGACACGCTTGAAAGATTTTAAGAGTGTAGCGACAAAAAGACTTGATGAGGTCGAGTTCCAGCTATCCATGCACCAAGAGACGAGCGAGTAAAGCTGTGAGAGATGGCATAAAAAAGACTGCCCTCTTCCACAAGCATAACCTCTCATGTGCTTGTCAAGGACAGCAGATAGTGCTTTCTTCAAAAATGTGGCTGGCTGAGAATAAATTTGGGTATGAGGCGAGGCACAACCTGGACAGGGTGCCAATCCATCGCATAACGCACAATTTGGGGACACCAATTAACCTGCACGTCTTCGGACTATGGGAGGAACCCAGAGTACCCGGTGGAAACCCACCAAGCATGGGGAGAACATGTACACAGACCCGAGGTGGGAATTAAATCCTCGACCATGGAGGCGCGAGGTCACAGTGCTAACCAATTTCTTGCTTAATGGAGTTGCAGTAGATGAATGCAATTTTTACATGTTGCTTAAAATTAAAGCAAGAGCTAAACATGGAGTTTCTTGAAGAAAGGAATATGGATTGGATTATTTCCAAATGTGTCATTTTAGAGAAATTAAAGAATAATGACAAGTTAAAATAAACCATTTACATTTGTGTTTTCTCCAGATAATTTCACCTTCTCACCTCCCTTATCTAGTGCAAAATTCAGAAGTAGATTTAAACAAAAGTATAGTAGTGCTGCAGGTATGGTTTATACTCTGACCTGCCCTCTAGTAGATAAAGCTTTTATATATATATATATGTGTATATATATATATATATATATATATATATATATATATATATACAGTAGCTTTTCCAGATGTACAAAAGGTACACAGGTATGGATATGAAGAACCGCTGCTTTGCCAAATATAACTAACAATACCATCACGTGTGTGCCAATCTGTAGCACTAAAGGAGCGCTTACTCAAATGTGGAGGTGTATAAATATCTCCCAGGCTCTGCACACAACATGCTCGGGGCCACTCTTCCACTTCCTCCTTCAAACGGCATCAGAAGCGCTGCTGTTCTGTTTTAGTCCAAGTAAACAGCTACCTCAGTCTGACTGATCCCTTAAGTGCAAGTGTGTTTTAGCTCCTTTTTTTTTTTTTTTTTTTTTAGCCCTTTTCCTTTATTCCTCCTCCAATTCTCTAAGGCAGGATTCAGCTCCTGTGTCGTCGCACAGAGCACGGCTTAGAAAGCTCTATAGCTCAAGCCAAGCGGATTGGCTTTTGACTCTTTATCCTGCTGTATAAATAAGACTTGGTAACTGTTACTCTATTAAAAGTACCGCTCTTTAGATCCTCCAGGAGGAAAGGTGAGAGAGCAAACCCCGTAGAGGGCATATATATACCGCTTTCCGGGTGCCTTCGTGCTTTCAGAGTCTCGATGCTCTAATTTGCATTTCTTTACATTATCAGTTCCTGTTTTAGGATAACTACTACTATTATCACACAAGAGCATCTGTTCCACCTTACAGACATCCGATAGAGATGTGTCATCACAGCCATATGGATGACAAGCCTGGTTTAATTTGCATCAAGGTTATAAAGTAAGAATCCGTTTATTACTCGGATAAGTTTACATACATCACATTAATCCGCCTGTCTCCCTGTGGTTATTTCAGCGGCAGGCATTAGCACGCAGCCTTGTGGGAATCAGTGTCCTTTGCTGATGATTACGAGGGGCGTTTTGTGCGCACTCAAGGCAGCCACCTGGGCGTACTTTGCACAAGCATGTAGCGATTTTGCGGCCCATTCCTTTGGATAATGGAATTACGGTAGGCATGGCGGGACAGTTACAGTCAATAGTGTTGAATGTAGCCGGATTGTCGTCGGCAGAGCAGACGATAGAGAGAGAGAGAGAGAGCACACGTCGCACCTTCCAGCCAGCGCGCTAATGAAAATAGATGACTCCTTTCAGCACGATGATTCCATTCATTTGCTTCTGTTTATGTTTTGATTACAATCCGATCCGACTGCATGCGAGGAATAAGAAAAGAATTGATTGGACCCATCAAAGCCTCAAGGCAACCTAAAGGAAGACGAAGAGCAGCACCAGGATTCTATAGGTGACCAACACACAACTTATAGGATCGGTAGTCTAGCGCGAGTTTCTTTCCCCAAGCTTGTTATGCGCACTGAATTGTGAAGGTGAATGTATTCGCCGTGTTGTTATTCGCAGAGCATCAGCCTCAGCGGTTAAACAGCACCATTAACAGCAGGCTGTTTAGAAGTCCACATCAGATCTCGGTGCGACTACGTATATGTACTTACGTAAAGGGCCCTTATGTTGCGATTTCTATGTCGAGTTAACACAGTTCACAGAGCTCCCTTAAAGTGTTTGTGTGTGTGTGTGTGTGTGTGTTAATGCTCCAGCTGAAATTTATTTGATGATGATGATGATGATGATGAAGATGCATTCTGGAGATGGATTGAAGATTCTATAAGCTACTTGAAACCAAGTCCATAGTTATTAATTAAAAGTATTTTAATGGTTTGTGTTATGGAGTTCCCGCCATCCAAATCTGTAAACACTTGTCTTGGACCTGTCTTTTTTTTTTTTTTTCAGCCACTCTATCATCATGACATAGTATAAAACATAACGCTGTTTTTTGTTTTTTTACTGTGATCTGTATCTCAAAATAAAATTTTATTTGTCACGTACCCAACCAAACACAGTATGATGTGCAGTGAAATGCGTGGACAATTATCCGTGACCTGAAATAAAAGGATTTCACTACAGTGAAATATTTTGCACTAGAGAGTACAATTTTCAATCGAAAAAAAATTTAATGAAAGTAAAAAAAAAATGTAAACATGTAGGCTGGAAATGTACAAATTTTACAAAAGTTACAAACTAAAATTATACAATTGAAACCAGATATTTACATACATTTCAGGAAAAAAAACACAAAAACTTTTTTTTCTTTACTGTCAAACATTAAATCAGAGTAAACTATTTCTGTTTTAGATCAATAAATATGGATATATTTTTTGCATTTTTTAAATGTCAGAATCGAGCGAGGAAGAATTTTTGTGTTTTTTTATTTTTATTATTTTCATCAGTCAAAAATTTACATACAATTCCTTAGTATTTGGTAGAATTGCCCCAAAACTGTTTCACTAGTTTCTTATCAAGTGTATGTAAATATCTGGCTGTATACTTTATGAATTACGCAAGAATTTTCAGAATGGACAAAAAGAAATTGTAAACTGTAAGGAAAATATAAAAATCTAGAAGCGTAAGTCTGGTTCCTCTCAAGGTTTCTTCCTATTGTCATCCCAGGGAGTCTTTCCTTGCCACCGTCACCCTCGGCCTGCTCATCAGGGACAATCTGATCATTATGATTTACACACTTTTACACTCACACTTTTTAAAATCATTTCAATACTTTTTTTTTTCATTCTGTAAAGCTCCTTTGCAACAATGACCATTGTTAAAATTGCTATATAAAGTTAAAAAGATTTCCTTTCCTCATTAACTACGGCAGAATTAATGTTCTAGAAAGTATCTCTACTACATTTTTAAACAGTAATGCCCAAACATCATTGGTTATCGCACTGATTTAAAGTAGGTGAATTCTATTTTAAAAAACGCTGATACTACAGGAAAATACTGCAGAATCTAAAATGACAAATTACTTATTAAATACCAGTTTTATGCTGAATTCCTCCTCTCGGGTTGGAATTTTCTTTATTTCCCCCGTATTGCGTTTCGTCAGCGTATTATGCACACTAGCTCTCGTTGCATCTCTGCAATATTAATGAAAATGAGAAAGCCCGACATGATGAAATCGCATCTGTTTCCAAAGATGTTTTTGGCGTTCCACTCCTGGCGCTGAAAAATCGACAGTTTTTCTACCCCCCAGCCCAGCGTGCTTGACTCGGTCTGATTGTGATGTGGAGCGGCCAGTCTCCCCGCCCTGGGCTGCAGATTTCTCCAGCGTTTTGGCATGTGGAGTAGCGGCTGGGGGCTGGAGCTGTGTGTGTCTCATTAGAGACTAACCACCATGCTCTCAGGAGTTAGCCATGCCCTTGACTTGAACTGCTGCTGGGAGAATCGTTTGCCCAGTAAATCCGTGAAGAGCAAAGACGCCTCCAGCTTCTAACACCGCGCTCCAGCTGCCAGCGGTTCTGCTCTCAAATGCCACTGCATTGCACTTTTAATTGATGCTGGCTTGTGTCTCTAGTGGGTATGTGTTCTAGGGGCATCATATTGTATATAAAACTTTACATGTACACTACCAGTCTGCTGGGTCTTTAGTCGTTTAGAATATTAAAACAGAAAGACATGTTATGCATAATTCACATTTTAGTCATTTTTTTGACATTCGGTTGAGTCTCCAGTGTGTAAATCTTTTTTTTTTTTTTTTTTTAACTGAGGAGAGAAAAAAAAAACATTCCCAGCTTTTTATTCCTTTTTTCCCCCTTTTTTGTATTGACATGGTATAAACAACCCAATTAATTTCCGTCCTAATATGACCTCATATAAGAAGAGCCCCTCCACTTTGTGGTTTGTTGCTCAGCTCTGCTGTTCTCTTGGTGGGCGTGGCTCAGCAGTAGCTCATTTACATAGACACTGAAATGGCGCATTTGAAGGAGGAGTGAAACAGGGAGATTGCGGTATGAAAAAATGTTTGTAACCGTTAATTTGTAAATGATGTAACTGGTATTTCAACTGGCGCATTAAGAGACACAACTCTGAGTTAACAAAATATGCGACGTTGTATACTTTAACATATACTTTGATATACAAGTGTTAAATCAGATGGTATATGAACAGTGTTACACAAAGGAGACTTAAAAGTTCCCAAACATGCCAAACTCCTCCTCACGTCTTTGTGTCCCAAATAAAAACATGGTGGGAATTTAACTGTTGCTGGGAATTTAATCACTCATGAGGCTAAAATATATTTCAATTCGGTGTAATGTGTTCAAACTAGTCTTCATAATAAACTATACATGAATTATCTACGGTATATCCCTATTTATGAGTGTGAAATATTTAGAAGTCAACATGCGTTTATTAAGACTGCTATACTCTGTGGTTATGCATGATGCAGCATTTTGTATTGTGTTTGTGTTCAGTGATATCAGGCCTGTCTGGGATTTTGAGATACAGCATGCATTCCTAATTAAAAGCCACAGAAAGTCTGCTCTTGACAGCAAACCTTTATTGAAAACAGGATGTCAGGCTTTAAACTGATTTGCAAGCAGCTCTTTATCTTCCCCAGTCTGGTTTGGGTTATTGTTAGTTAATTAGTGTTACCTGGAGCAAAGGGAAACATGGCTTCTGTGTTCTGTGGGAGCAAATCCCAGAAGTTTCTTAAATCATTTTCTTTTTCAAATAAGGTCATTGTTGTCATGCCATGACTACGTATCATTCTGTTAAATTTTATAGGATTTTTTAAAATCATTATTATTATTATTTATAAACAAGCCTTTGATTTCCTTAACCACATCTAGCCAGGATTAAGTTCCATAATTCATCAGTGTGGTGCCTGTTATCCCGCTGCCAGAGTACTGAGTGCTGGAAAAAAAGTCTCACAGGAGCTACATGAAATACTGATCTGTTTCAGACCTCTCCTGGGCCAAACTAGCAGATGCTCCTTAAATGTTAGAGACATAACTGCCAAATTGGAAACGCCAATCACCTTAGACTGCATGTCTTCAGACTGTGGGAGGAAAACTGGAGCACCCGTAGGAAACCCACCAAGCACGGAGAGAACATGCAAGCATGCACTTGGAGGTGTGAGGTGACCATGCTAACTACTAAGCCACTATACCCTGCGTTTTCAATCTAAATGAAGAATATAGTAGTAGAACAGTATTGTGTCAAGTGCATTTGCAAAATCCATCAAGCACCATAATGAAACTGGCTCTCATGAAGACCATGTTCATTTAGATTTACTAGCCAGATCATCAATTAATGTAATAACAGCACCGCAGATTAGAGGTGTTATGAAGGCTGTACAGAACAGACACATCTCAATATCAACTGTTCAGAGGAGATTATTGGATATTTTGGATATTTCGCGTTGTAGTTGTAGATTCCGATTGTATGCATGAGCTGTAAAATCAGCTCTTTCTTCTACGTAAGGATTTTTGCTGCTCGCTTTATTATGTTGTCAGTCTATAACAAGAGATGAATATATTTGTGTCTTTGGTGAATGCAGTCCTCCATGTTGGTTTTGTTTAAAGAAATAAAAGATCATTACACTTGTATGAATACTGATTAAATACTGTCTTGGTGAACCCAGAACTCAGAACATATCTCTCCACCTTTATCTCTCTCTCTCTGAGTCTCTCCATCCTTGTACTCTCTTGGCTAACCTCATTTGCAAAAATAAATAAATAAATAAATATATATATATATATATCCCCTGCTGGGTGAATACACACACACGCACTCTAAAACAATAATTTGTTTTATTTTTACTTTATATTTTGTGTTAATTATTTTTATGTATTTATTTTTTTGCGCTGTAGAACGAATAATTTGAATTTCCATTATTTCCTATGGGAAAATTAAATTTGGTTTACGAGTATTTTTTCCACTGTATGTATATATATATATATATATATATATATATATATATATATAAATTGAGTTTATATAACATGGCACACTATAACAGCACTGTAAGAGTTTATACTCTTAGGAGTCAGAATTGTTCAACATTCTTGTTCCAAGAGGTTCCAGTGTATATTGTAAGTGATAACTGAAGCTAAGGTGTAAAAAATTTGTACAAAAGTACGATAAGGCGTTCTTTAAAAAAATGCTGTGGGACAAGACAAACTAAACTCAACTAACTTTCATGCTGTAATAGGAAAATTATAAAAGTAATAGGAAAGTAATAAACTTCAGACCACCTCAACGTTGATTGATTAGTAGTAGATTGAAGTAGCATCCTTGTCTTTCCACCAGATTTCCGAGTGTGTTTATGGGGACTTGTGATCGATCAGGCATGAGGAGGTCTGGGGTTCAGTCAATGTTCCAGTTCATCCCAAAGGTGGTCAGGGTGAGGGGGTGAGGACTCTTGAGTTCTTCCAGTCCAGCATTGGCAAACCATTTATTCAGGATCAACAAAGTGTCCATCCATCCATCCATCCATCCATCTACAGAATGTTCTATGCGATTGTGTAGCTTATGTAAAGAACCAAATATGAACGTGTGGGTCAGGTCTGGTCCCTCAGTAATCCAGTTGAACCTCATTACTCACGTGTGCCAATCACATGATACCACCTCTTAAAGGTTGGGGAAAAGTTGTCAGGGCTCTCAGGAAGTTACAGAGTAGTGCCATCCTTTATCACATACAATGTTAAAAGAAAACACCATTAACAGTCCTACAGTAGCAGTTGAGCAACTTCAAGTTCTGCATTTGGATTAACTCGAAGAGACAAACCTGCTGACCAAATGTAGCCGCCAAGGTTTTCTATCCTGCTATATGGAAATGTTGTCTGACACTGATGATAGTGCAACTTGTGACAGGTGTGATTGTGATTCAACCAAAGACTCTGCTGCACCATTTCCCTCTCATGAGTCTCCCTGTGTGGTGCATTTGTACCCTGGATCAGTACAGGTGTAAAAAAAAAAAAAAAAAAATGCAAGCTCAAGATCCATTAACTTCCTGTACCGGTGCACTTCTTGATGCAAAATCAGGAACAGATGAGCCAAGCCTCAGCCATTGACATTCAGACCAGCAGCCCGACAGCATCACATCGTCTCACTTCACTTGCTATCAGTCCTCTTCTCATCACCTGAGCCCCACAGAAAGAGGTCATGACCTGGACGTCTTGGCTGCGACTTATCATCCTCCTCCATTAGTGCTTGTGAGATGCAAACGCCTTTACTAATGCAATCAGGAAGCCAGACGGAGTGACTCTGCTCTCCAGCATCTATTTGATCATACTGTACTTTTCCATCCCTGACCTGCTAATGTAATGCTATTGCACAGGACGTCTGCCACCTGCACTTCCTTCATCTGTCTAAATCTGGCTGCTGTCTGACTTTCCTGCCTGCCCCTGTCCATTTCATGTCCATCCTTTGTAACAGAGCGGTGATGCGGTTAGCGAGCTTGGCATCGCCGGCTCTGTTCTCATCGTTGTCCTTTAAAGGGGTTTCCTGTTAATGGATCAAGGTGTGCAATTTAATATGAGGGTGCACCTGCTGAGGCTCATTTAAACCCATCTGGATCACCTAAAGGCAGCTTGTCTCAAAGCTGCAGTCATATGGGATCTCCCCAAGCGGAATATCATCTCATCTTTCCTAGGTTAAATTGACCGAAATCTTACTGCTCGAACTTTACTTCTAATGTCTTAGAAGCTGTCTGACTGATTTGATTTGTATTGTGTTTTTCTTTCCATGAGAGCTTGTCAAGGTGGTAAAGTTGTGACTCATGAGGCAATGCATAGATTTCCATAGCAGACCAGGCTCAGAAAAAAATGACTTGAACAGAAATATCATTGATTTTTTTTTCCCCACAACATCCATCTGGAGATTGTTTAAATTGCAGTGTATAGTTTGTTGCATGGCACATTTGTGACCAAATGCATGAAAGCTGTGTTTAGACGCTCGGAAATCGATACTCAGTGGAACATGACAGGCTTTATCTAGTAACACAATGTTAGCTGTTCAGTTGAGCATTTCATGCTTTTAGAAAACAGGCAAATGAAGTATTATATCTCACACAGAGGAATGTTACAGCTGTAAAAAAAAAAAAAAAAAAAAAATACTGTATATCCTTTTCTAAAATGAAAGATTTTAAAAGGATCTTAAAAACTAATTTTAAAAACACTTCTTTAAAGTA
>JAQMYG010000012.1:9647965-9661364 GCA_030014215.1 Clariallabes teugelsi | reverse complement strand
GGTCCCCGGTATCGGGGGACTTTTAACGAGTACGAGTACTTTAGAAAATGTGGTATCGAAGCCGATACCCGATACCGGTATCGGTATCGGTGCATCCCTAGTTAACATACTGTTGACTTTTATGTTTCTGTTATTACTTATGTTTTAGCCTCAGCAGCACATCTCTCTCTCTCTCTCTCTCTCTCTCTCTCTTTCTCTCTCTCTAAGGTCCCTATTAAATTATTAAATGCGGACCTACAGATTAAAATAGAACCAAGACTGAAAGGGGGCAAGGGGTTGGTGGTAGGTGAGGGACCTGGTGGGATTTCTGTTCATTAGAACATAAAGAAAAAAAAAGAAAGAAAAAGCTGTAAATATGTAAATTCCATTCACTGGTGCATTGCACGTGTCGTTAAAAAGAAGGTGAAAACGTGTAAAGAAGTTTTCGTTAACATCGCTGCTAATAAAGAGTGTATTAGAGTCCCCCGTCCCCCCTTCCTGTCTGTCCACTCACTTCAAACTGTTCTCATCAAAATGGTACATGTTCATATAGGTACTGTATATATAAACACTCTCCAGTCAGTGTTTTAGATTTCACAAAAAAATATATATGTCTGTGTTGATTAATCTAAAGGGAAATATGTATAACTCGTTCGAAGGTAAGAAGTTTATTCCCAGAAGGAATTTCATGTCATAAAAGGCACTCTCCCAGTGAAGGACAAATTCCTCCATCCTGCATCGTGAATTCACTTACAGTACTTTAAATAAATGTCTTCTAATTAAAAAAATGATAGCTTGATTATAGGTTTCTCTTTATGAAACTTTTTTTTTTTGTTAGTCTTAAATTATGTCGTGTTTGCATGCATAGTCACATTAGCATAAGGCTGCTGTGCATGCTTCAGCTAGAGCTACTGGCAAGGTTCATGTAGTTATATCCAAAAATAATGCACAGGCTCTGACCTTTCAGATTCAAGGCAGCGTTATAACATAATATAACTTACTGTATGATGAGGAACGTTGGTATGAGGTTATGTGTTCATTAATGTATTTCATATAATAAAGCTCCAAATTGTGATATTATTTCTTATATTATGTTTAATTTTGATGTTCTTACTGTATGTACAGTTTTGTTGATATTTGTCATTGTTTTTTTTTTTTTACAGTATATGTGTGAAGTTTTAAAATCAGTAGGTGTTACAAAGCTTTTTGTAATTTTGTTTTACCTCCAAGTGGCTGGCAACATTAATGCTGTGCATTGACGTAACAACTGTAACATCTGTAACATCTGTAATTCCAGACTGGCAACGTTTTATTGACACAATGGATTCGGTCCTGTCAGACTTCTGCTGTAGATGAACGGTGCATCATGCCAGGGTTCGAACTCAGGTGTGAAAGAGGTGCTTTAGAAGTTCGGGTAGCTTGATAAGCTGCACCACTTTAATGCGTTTAGTTTATAACCTTTAGTCATTCACCTGTAACGAAGTGCTGTTTCATAGAACCGGGTGTGTCTTTTTTTTTTACATCAGACATTTACAACTTTAAGAGTGTCGCCTCACTCTGTCAGATAACGCTCCACTCGTCTCACACCCACTTTCTCACTCTTCTCAGCGTGCGCCGACTGTCATCTCCGTCGAACAAGTTGTCGCGCTTTTAAAATAGGTCTGTGTGTGCACAAGGGCTTTGGTCTCGCCAGTGTGCAAGACTCACGTGGTGTGTTTGCTTTGACTCGAGTACATGTGACCGTGCAATCATTCGGGCTGATTAGCGTCAGGGTCTCGGTGGGAGAGCTTTCTGTCCTGGCGTCCCGCATGTCATCTTCAGTCAGCGTTCAGAGGGATTGCGGCGCGGCGCAATCACGCGATACCGGAGGACCCCGGGTTCGTCGTCAGAACAAGAAGTAATAAGTGTGGATTTTATTGCATGCACAAGATGGCAGTTATTGAATGAACCGTCCGTGGTTTTCCAGCTCATCACCCTGGAGTTCTGTCCAAACACATCTCTCGCTGGTCTCCGTGTTAGAAGTGCAGAACCCCCATATGTCACCAGTCTAGCAAATTATTACAAAGATATGCTATTGTCCTTGACTTTTTTATTAAGCCACAATATTTTTTTTTCCAACATATTTCAATTCCTGTGCTGAAGAAGCTCCACCGGCTTCGCCCTCATATACATCCTCAGAGTCCTTGATGCCGCCACCGTAAGTGTTAGTTGGACTCGTCGGAGCAGGACGTCTTGTTAACGAATCTTTCCGGGCCGACACGAATCAGAAATATCACAGCCTTTTGCGTTAAATCCACAATCAGGATCTGACCTTTTCCGTTTTATCACGCCGGCCGTCTCAGGCATCGAGTTCCCGGGCAACGTCATATTAATAGGTGAAAAGTTGGCATTTGGTCACGTGCACGGCGAAGCTGCCCTTTGATAAAGCAACGCCTGTGTTTACCACCCTGTTTCACATTAGGAGATAAAAGGCAGTGCTTTATAACGCCCGTCGTTTTTTAACAGGAAGGCAACTGACCTTAGCTGAAGTATCAGGTAGGCCGGGGCTTCATCATTAAGAGAGATTCAGCAATAAACAGGAATTAGGATAATCTACCTGATGATGGATGGTGCATGAGCAGGTGTGCATGTGGGGGGGCTACAAGGATTCATCTATTTCCAGCGAGTGGCTCAGAGCCAAAGCATGTGGACACACACACACATACACACACACACCGAGTGGGCAGCAGGGCATCGCTCATACTGCGTCAGGGTAACTTAACACCATGTTAACCCTCAGCGCTGTGAAGTGTGCAGTGCCCCCCGTTCTTCAACACCTGATTCGCTTACACACATTGTAAAAACACCATACGGTGGACGGTCTTACAATCTTTCTTATTTGTTTTATATAGCTGATGGAATGGCAGGCAAAATGAAACCACTGCCCCACCAGGGCGAAGAAAAAAGTTTATTTGAATAGTTGCAGTTTGTGTTAATTTCCGCAAATGATGCACTGATTGTTATACTTCGCTCGATACTGACATTGATGTTTAAAACAATAATAATTTGTTCTGTTACATAGTACAATAAAAAGCTCTTCGTGAAATAGAAATGAAATATAATGTACATGTAAAATCTGTTGATTTGAAACTGAAAATGATAAATTCTGGCTTGTAGAATCTACTTATGAAATGTCGTCATATTGTAGCAACTGCTGTTGTCCGTTAATTACAGTACATTGTTGTGTTTATAACCAAGGTGAGCTACAAAGCTAACTAGCATCTAACACAAGGCTGAATCCCAAATCCCTCTGTAATCGCTAATCAAGAGAGCAGCTGTCAATCAAAACCGGACACAGTTTTAGCAAAAAAAAACAAAAAAAAACACACATCTGATAACATTATGTCATCTTAAAGAAACACTTTGTCTCTTTAATAATTGCTTCGTTCCGAATTGACTCCGAGTTGTTTAATGAGCTACAAAGCTAACTAACTCCTAGGCTGAATCTCAAATCCCTCTCTAACCCCTGATCAGTGGCCTTGTACTGTACACCCTACATAGTTCACTAGCTTTCCATTTAACGCTATTTATAATTTAACCCTGGAACTGAGCTGATATTCTAAAGTGGAATAAGTGTAAATATAAAGAGAAGCTTATGAGATTTAAAGGACTGTCGATCACCTCCATGGTTTATTCTCCTCAGCTTTTTGGCTACACAGTACCGCTAAGAACTACTTTCACCCCTGTTAATTACATGTCAATTAAATGTCAGTCGCCAGCTCCGCCGTTCGCGGTTTAATTAGTTCCCCAAGTGTTGACGGAACAAAATAACTGGTTAAATATATAATACACATAATACATAATCTGTTGGTAATAAATGGTGTTTGTGGAACTGTTGTATAAAAGCAATATCACACTTGAGCTCATGCTGCATTCCAGCCATGCCGATATTCATCAAAACAGCACTCCCTCTCATGTATTCCCTATTTTAGACAAAAAGATTCCTATATTCATTATTTTCTTTTTTTTTTTACTTGTTAGGAAGTGAGTTTAAAATACCTTTACCTCCTGCTATATGATTAGTCGTGCCGTCTCCATGGTTACCAACATTCACCTTTTACCTGCTGTTTTACTGCACTAATGCACTGAGCGTTTCTGGGGAATTCTGAGCTTTCCGTTAGAAGTATAGACGCTGTAGAAGAGCCAGCAGTTTGTCTTTAAAGGGGAAAACGCCCCCCCCCCCCCCCCCCCTTGCTCTTTGCTATGCTTTTATTATAGCAGGCGTGTGAGAGAAGTTGATGTATTTTCCACTGTGACAGCTCACATACTGTTCAGCGATGATTTACAGGTAGCTTAGCCATCCGCATGTCTCGTGGACGTTTTTAGCAATTTAATTGCAGAACAGCATTTCGGTGCACCAGTCTCAGGTCACGTCCAAATCAGCTCCCATTATCAGAATCGGATCTCCCACAACAGGAGACGCGCGGCGCTGTCAAGCTCATTGTAGCTGCCTGTAAGAGTAAAAGTCAGCGTTAGAGAGAAGGAGGCGTGATGAGGACCCGCTGGCTCTGTTGCGGCACACACCGCAGTCAGCTCATTAGACTAAAACCTGCACGAGAAGCGGATATCGTGCGTTTAACCGGTTTCGGATATCCCGCCTCGGGCAATTCTCCGAAACACTCAGCGTGTACGACGTTCCATCGATTTTACTCACCGCCAGCCCGGTGGTCCCAACTAATTCTGTTTATCCAGGCTTTCGGATTGATCTCAGCAGCTCCTCATTGGTTCACCGCTTGGTGTGACCGTGTGATCAAGCGGCCTTTCTTCGTCTCGCTACCTGTAAGAGAACACTCAATATGATCAATCTGTGTAATCAAGCCTTTCATTTGTTATCTTGACCTTTGGTGACATTTCCAGGTTTTTTTCCTCCACAAACTGCAGGAAATCCAGTGATGTGCAAAATGTCTCTTGTGTTCCACAGACCTGCCGCCTCCGGCTACGCGCGAGAGACCCCCGGGCTGTAAGACGGTGTTTGTAGGAGGTCTGCCTGAAAACGCTACCGAGCAGATCATATCAGAAGTGTTCGAGCAGTGCGGTGCCATCAGCGCCATCCGCAAGAGCAAGAAGAACTTCTGCCATATTCGTTTCGCCGAGGAGCACACAGTGGACAAGGCACTTTTTCTGTCTGGTATGCACCTGCAAATGTTTTTTTTTTTTCCTTTTTCTCCCCCCGTCTCTCTTTTAATATAGATTTATTTCTCTGTTTCACCCGTTGACTCAGATAGCTTGTAAAAAATTTATTTATTCGTTTTTGTTTTTTGTTTTTTTTTTGTTAGAAAACGAATAGATCCAGGGCTCACGGGCACAGAGAGATTTTCATAAGAGCGCTTTGGAACGATTTCAGTTAACCTTTTATCTAATGGCTATGAGGCAAGAGCGACTGGGCTCGACTTGATGGATTGATGGGGATTTAACAAGAGAGGAAGGACTTTGCTCCGTCTCTCACGGGTGCCGAAGAGAGGGGCGGAGGCCAACACTCACACATGCCCAAGCGCTCCTGACACCAGAGGTCAACAAGAAGACAAACACACATTCACACACACACACACACACATACACATACGCGCTGAGCAGAATGGATTGCACCACCTATGCGCTGAATACAAATCACACACTGCTGCCTAGGCCTGAGCCGGCTCGTTTATTGTCTGCTCCTATATACTGTATATACATATAAACATATACACGCCCGCGTACTGTATAACTGTATATCACGGTGTGTAGAGACTCGTTTAAAGTTCAGTAATACGGCGGATGCATTATTTACACATCTCCAAGTCTTAAGCAGTCTCAGGCGAACCCGGCTCCGTCGCGAGTCCAGAGCCGCACCTCATATATCGCGCGGCCTCGTGATGGAGCGCCGCGGGCCTTTCCATAAATAAAGGCACTCATTTCGGGACGCAGAACACACCGTATAAAATATTTAGTGACGTCCAGGGGCCATAAAGCAGAGGGGCAGACGCGAGAATAAAGTGCGGAGACCCGTCTCATTTCCGCGGGGCACAGCCAATCTGTGACCGAGAGCTCTTTCTTCCCAGAACCTGTGAGCATGAAAAAAAAAAACTCTCTCTCCCTCTCTGTCTCTTTCTCTCTTTTTCTCTCTCTGTGCTCCAGGTGCACGATCCAGCCCATAAACAAAGGCATACATCACTGTTGGCTTTTATGAGGCCTTTTGCTTTTTGTTTTTCCTGTTCTACATGAAGAATGAACTTATAATATTACATCAGGACAGAACGAGAAAACTGTTCCACTTACTTACTTTAAGTAAAATGACGGGTATAAAATCATAATTTTATCCTGAATTTATTTCTAATGAATTTGACGGTGCCAGACAGTCCTAGCATTTTCTCTATCGCACAGACGAGGACGGTGACGTAAACACACACTTGCTGTGAAACTCAGCCAGCAGCATCACTGTGCTTCATCACAGAGCAGCGCGGCACACACACACACACACACACACACACACCGATTACCGATTGACACGCGAAGGCGAACATGCCCTTCCAGCACTGAGACACACAGACATTCTCTTGTACTTGTACGGGCTTTCCTTTTCCTTTTTCAATTCATCTGTGGTAAAGGTTCCTTATTGATAATATTTTGGGTTTTCATTATTTTATAGTTATGTTTCATTTGTCGCATTGAAACAAAAATGTGTATTCTGGGTATTTTCAAACCCTTGCCGGGTTGCTAAAAGAGTTTTACCCCAGAGTTGGGTTATAACGTGTTACTGTGATCTAATTACTTTTCCTGATAACGCAGTAATGTAATGTACCACGTAACATTTCAGAAGCATGTCATTTGATTACAGTTACTAATGTCGATACCGTTACATTTGTACTAGTGTTACAAGTGTAATGTTTAAAAATGAATTCAAATTCATTAAAAAATAAATAATGACTTTTATCAATCGTCGGAGAGCTCTACGTAGGGAGCCTACGGAGTGACCGAGGAGCGACGACACAGGCGCACGCCATGACAGATGTTTTCAAAGTAACTTGAAAGTAACGTAATTAAGTAATCTGATTACATTTTACATGTAATAATCAGTAATGTAATCAAATTGCAAATTATCAGTAACTTCCCACAATTTCCACTTTATTATATCAGCAACATTAACCTCCGGATTCCGAGGTTAAATCCCAGATAACATTAAATGGAAAGGGGTGTACGGGTCCTCGTTCCACACTACCAAGTAGTGCCCTTGATCAGGCGTTAGAGAGGGATTTGGGATTCAACCTTAGAAATTAGCTCAGCTTAGGCATAAATAAAACAACACAGAGGCAATTAAGAATGACTAAGAAGCAATTATTAAGGAAACCAAGTGTTTGTTTTTGTTTGTTTGTTTGTTTGTTTTTCATGAGATAATGTTATCAGATGCGTTTTCTCGCCAAAAGTGCGTTTGTGACTGGTTTTCGAATGTGGGTTTTGGCAGACATCTGCTCTCTCCATACGGCCCACTTCCACCCATGCTGCTAAAGACAGTTAGCGTAATTAACGGTTATTAGAACACCTGTGACGTGGAGTGATACATATAATCGCCCCCAGTGCTGTTACCGTCCATTATCACCACTCATGGAAAGCCTCTCATCCAAGCAGATTACTCATTCGGAAATAAGCGTCGTATAATTACGCCTAAGCCAGACACCGTGGCAGAATCCGTCCTCCTGTTCATCCCTATACATTTTCTGGGATTCCTATGCGTTCCTGTAAATGCTCAGTACCCCGGGGGGTGTTTGTACAGTCTCGGAAGCTTTTACTAAAGTGGATGATTTTTCTACTGGAAGTATAATTAACATCTTAGCATGATTTCATCACAGACACTAAGGAGTTTCTACCTGTGGGGAGTGAAGTGTGAACACAAAGGGAGAAAGAGTGTGAAGTGTCGAGGATGTGTACAGTATGTGTGTGTGTGTGTGTGTGAGAGAGAGAGAATTACGGCGAGTGTATGGAGGTTTTATCTCTGCAGTATTGAAGCTGCAGCAGAGGGAAGAACAGAGTAAACACTAGCATACATTAACAGCACAAGGGACACAGTCGGATAAACAACGCTTTCTCCCCTGCAGGTGCTCTTTTTACGCAATAAACAAACTTTTTTTTTCTTTAAGATAAAGGTTTATTTATTGTTTACGGACATTTAGCGGACAGCTCGGGGTCCATTTCTTCATAAGTGAAATTCGACACTTGGATTTCAGCGTCAAATTGATTCATCACGAGCTCGTCACATCGCTCAGTTTTTTCTTTTTTTTTAATGCTGATTATGGATGTTTTTACAATATATTTTTTTTTTTTGGCTTCGTCAAATCATTTTCTGAGACACCGTGCCAGTTATGAGCACTGCCCGAGATAATGGTGAAGAAGATGGCGATGATTCCGCGCCGTCTGGATGGGACGAGGAGCAGATTCCACGCTGAACAGCCAACACCGTCTGGACCAATTAAATCCCATTTTTGTGTTGGCTACGAGCCTGTCAACAGGAGCTATTAAAAGTTTCAAGAAGTCTGCCTTTTTACACTCATTACACTGTCTGCTCATGTGTGTTATTCCTCCACTTAGCAGCTGGCATTGTACTGTAGCACTGACTGACACCCAGGTTTCACATGTAATAGGAAACCTGTTGATCTGGCTTCTCTTACGCGCAGGTTACCGGATCCGTCTCGGGTCCAGCACGGATAAGAAGGACACGGGCCGGCTGCACGTGGACTACGCTCAGGCCAGAGACGACCTGTACGAGTGGGAGTGCCGGCAGCGCATGATGGCCAGGGAGGAAAGACACCGGCGCAGGATAGAGGAAGACCGTCTACGCCCGCCGTCCCCGCCCCCCATCGTTCACTACTCCGAGCACGAATGCTCACAGCTCGGGGAAAAAATCAAAGGTGCGCACATTTTATCGTCCATTTCTATTGATTTTTTTTTTTTCCCATCTCCAGATTTTTCATAAAGCATGTATGTCTAAACGCTGTCTGTCTCTCTGGGTTTGAAGTAACATGCTGCTAAATAGAAAGCACCATCTGTTTAGTGTTTGAATGATGAGCTACAGTCTGAGGCAGAATGAAAGAACAGATTTTGTGTGTGTGTGTTTTGAGTAATTTAAGTTTAGCAATGAAAGTATGAGGAGGAAAAAAAATGATACTAAATATAGTGTTGTAATGTTCACATGCTTGTACAGTGTACACTCTACTCCTATCCAGGAGGGACTCCTGGGTCCTGGGATGCACGGCCGCCGTGCCGGTCCCAGAACATCGCATCAAACCCAACAATAACGTTTCAATCAGGCAGGAAATCATTCCTGGCCACTTCTCAGTCGGTAGATTTAGAAGAATTAAAGTGGAAATCAGACTCCACAGATCGCTTTCCCTCCATGTCAAACCCAAGAGCTGAATTACAATGTAGAGCCCAAAGCAAAGCAGCAGGAGACAGGGGCATGTTTTTAAAGTTGTCTGTTATATAAGAGGGGCGGCGACTAAACTGGCAGTAGGTGAAATTGGACATTTTTCACGTCCGAGTGTTCATGTGAACCGAGATTAGTTTTTGCTCATCAACGATGATGAGGATGATTACGATAATGATGACAACGATGCAGATGATGATGATGATGACGATGAAGATGCGGACGTTGGAGATGATGACAGTGATGACGGACGACGATGACAACGATACCGATAATGTTAACGATGATGATGGCGAAGATGTTGATGACGACGCTGACGATGATAATGAAGACGATAATGACGGTGATGATCAAGATGATGACTATGATGACAATGACACAGACGACGATGATGAGGAGGAGGAAGATCATGATCATTATGATGACGTTGGTGGCGATGATGATGTCGATAATGACGAACATGATGACGACGGTGATGATGATGATGATGATGATGGTGATAACGACGATGACGAGGAGGAAGACATCAACAACGATGATGACGACGATGACAATGATGATGAGGAAGAGGGGGAGGACGATTATAACGATGATGATGAGGAAGAGGACAGCGATGAAGGTGATGATAATACCGATGTTGAAGACGAAGATGAAGATGGCGATTATGATCATGACAACGATGCAGATGATGATGATGAGGAGGAGGAGGAGGAAGATCATGATTATGCTGATGATAATTATGATGACGACGACGGTGATGATGTCGATGGTGATGACGATGATAATGAGGAGGAAGATATCGACAATGATGATGAAGACAACGATGATGATGATGACATTGATGATGAGGAGGAGGAGGAGGAGGAGGATTATAACGATGATAAGAATGAGGAGGAGGAGGACAGCGATGACGGTGTTGATAATACCGATGATGAAGATGATGACGACGATGATAATGACATAGATAATGACGGTGATGATGAGAATGGTGATTATGATGATGACAACAATGCAGATGATGATGATGATGATGATGAGGAAGATCATGATGATTATGATGACGATGATGATGACGACGGTGATAATGAGAAGGAAAATATTGACAATGATGATGAAGACAACGACAATGATGACAAAAACGATGATGATGACGAGGAGGAGGAGGATTATAACGATGAGGAGGAGGAGGAAAGCGATGACGGTAATGATAATAACGATGATGATGATGACGATGGCGGCAGTGACATGAAATCACTCTATTTCTTACCAAAACCCAAATAAAAAATAATCTGATGCAGGGGATGATGGGAAATAATCTCGATTGAGGAGCCTCAGCAGAGACCGTTCTGCACAAACACTCAATTCTAATCGATTCCTTATCAGTCAGGGAAGAAGTCCTTGGTGTGATCTATAAAGAGCATAAAGTACTCGGAGCTGCATTTCAGCTTTTTCAGATAAGCGTAATGCTGTAACAGGCAGACATGGATATGATCAGTGTGGTGTTACAGTAGTGCTGGATATAAAGTGTCAGACTGATAGAGCTAACTTTACACGCTGCGTGTTAAACTAGTTAGAACGAGTCCTCGACATGACATGCTGATTCAGTCTCAGAGGTGCTGATGGAGGATTAATGACGATCAGTACACACTAGGCTACAAACAACCTCTTTACAGCACGAGAGAGCTGCACGTGTGTGTGTGTTTGTGTGTGTGTGTGTGTGTGTGTGTGTGTGTGTGTGTGTGTGTGTGTGTGTGTGTGTGTGAGATGGATCAGGACAGTAAGGACAGACTGATAGCTATTGTACTGTGTGACAGAGATCAATGTGTGTGTCCTTATCTGCTCGCTCCGATCGAGGCTGAATTACGGTAAACAGACCTGCGGGGTTGCTGAAGCTAAGCAGACGCTGTTGCACCAGATGCACACACACTCCATGCAAACACACAGCGCACACACACACTCCATGCAAACACACAGCGCACACACACACTCCACACAAACACACAGCGCACACACACTTACTCTGAACAAAGAAAGCGTCTTCAGTTGGCACTCCTATTTGAATAGAGACACTAAAAGGAGACACTGAAGCTCTGAGCAGAATCCTAATGTCCTTCATTACAATGGTTTTCCCGTCTCGCTTCACACGCACACGAGCGCACGTGCTCCGAGGCCCACGGTGCCAGCTTGGATCTCTCGCTAGTGCTGAAAAACGAGCCAACTTCAAACACAGGACTTCAGCAACATGTCACAAAGGAGTTCAGCACCCTGGCTTCCCTCCATGATGTCATGTCACTTGTTCAGATAGAAAAATCTGGAATTATATCATGAGGGGTGGCACAACCACTGGCAATTCTTTTTTCACATAGGGCCAGGGTAGTGAGACTAATCAGGAAAAGGTTTTATATTTTCTATTGAGAATAAAGATTGGACTTTGGAGCAATGGAAAAAGATCATGTTGTCACTCAACAGAGCCAATCACCGTGCTAGTTTGCTGTGTATAGACAGAGTATGCGGAAGACACAAAAACAACGGTAATGCACCCGCAAGCCGGTCACGAAACACAAACGAAAGCATGACATGTTTACTCCAAAAAAAAAAAAAAGGCAAGTAGTCAATGAAAACTGGACCTTCAAAGATGAATGGACAGATCAATGTGTGTTTAATCGTCCTGCGGGAAGTTTAACACCAGTTTGTCTCCTCTCATCTGCGCTATTAAAAAACAGTATGTATAATACCTGAAATGAGAGCCCAGTGTTATGTGCTAAAATGCCCCCTGCCATGGATTGCTCCAATACACGTGATATTTTAAATTAAGCAACAAAAGGGTAAACAAACACCTGCACCGATAGATATTAATTATGAATATGAATGGGATATGATACAGCAGCGCTGTAGTGGTATAAGTGAATTTTAACGCACTGGAGTCGTTTTAAGACGAAGCATAATCTTTATCTGTTCTACTTTTTTCGATTTTTCAACCGAACAGCGAGTGTGTTTGGCTGATGACGAAATAAAAAAGAGCCTTGCAAGATTGTATTTCTCTGTATTAATAAGTAAGCCAGAGAGTTCTGCTGTAGAGAAAGACAGGCAGACATGTACAGTACTGAACGTGGGCTTCAGTCTGAAATAATAATATCACTGATTACATCAAAGCTGTTCAGATTATTTTTAGCTTTAACCTTTTAACTCTTTTTCCCCCCATCAATGATGGGTACTAACATTAATAGTTTGGCAATAAAATGAAGGTTTTTTTTTTCTCTTCCCTGATGGCACTCCATATTCCAGTATTTAAATCGTGAAAGAGAGCATGAAGTTCTGGGAGCAGGAGGAATCATTTTCACGCACGAACTGTCATGTGGCATGTGGTGTGGCTTTTTTTTTCCCAGGATGTGCAAATTTTGTCTTATATTATTTTTCCACTTTCGTACAGTATATTGCGTCCTCTATTCTTCTTAGTCTTTTTTTTTAGTTATTGTGTTTTTAATTAGTGCTATAGTTGTTGCTGTGTGTTTTACACATACGTACAGTATTCTGTCACTTCAGTCAGCCAGCCTGTATTTTTTAAAAATAATAATAACAATAATAAACCAGTACATGTTTGACAGCATTACTGATTGTGTAGTTGTGATGGGACATTCATGAACAATTCGTTCTTTTTGAACGAGTCTTTAACGTGACTCAGAGAGTGATTCGTTCATTTTCTACTGGGAGCTCATGCGCAAATCACCGCAAAACCTCCGTAGGTTATGTACAGGAAACAGAAATGAGTAGTTACCTTTGACTCTTCTACTCCGAGTCGTTCGTTCTTTTGTCACATGACTCCCATTGACGCTATGCAGTGCAGTACACAGGAAACAGTATTGAACGATTCTCAACGAGTCTTCTACAGTGGTCACCAAATCGGAGCGTTCGTTTTACCGTCGCCGCGCGCGGCGACAGCATTTGGGTTTGTGCGGTTGCTGGCTTTTACCACTGAGTGGCGCTATA
>JAQMYG010000012.1:9605765-9634745 GCA_030014215.1 Clariallabes teugelsi | reverse complement strand
TACTTTTATCAGAAAGTAACGCTGTAATGTAACTGATTACTTTTTAAAGACAGTAATTTTGTAATGTAATTAGTTACAGTACCTTAAAAAGTGACGTCCCCCAACACCGTTCTCGGGTAAAACATTTGAATGGTAAAAAGGTTTTAAAGCAGGCCGTACCGCTGGGAATGACGATCCCGGCCAGTGTAGTTCCAAAGGCATTCCCCGGAATATTCAGCGAGGGAGTGGAACGTGTTACTCGAAAATCGACAGATAAAATCGACATTGTCACTAACTTGTGGAACAGTACGTGGGAGCTGTACATACAGTCTCTCATGAACACCACTTGTACATTACAGGAGCTTGTTTGGAAGTTATTGCCACATCTGAGTACAGTCCTGACCTCGCTCCACATGTTTGGTTTTTTTTGGGGTGTTAAGGGAGTTCCTGGGAGATCAGCATTTCAGATCCAAGCACTAGTTGGGATTAGTGTAGCAGTGGATCATTTAGAGAAGAACTGTTCTGTTATTCTTCAAAATCAAAGTCCCGGGTTTGACTCAAACGCCCCTTCGTAAATAATTAATACAATATGAAATATAATCTGCTTTACTCTTATTACTGGTTCCTGACTTTATGGTCACCTCATACAATACTCCCAGATTATAAGTAGCCAATGCCAACTTTGTACAAACCTTCACCAAATAGCAAATACGCTCAGTATTTGAAGAACGCAGTCTAACCGAACACCTGCTGTCTTATAGGACTGTGGGGTTTAGCGTTCACATTCCTCTCACAGACCTGATTCAGCCACAGAGAACGTGTTAATTGGCAGAGGTTCTGAATCAGTGGTGTTAAAGCAGGAAGAAAAAAAAAGCTTTCGGTACAGTTTCGGCTGGAGTTTGACATGCGATGCTCGGTGCTCTCCGCTCCGGCAGTATTCCGTCTCTATCCTGAAGGATTACTGCCAAAGCTCATCCATCTCTCAATTCCAAGCGGGTGAACTGATTTCTGTAAGGTTTCTGCTAATGAGTTGACACAAGCAAGACGTCCTGTCAGATCCCCACACACACACACACACACACACATACACGAAGCACAAAGCAATGACGTGTAGCTTCCCTGTACAAGAGTCTCATTAGACTTCACATCTACCTGTTTTCTCCAATAAAGTAGTGATCCTTTGATTCTCTCTGACAGCTTAGAGCTTCAAACGAGATCAGAGATGATTCAGTAATTAAAAAAAAAAAAAAACTCTTTGTTCATGATATCTTAGAGGAGATAGAAGTGCACAGAAGTTGCCTCAGTGGTCTGAATTATTAGTCGAACAGGTCACAATGCCCCAGTGTTTCCTCCGTGAATTATTTAAGCATTAAAGTTAGTCATCCATGCACCAGTGTTGTTGCTATAGAGAGAGCGTAGGGCGAGGAAAATAGTTCACTGCCTTCCTATCTGACACTAGTTTTTTTTTCCCCACTCCTCTGCTTCTCCCCAATCGCCCCTCTCTCTCTGTCTTTCTTTGGACGGTACATACTGGCCCCCCGCGTCCCCCTGCCACAGTTGAGCAGATTGTGTCTGTATTCCACGCTGCTTCCAAACAAAAGGCATGGGACCATTTCTCCAAAGCCCAACGCAAGAACCTGGACATGTGGCGCAAGCAAGCAGAGGTTGGTGTTCTCAATTATTGTTTCCTTCTTTCTGTTAATCTGAATGTATTGACGTTTATACAGGACTTTACTTCATACAACTGATCCATTAGCGCTTTTTATTGCCCATCCTCGAGTGCAGTTCCATATGCCCTCTCTCTCTCTCCCTCTCTCTCTCTATCTATCTATCTACCTATCTCTTTTTCATTCTGTCTCTCTCTCCTGAGTCGTACGTTAATTAGCTCTTAAACAGGGTAACGGAGACAGTCATCTGTACCGGATCTGTATCTGTGTCCAAGCTCCCATCAGCACACAACCGCTTAGAAGGTAACACACCTGAGCGAGCAGTGCCGCACACAAAGAGCTGGTCGGGTGCGAGAGACCTCTTCGGTTTCACGTTCAGAATGCCGTCCTTCTCACACGCCGTCTCGCCCGGATTTTACCGATGAACAAAATCCCATTTCTTCGTTTTATTTTGAGGCAAATTTATGATCTCAGTTTGGGCGGAGGAGAAGGATGACGAAGTATAACTCTGTTGTCGTTTTTTTCTGGTCATTCGGTAAGTGCCGTAGCGTTGAGACTCGCCACTCGAGCGCCAAGTGAGCAAACACTGGATCGGGTGTGTAATTAATATCATAATCTCCTTTTCCAGGCTGCAACACAGCAGCATTCTGCACAAATCGCAGAGCTGATACTGTTTATGCTAATCCGAAAGTGCTCGAAAGCGAGTAATGAATATACACTCGACAGGAAGTGTTCACATTTCAGAGTCGTATCATGTAATCTCATTAGCTTTAAACGGGTACCGGATTTGGAACAAGCAATACGCTGAGGCAAAAACGAGTCTCGTCGTGACATAAGGTAGGTGTTTGATTCTGTCTGAATGTCTTGTTTGAGTTCATGTACCTTTCAGCGTGCTAACCTGCATAACTGAGTCGGATGATTAGCAGGAATCTGGATACCTTGACTTTTTCTTTTTTTTTTAGCATTGACAGGTTAGAGGAGTCAAAGCGCAACGTGGTTTCATCATCGTCCTTGTTAAGCTCACGCTGGTTGACTACACTTACTATTAGCCATGATCTCATTCACACAGAAAGACTTTATTGTCCTGCCTGAACCACACACCAGTCATAAAATAAGAGTGTTACATAATTATACGATTCCCAGAAGGTTCCCAGTAATCAGATCCTGCTTGAGGCTGGGTCCAGAAAACACTGAGCATTTGTTTTATTTATTTTTTTATTATTATTATTATTTCATTTATTCCATGGGCTTTCAGGCATGATGGGTCTCATTTAGCAAGCTGGACAAGAGCATGTTTATTCATAAATTGTGTGCAGGATACAAGAAATAAGGTATTTATGGGGAAAAAAACAGGTTACTTTGGAAAAAGGTTTGTATCCTGAGCAACTTGGTGAGTTTATGTAAAGTTACATATAAGCAGAATAACTGATCAGCTTCAAATTGTATAATAAGTGATGAGATGCTGCCAGACTATAGTGTAAAAGATTGTAGTGGTTAGCACTGACGCCTCACACCTCCAGGGTTTGGGTTCGATTCCTGGCCAGGCTCGATTCCCGTCTCGGTGTGCATGGAGTTTGCAAGTTCTCCCTGTGCTTGGTGGGTTTCCTCCGGGTACTCCGGTTTCCTCCCACAGTCCAAAGACATGCAGGTTAGGCCAATTGGTGTTCCCAAATTGCCCGTCGTGTGTGAATGAGTGTGTGTGTGTGTGCCCTGCGATGGATTGGCGCCCTGTCCAGGGTGTACCCGTCCATGTGCCCTAAGTCTCCTGGGATAGGCTCCAGGCTCCCTGCGACCCACAAATAAAGACATGCGGACATAAGAATCGGTGTCCTGTTTAAAGCAGGAAAAGAAAGTGTGCTTCTGTGATAGGTGATGCGCTGCAGTGGCTGAGCTGCATTATTGCAAAATGCTGCATTTAAGAGGCGCTCTCAGTGTTCTTAGTAGTCATTTTGTTGTTTTCAGCTTTTTAGTGGAGGATTTTCAGTGGAGGCATCACGAAATGTAAATCATCTGGGTCATGAATGCATTAACTTCCTGAAGACTGATGTTCATCAAAAATTGTTGAAGTTTGTCTTGGCTTTTTATTAAAGCGAGATAAACATGTCGTATTTAGTTTTATCTACACGTGAGGGCATTTTAGATGGAGTTCAGCGCTGATAATGTGACTCGATGCTCATAATCCCTGCTGTGTCCAGTCACTGAGCTGCTCCGTGTCATTCTGAAGGTAAGGAGCTCAATTATGAACGAGTTGTTAATTAGAGGGTTTTTCTCTTAATCCTTCCGAACAGCCATTATCGTGTCAGATCGTAGTTTGTCCCGATGCCGAGATTCCTCCCAGCGGGACTCCACAGTGCGGACCGGCGACATGGAGATCTGGTTTATTTGCAGCAATCAAAAGATGGAGAAAATATTAGGAGGTCAGGCTTATACTTGCTTTGCTTCATCTGGTCAGAAAGTAATACGTGAAGATGTATCGAGTACAGAAAGCATTTTGATGTGAAGTAGGCGAGCTGGGAGCCAGAACAATTCATCAAGTGTCGATTCATTTTTGGATTTTAACTCAACGTTGATTGTTTTTGTATTTTTTTTTTGGAGGTAGCTCTGAATCGAGCGGTGGCTGCTGTCAGCTGCAGGCTGTGTGGCTTCATACATTGACTTACTCTGGACTTACAGAGGCAACTTCAAAAGGGATAATGCCGCACACCAGATTAGATGTCTTATTTCTGTCCGTCCCTCGCAAACGTTTCTCTGTATAACCTCAGCTCCTGCCACTCTGTCCTCTCTCTCTCTCTCTCTCTGTCTGGCCAGATGGGTGTGTTTGTGTTTGCACTACCTGTTCGACCCCTCAGCATCAGGCAGATGGTGGTGTTTACACTAAGCCTTTAGTTTCTCTGGGAGTTAGCATCTCTTCCCATAGCAGCTTTTATGTAAGTGAATGCGTGCACACACCTCATTAGACGGTGAGTTCCCCATTAGGTGGGCCAGCAGGCGGCACCCATGCAGAGACATCTGCTCCATACGCCCCCTGCTCATCCCAGCAAATCTGTATCTCATTCAAGCATTGATGCCAAGCATTAAAACAAAAATGAAAAAAAAAAAAAAAACATGGTTTTAGTTTGGTATTTATCTAACCCGGCAAGGTCAGCCAACACGGACAACCAAACGTTCTCCTAGTTTGATCTCACCTTTGCTTAGAGCATTTGCTAGGAGCTCGTTAAAAAAAAAAACGGGCTTCATTTTTAATTCATAAACTTTCTGCGATAAAGCCGCCGCGGCCTCAGATTTTAACGTTCTGCTCCTGTTCCGCAGGAAATCAGAAACATCCATAACGAGGAGCTGATGGGAATCCGCCGGGAAGAAGAGATGGAAATGTCAGACGACGACATGGAGGATGAACCGGAGAGCAAAGACTCTGATGACTCAGGTACCCATAATCCTCTAACACACCATCCGATTGTGTGTGTGTGTGTGTGTGTGTGTGTGTGTGTGTGTGTGTGTGTGTGGTTAGCAGGTTTCAGCAGTGGAGATCTCCTAGATGCCCCCACTTCAATGCTTGCAGCTTCAAGCTTCCCCCTCATTAAATGTGAGAAATATGGGACAGGAACTTTTTTTTTTTTTTTTGGTGCTGTTCTGATTAGCTCGTCAGCGAATTACCAGGTCCCTGTGAGACCCAATACAACTTTGCAGGGTGTCATGAGGATTGTAATTGGAAACCACAGTGTATGCACAGCTCGTGGCCTCACAATTATAATACGACTAGAGCACAGGCTCATCCCGAATCCCTGTTATGAGTCGGGATTATATAGCGCGGAATAAGCGCCGCACTCTCCGCTCTGTCACTCTGTTTGTTGGGTTGCAGAAAGTCCCAGTCGTTTGCACAGCAGCGCAGATTAGATAAGGTGGTAATTAGGTCATTAAGAAGCCTCTTTCCATTGTTGTCGCACGGCACCATAAAATCCGTGCGAGCAAGCGACGGCTTGCTCATTTCATGCGCAGAGAAATCACGCCCGGCAGAAACGCGCTGACGCTTTAAGGAGAAAAGGGGCGCCGGGAGAAAATTACCGCACCCTCGTTGGCGTCGCGCAAATCCACCGGGATTAAGAAAACGCAGAGATTGACGATCCTAAGCAAGGCTTTAAATAAATCAGCCATGTTTGCTGCTGTCGGCACATTTCTACCGAGGTTTAGGACGCACTTGACGTACAAAAGAGTTCCCGATTTTTTATTTTATTTTTTTTTTGGAACGAAGCGTGCACTCTTTCAAGGATGCAGCTGCTATGGTATCTCAAGAATGCAAACATGGTCAGGGTTGTGTTGCTGTCCTTTTTTATCCTTCTTTATTGTGTGAATTTGACAATGAAGAATTTCTCTTCTTTGTTGTTTGTCCGTTGCCAATTCTGCGATGTAAAAAGATTAGGTTAGTCTATTAAGCTTATGCGGTACCAGTCAGAAACAGTCACTACAGCAGGCTTCACCTCGGGCAGGTTCTGCAGAAAAGCAACTATTAACAAAGTTCCTAGAACTTCAGCCCTGGCCTTGACTCTTCATGTGGAGGCCAGACATATTTTACAACAAGGCCACCGTCATTCCCATTCCAGCACTATGAACAAATAATAATTAGCTGTCCAGGGGAAGAGAAAAATCAGAGAGCATTAAAGGTTATGGCTGGGTCAATGATCAGTCTGTCTTTTCAGTCCTTGGTTTGTCCCCGCTGTCAGTCTCATCGCCGGCAGAGGAGCCATTAGTCTACAAGAGCAAGTCATCAAATCGAGCTCGCGACTGATTCCGCCGTGCTACAAAACTATTAAGGACCTTTATGCTTCCATAAGCCCCTCCGGCGGGCCGAACACGGCAGCGCACAGCTGAGAACGTCTCCGCCAGCTGCTCGCTCAGCTCTTCGGCTCCGTCACGCCCTCGTTACTGACGAGTCATTAGAGCCAGCCCCGCACCAGAGCTGCTTAGCACACCGCGAGCCACTGGTGCATGCTGGGAAAATCATCATCGCAGCCCAACCCCCTTCCTCGGCGTCACAGATCCCGGCAGCGCTTTCACCGATCCCCAGGTGTGACAGCGACGCCTATTAGCATGCAGATGTATGCAAATGTAATCGTACGTTTAACAGGTTTTGATCCACACTTCATTTCAGGTGCGACCTCAATTATTAGGAAACAACGATTACGATCTCCGACGGCGTGTTCTGAGGCGTGAGGGTGGATGGCGCGATAGGGAGAAAGGGCATGCCATCCACTTGGATGATGATTAGATTCGTACAACACAGTCCCGCGTTGTGAAAGGAAAATATTTCACACCTGTCATTCAACAACCTGATCTTCGCACTTATCGAGTTTGAACTTCTCTCAGCCAAGACAGGAATACACACCTTCTGTATGATTTTTTTTATTTTATTTTATTTTATATTAGCCTGATTTTGCTGTCAGAGACTGGTTGGATATCTCTTTGTCATTGTAGCCAAAAGATGATAAAGCTGATATTCTGGTAGAGTAAGAACTTTTTATTTACCTCATAGGCTGTGATGCTAAAAGGGTCACCCATAACTCAACCCACACAGATTCAGATGCCATCATGTTAAAGGACAGAACCTGGCTTCAAACTGATTTTGAAAAATATCTATGCAAGCCCGGATCACACTGGCTACATTTACATGGACATGGATCGTGAGAGTAATTGAAAGCGGTCCGATTAGAGATTCCAGCTTAACCGTTTACAAGAATCTGATAAGATGTGCATCTCCATGCTTAAAGCATTTAATCAGAATTTTATTCGTCTCCAGCCTTATGGATTGATTAGGCTTCCCAACTGATAATTCAGTCTCATCTGTGATTGCTTAGACGCTTTACCACATGAGAAATTGGGAACTAATCAGTGCTCCTTCCTCAGCCAGAGACCCAGTGGGTGAAAGTAAATATTGGAAGAGGGAGAGAGCCGTGCTTGCAGAGTTTACCGATTAGGAACGGAAGCCAAATTTCCCTCCAAGAAACTCATCACTCCACCTAATGTTATCCACCATGTAAATGCACCTAATCACTGACCATGTGAGCAGAACATAGTGATTTTCTTTAATCGCCTGTAGAGGATCTTCATTGTATATTGAAGATCTATGATCTATAATAACTCCCAGCCATTAAACACCTTCACCACAGTAGATGTCTTTCCAGACCTCACAGTATCATCAGGGCCTTTTTCTACTCAAGTGACCAAATTCTTGCCCTCCTTCCATTTAAGAGAAGGTACAGTACAGGAACCTTCACCTCCAGAACCGGCAGATATACATGCAAAGAGTATTGTTTGTATATTCATTGTGTCTATATCTTTATATGGCAGCACGGTTGCGTAGTGGTTAGCACTGTTGCCTTGCACCTCCAGGGTCCGGGTTCGATTCCCGCCTCTGCGTCTGTGTGCATGGAGACTTCAATACGAGGAACCTCAGACTGAAGAAACTCCATGGATGAGTAGTTAAACAGTTCTAAACTAAACTAAGAAGTCGTCCAGTTGACATGACTCCAGATAACTTCCAGATAACCTCACCTGGATGACTGAGAGTCTTCACAGTATGTTCTCCCTGTGCTTGGTGGGTTTCCTCCGGGTACTCCGGTTTCCTCCCACAGTCCCAAAGAAATACAGATTAGGTTAATTGGCGTTCCCAAATTGCCAGCCCGTGAGAATGCACGTGAGAATGCTGAATACTGACTTCCACAGTCACTAGATGGACTACAGAGGCTCGTATATGGATGAATGGATGGATGGATGGAGATACATATAGAAGGCATTATTATAATCATTTTGTACACTAAAAGTCCAAATGTATGTGGACACATCAACATACCCATTTATGGCCCTCCAAGTATTAAGTGTCCTTGTTTGCATTACAGTTTCCCAGACAGTTCAACCCTTGTTTTAATTAACCAGTGATGGTCCAGACAGAGGATAGACGTACAGTATATCTGGGATGAGGAGTTTTTTTTTTTTCCCTCACGGACAGCGCTTCCTATCCCTGAGTGCTGGCGGAGGGCGAGGAACTCGATCAGACGAATCAGTTCTTCTCACACCTTCTTAAACATTTTTTTATTCAATAGGGAAAAAAAAAATCTGTAAAACCGAGCTGGCGTTACCTTGTAAGACTTTCTTGCACCAGTTCCAAGCCCCAGATACTGTAAATGGCGTGCTTTCCCCTGGCGGTCTGCCTGCTCTTCCTCTCCTCAGACTGATTGCTAAGAGCTGACTGAACAAAAGAGCGACGGGATAGAAATAACCATATTGCCATCGTTTAATTACATTCATTTGATAACAGCACCGACGTCACATTAAGCCAAGCATTAAGCAATACACATCCCCTCCATTTAATCCTCCCTAATTAGTTCGAGATAGCAGCTCAGCACAGAGAAATGACCCATTTTGGCCTGAGCTATCTCTCTCTCTCTCTCTCCTCTCTCCCACTCACACTTTCTTTTTTCCTTTCCTGTCTCTCGGTCACACGTTTAACTCTCCCGTCTATGCTTTACCATCAGCGGGTGACTTATTGTCTCCATACACACACACGCACGAACATACACACACACACACACACACACACACACACCTCACCTCACCTCACGTAGCTATTATGATGTGTGTTTCTCTCATTCTTCTTCCTGACACACACTCTTTTAACTCTGCTCTCTCATCTCGGCATGAGCACACGCTTCATGTATTGTTTTTCATCTCGCCTTTTCCAGCCCTCGTGTTCTGTCCTCATGTGTCCTTGTTTGTAGTCAAAATGTTGCTCTCGCTGTCATCATTCATTTCATCTCTCTGTTTCTTTCTCACGCGCAAAATGATCCCTGCTTTATTTTCCCTTTCTTACATATACAACTTTGCCATGTACAATTTCCCTCTTATTCCCATCATCTAACTTTCTTATAGGCTGAGCTTCCTAAGCTTAGGCTTAAACATAACATGGAGCAATAACCTTGAGGCATCAGGTCATGGTTGATATTTGATTTCATTTTTCTTTTGTTGTCAGTGCTTGAAAGGAATATACAGTAAAGGCGTCGACGTTTAAAGTCTGACGATGCGGTGGTATTTTCGAGCTCACTTCGGGCCACATTCGAGCTCACCTTACGGGTTAAAACAATATGTTCCTGACACGATGTAAAGCCTTTAGCATCTACCACCCGATTTGTAAAAGTACACTCTGCTGTATTTTATCCATAACAAATAATAATAAACTCAGGCTTTTAAAAGTGAGCCTGAAAGTCGGTAGGTTATTGCCTGTAAAATATCCTATTGGTAATAGAATAGCAAACTGTCTAGCAAAACAATTAAATACTAGACTCCCCAATTTTATTTTACTGTGCTCATAAAGAGGAGAAATTAAGAAATAAAACGTAATGTCCTACAGGGATACGCTTGAGTGAACTTCCACAAAAATACCTAAGGAGAGGAAAACAACAAAAGGTTTTGTCAGCTAGGCGTTTTTTTTTTTTTTTCTTTCCTTTTTTCCTTTCCTATTGAGTTTTATTTCCAAAGTGCTTTTCGGGTGTTGGGTGTTACAATGCAGCTGGAAAGGGATCGAAATCTGAATATCTTTATCTGGATTTTGTTTTCATCAAATTTCTTCTCATTTTCATTTCTCTCTCAAGATTTAAGATTGAAGATTGTTATTCTCTCTCTCTCTCTCTCTGTCTCTCTTTCTTGCCTTCCCTTTCCCCTCCCGGTCTCTCTCAGGGCCACTGGCACAGGTGGAGGCCCTGAGGGAGGAGAACGACAGCCTGCGATGTCAGCTGGATGCCTACAGGAATGAGGTGGAGCTGTTGAAGCAGGAACAGAGCAAAGCAAATCCTGCACGCAGCGAGGAAGACGCGACACGCCAACAACAGCTGAGCTTCCTACAGCAAGCGCTGCAGGGCATGCAAAAGGTGCAACCCTTCACATATCGCACTTACACACACACATCACGCTTTATTCTTAAACTACAGTACGATGCAAGACGGACATGATTCTGTCATGTAAAGAAATTTGAGACATTAATAATAAACCAGACACTCAGGAGGCTTTATTGTATAATAAAGTCAAGAGGTAGGTTATTATTATTATAGACTTGTGTTTATTGTTTAATGGAGTTATCATCCTTTCAGCATGAACAATACCTGCTGGAGATTGGTCTAATGAGCCGCTTATTCAAATTTATCCAAGTTAATGATAATTAATGACTATGCATTGTTTATTTATTTATTAGTACAGTTATACCTAAAGCACGGACAGCCACAGAGACAGTGTGTATGAAGGATGACGGCTAGGAACATTATGCGGATTTTTTGTGACATTCTTAGGATGTTAATGAAATACTGTAAATCTGAGCTAGCCGCAGATTAAATGGAGCTCTTGACCTTCTAGGATTTATGCTGCCATTTATTGAAAAAAAATATTTCATGTATACTCTGGCCTTAGATGCTGGAATGTCACCTAGTCTGTTATACTGTTGCGTATATATCTGTAGCAGCGTGATCACTTTTATGGCATGTTCAAAAGTATGTACGGTTCCTGAAAGACCAGACTGCACAGAATAATTTTTTTTCTCGTATTGCAAAAAAGAAAGAGAGAGAAAGAGAGAATGCACCTTGAATGATATCTAGGTTAGAAATTCGCCATTGTAAAATTCTGATGAAGTTAAGGTTATTTAACTCAGATCAATCCTTAATGAGTTGATGTTATGAAGGCCTGGACGTTGTAAAAGCTAGTTTTTGTTGCTGTCCTCAATACTGGATGCCATGTCTCGCCAAAAACTCGCTCAATCGTTACTCACTCAGACACCCGAGTGGACTGTTTGTTTACGATAGGAGCGGGAAATAATTAGAAATAATTGGTTGCAACATGATTCATTGATGAAAGTGTAAACGTTTCCATTCGGAGACAAATGAAGCTTATAATTTTGTCAACCCCTTAACTAATAAACCGCACAGATCACACTGACAACTTGAAATAGTGCACCTCCGCTGTATATAAAGTCCTGTGTGGGCAGGAACGAGGCTGGGTATACTGTAATATTAGGTACTTATAAACATCAGGTCATGGTTGATATTTGATTTAATTAAATATTTTACTGCTTTCTTTCACACAAGTAACCAGAATGCTGCCGGAGTTCAATTAATATTGAAAAACACTTTAGGACACATTATTTGAAGAGCGTTGGACCCCTCGGCAGTGTTTGATCCCTGCTCATATTCGAAAGGAGCCGTGAGTCCTGAATGGCTGCCAAGTCTGCTTCACCAAATGGCGCATGAAGGGCACATAGACTGCTCTCAGGAGCACCGTTCTGAAACCCCAAAATGAGGAAAGGGAGACGGGTATGGCCTGGAGGCCTGCATGCACAAATGAAAAGCATGCGACTGCAAGTGTGCCATTTAGACTCCACCAAATACAGTATGTGTTAATTAGGCAAGTAGAGTTTTATACCCACACATGTTCCTGGATGATAACCATTCAAAAATGTGTGTAATTAGAGTTTTGTCTTGTTTTTTTATTTATTAAATATAACCTGAAAATGTAAAACAGACTCTCCCAAGAGAACGATTCAATTCAGCGAATTTAACAACGCGCATGGTCACAATGGAGCTTTACAGAATTATATAAATTTCGTCCATAAGTTTTACACTTATAAATTTATCCCTAATGAGCCAGGCAGAGGCAAACAGTGGCGAGGAAAAGGTCCCTGAGACAACATGAGGGGAAAAAAACCTAGAGAGAAACCAAACTCAAAAGGGAAACTGTCCTTATCTGGGTAACACCAGATAGTGCAATTATAAATAATTCCCTTCAGTAATTGTGTGTTCTTTAGACCGAAAGTGCAGTCGTGTATCCGGGAAAAATTATTATAGTTTTAACAGGAAGTCTACTTTGTTGAAGTTATCAGCTGTTTACAGATTGAGACGCAGTTGCATTCCTAAACCTATGATAGAAATTGTAGTCCTAACCCATAGCAAACTGTTCATACTGATTGCAGTCCAAAGCCATCGTTATGGTTTTGTTATGTTTTGTCGGATAGTTCTTCACCTAGAGAGTGTTAAATTTCCCATGTGTCCATCTTTTTTTTTTTTGCTGTCTGTGAGTAATATGTCCTATGATTCAACCGGAACTCTTTTGTTTTCACAGATTTCTATCAGACCGTTTCTATTAATATCAGATAGACATGACACATATGTACTTTATATCCACTCAGGAATTGGCCTAGGACTTAAAAACCTATTTTCTTAGCAACTGGAGAGAACATCTCTCTCTCTCTCTCTCTCTCTCTCTCTCGGCCGGCAAGTGTATCGAGGCGCGGCGGATGCATCATCTGGACCCTTCTCTCTTTTAAACTTATCAGGTTTCTAAGTCTATATTTAGGCCGTACATATGGGCCATCCTTAACAATAACGAGTGGTTTCCATGTGATGAGAACTCCAAATAGAAGTAGGTCATCAGATTGGATCAGGCAGGTTCAGAAGTGGTCAGGATCACTGGTATCTCCGGAGTAGCATGTGCGAATAGAGAGAGAGAGAGAGAGAGAGAGAGAGAGAGAGATAATTAGGTATGCTCATTATCTCATAATGGTGACGGATAATGTACATTGTGTGCAGAGTGTAAGCAAGTACTCCAGCAGGACTAGCTCTGACAGCGTAACTAAAAGGGAGCGCCAGAAGGTAACATGAGGAACATAAAGTGGCCAGACGCTCCGCTGATAGCAAACCTGTGTGAACTTGTAAGAGTGAAGGGCAATATACAGTAATAAAATGCTCCATGAACGAATTTCTCTCCACCGTTTCATGGTATTATATTTCTCATCTCACAAGTTATATTTACGAGAATAAACAAGGCCAGTACTTTTGTCTTATCACAGTTATGTAGAATAAAGTTATTAGGAATCCAGCGTCTACCAGCGTTCGAACATTGCTCAATTTTAAACTGGTATCTCTCATCTTGTTGTTCTGAAACATACAACTGTGTGTCGTCAGCATAACAGTGGAACCTAATACCATGTAATACGTTTACCTAGAGGAAGCACATTTAGAAAGAACAAAAAACAAAAAAACATTGGGCCTAAAATGGAAACTTGTGGAACACCTGACAACATGGAGAGGGCCATTCCTGTAACTCTTACTACATTTTCTAATCTATCAAGGAGGATAGTATAATTTATGTTGGCAGAGATCAAACATCACAAGTAACGAGGCACAACCCTGAAGGCAAATAGGGGGTAATTTAACCCCTTTAACCAGCGCTGATTCTGGGCTACAATGAGGCCTAAATCGTGAATGATAATGTTATTTTTATGTATTTATGAGCATAACTGCTGTGATAACTTTTCTAGGATCTTGGAATTAAAGGGGAGATTTGATATTAGTCCATGGTTATTTTTATCAAGTGTTTGATAATTGCTAGTTTAAAAGATGTAGGTACATATTCAGTTCTAAGAGAAAAATTGCTTGGTTCAGTTCTTCTGGTATAATTTGTTTGGCGCAACATGCGGGTAGGGAATGTTATACGCAAGTTGATTATTTTGATGAGGAAATTAGTAAAATTAGTTCTGCCTCTCGAAGGGAAGTGTAAATCATTCTCATTGCTGATTTACTCTGATATAGCTGTATTGTTAGCTACAAAAACATTGACAGAAACATTGACTTGAGGATCACCGAACAGTGCTACCTTTATTGATTTTGGCAGACACTTTTGTCCAAAATAACTTGCATTGTTCTGCGCAGGTGAAGGTTAAGGACTTGTACAATGGCCCAGTGGTAGCAGCTCTTTAAGGTTCGGACTCACCTATCTACCTACTGGTCAATAGGTCAGAACACTGGTGTATAACACACTTCAGCGTGGTCTGCTCACCTTTAAATAGATGAGATGTAATATTGTGTAATACTGCATAATAAGACACACCTACAGGAATACCTGACACATCAGGCTTTGCTCAGTTGAATCAAGCAGTATATAATGAGCTTGTTTTCCCAGTATGACACCTCAATGTGGTGCCACAGTGTGTGCAGATCACATGTACATTTTAAACAGAGATTGATGATGTTATTGTACATGTAAACAGTTTGCTCGAAATCAGCAATCTGAATAATTTGATTTGTATTTTGCAAAAATCTCTGCATGTGCAGCCCTTTAGGTTCTGATTAAAATGTATGCAAAGTTTCGTTCCCGCCACCCAGGCAGCTCTCTAATCAAACTCCTCTGGGATTAACTCAGGCCCCCGGCTGCTTCCGTCTTCATTTCCCTGACACAGTGAGCAGAGTTTCTCTGAATTACCGAGAAAAGCACTAGAGCCTGTTTTGCCGTGAAAACACACACTCTGGTAATGTGTATGTGTGTGTGAGATAAACAACATGCTGACACAAATGTACATACACTTTCCCCGAGTGTGAGTGAGTTGAATGGATTATACAAGAGTGTTGGCGGTTACTCAGGAGTTAGGGCTTCATGTTTTTTTTTTGGTTTGTTTTTTTGAATAAAGCGCTAACTAGCCATATTAGCGTACTGCTTAGGCTTAGCTCAGGGACAACTCACTGCTGTAAATGTATATATACATGATTTTTTTTTATTAAGAAATAAACTGAATATACATGTGATATACCCTTTCTGCTGTGCATTTAACAACACAAAACCTACTCCTCTGTATTATTTATTCACGACAACCAAGGCACCATCAACACAAGACATGAGACATGAAGCTAAAACATTACTCTTACTCAAAAGCTCAACACACTAGTGATGGGTCATTCATTAACGATTCGTTCCTTTTGAACAAGCCTTTAGCGAGACTCAGAAGAACGAGTAGTCTTAGAGAGTGATTCGTTCATTTTCTACTGGGCGCGCATGTGCAAAGCATCGCAAAACCTCTGTAGGTTATGTACAGGAAACAGAATTGAGTAGTTACCTTTGAGTCTTGGTCTGAATCGTTCGTCCTTTTATCACGTGACTCCCATAGACGCAATTCAATGCATTAGACAGGAAATAGAATTGAGCGGTTCTTCTCAAGAGTCTTCTGAGTCTTCTCAAGAGTCTAGCCTGAAACGATTCTGACCAGAAGATATGGGAGGTGAGCTGCTCATTCCGTTTATCATAATATGTTCTTAGCTGGATTGTAATATTTTCATTACTGGAACTATAGCCAAAATTTGTGTATGTAGACGTGTTGGGGGTCTGTTTATTGAAAATGTAACATTTTATTTTATTTCTGATCAAAAGAATGAAATGAATTAAATGACTCAAAAAAAGATTTGTTCGTTTTGATGAATGAGATTCAAAGAACCGAGTCACTAAAATAATTCATACTTCCCATCACTACAGGTTTTGATCACATGACTGTAGGATGGTAATCGCGGTCCTGTTTCAGTCTGTCTAGTTTCCGTAGTGCGCCTGAGGCACGGAGAAACAAAACACACACACACGACAGAGCCCTATTCTGATTGCCAAGACCTCACGTCGAGCTGGTTTACTGTTTCTCAAAGACGAACTCTAATTATGATCCGCTAACATGACCTGAAACAGCGCCGACAAAAACTCGTAATTTTTTTCTTCCCCATTACAGCTCAAGCGCTACCCTGCTCGATTGTGTCGTGTGGGGGTTTTATTATTATGTTTAGTCGTAATTCTGAATTTCGCAGCTTGTGTGACATTTTGCTACTTTAGTACAAATAATTGAAGTGAATTTATTAAGTCTAACCTGAGCTCTGTCAGAGAAATGGATAATGATCAGTTGGGATGTGCTTAAGCAATAGAAATGGGAAATGATTCTTAACCAAAGATTAAGAATGAACATGATTAAAAGATCAATTTGGATTTAGTAGTTCAAAACCCACGTGTATGCAGGGAGAACACGCCTAGTGCGTCCGTAATGCGGCCTTCTCGTCTCATTGTACCGTAAATCCCTCCTAATCATAATGATATAAACACATTGCACAAATATAAACATTTGTGCAATGCTTCCTGGTTCATGACCTAGTTTGGATATTAAATAATTACGAAAAAAAAATTTTGTTTGCATGGGCTGTTTGGGTTCGGCACATGTGGTCTGCGTGTGCACGTTTGTGTAAAATGTCGCATTTCTTCTGGTTCCTGCAGCAACTGCTAAAGATCCGTGATGACCTGAAACAGAGAGAGATGGAGCTGGAGAAGAGTGCAGAGGACAAACAGCAGCTAGAAAGTCAGATCCAAAGCCTTAAAGACAGAATTCAAGCCTTCCCAGCATCACACATCACCCTGCCTGTGAGTATCACACACACACGTACACGTTGAGAAAAAACAGCGGACATGACACACCTTTCTCTAAATCACACACAGAGCCTTCAGAAGGAAAATATGTCACTGTTTGAGCTTTACGCTGAAGTGGAGCACTCGCCTTTCTTTACTGCGTGTGTGTTTAGGTAATTATGCGAAAATGGAGGCTGTCAGTTTGAGTACTGTGTTCATTAATGAGTCTAGACTCATCAGATATTAACCAGATTTCAAACGGAGCAAAACTGCCCTAATGAACAAAAGCTTTGGAAGATTATTCATGACTTTCTCAAAAAAAAAAAAAAAAACCCTCAGAGAATGTGTTTCCCACACACTTCTGTGATTGGTTGGTTTTTTGACCACTTACACTCCGAGACTAAAAATACTAATCCCACTCTGATAGGGAGGTGAGGTCACCAGATGCCCCTGTGACCTCACTAGGGCTCTAATAGGTTCTGAAAGAGCACCAAGGTTTTGTGTGCTGCATTAATGAGAACAAATGACACCACTGCAGCACATAGTCCTCACACTACACCATCATTCACTGCCAGACGCTTTCAATTAGCTCTGTTTCCACACACACACACACACACACACACACCCCGCATCAGGGACACAGCAATGCCTGGGAAAGTGTTATTGAGCAAGGTCCGTGGGTCAAGCGAGATATTGAACCACATGGCGAAGAGAATATAACGGAAGCTAATGTCAGAATTGGCTTGTTATCTTGTTACAGAGACAGGTTAGCTGATTTCTTTGGCAGGTTCCTCTGTTTCTTTAGCAGCGTGAAGCCGCACGCTCTCTCTCTCTCTCTCTCTCTCTCTCTCTCTCTCTCTCTCTCTCTCGTCTAATCAGTTTTTAAGCTTCTGGCTGACTGATGGCAGATAAACCAGAGCGGAGAGAAACTTTCGGAGATGTTGTAACGGCGATGCGTCTGATCAGACGAGCTCGCTATGAGAAACAGTAGAAGGTACTGAGGCGAAGAGAAAAAGCTGCACACGCTTAATACCCAGATGAATCCGCCACATTAATAGAGCTAGAGGAAATCAATTTACTGCTTTATTTTTCTGTAGTCCTACAATAACAAGAGGTGTCCTACTTTCTTCCAGCGGTATATTTTTATTCCGCGTTGCTCTTCACGTTAAATAGCAATAATGTTAATCATTGAGATATGAATCTCGACTACTGTTGTTCGTTCGGCTGCTTCCGTCAAGGCGTCGCAACAGCGGATGATCTGACTCGCATATAACCTGGCAGCGATCATACTCCAGATGCCCTTCCTGACACAACCCTCTCATTCCACCTGTGCTTGGGACCGGCACATACACGGGCAGGGTTTGTGCATTGCCCGGGAATCTAACCTGCATGGCAGTTCAATGCTCTGATGAGACTCCTTCCATAAATGTCTCAATCGAGAGCACTTCACAGCGTGAAAAATTCCAGGATTTTATGTATTTGACTTCAGATCGTCCACCATGCACGCCTGTGTGAATGCGTTTTCGCTACAGAAACACTGATGTATTTAAACTAGCACATCAATACAATACAAAACACGGGACTTCAATTAGGCGACAGCACTGTCAGAGCAGCTGTTATAAAAAATACAAAAAAAAAACTAGTCAAGAGCTTCTGACCAATCAGATTTTGCATATTTGACAGCGCTGTGTTATAATTATCTTAGGTTTGATATCCTCTGGAGGCTTTGTAAGCAGCACCATCCACTCTCTCTCTCTCTCTCTCTCTCTCTCTCTCTCTCTCTCTGGCATCACTCACAAACACCTCTCCTTGTTTTTAATTGCATTTAATTGCCTGCAGTTGGAGAGGCCGGAGTGGGAGGACAGAGGCAACGATGAAAACACAAGTCATGCCAATGTAAGTGGCAGATGCGGCTCTGCATCCCTGATTCATGCCAACGCTACTCTCTTCCTTTCATCCCCACTCCTATTGCTGCTCTCCTTCTCTCTCTCTTTCTCTCTCACTTCTCCACTACTCTATTTCTCTCCACTCCTTCTTCTACCTTTACACTCACCCCCCCCCCCCCACGCATGGCATCATTCATTCTTCTCCTCCATTCTCCCCTCTCTTGCTTGTACCTGCAATTATTTGGCTGACCGTCTCTTTTTCCTGGCTCGTATTTTAAACTGCAGGCTGTCATAACAAAATGAAATGTCTTTTCATTTATTTTATTGCCGTGAATAAACTAGCTGACTGCACAGGTCCTGGACTGTCATGAAAAACTCGCTGCATCATTAATTATTTGACGAACACATTAATCAACAGGACTTGCATTTAAAAAAAAAAAAAAAAGCTCAAGCAGAGGAAAACAATATTAAAAAATCTGCATCCGCGTAATAATATTTAAATAAAGGAAGCATGCTTTTAGATTAATTAACTAAGAAGGTTAAAGTGCCTTTTTGTTGTATTTTATTTGTGTTTATTTATTTACTTATATTAATATTGGCTTTTCAGTGATATTTAGCTCCATTCTCGTTTTCTTAAGCCACTAGAGATTCGTGTGAATCTCAGTAGTGCAGCAAATCCCAACTTCTCACTGTTTATGTTCACTACAAAGGAAAGCAGTATAGCGAAATTACAGTACTAACTGATTAACTAATCTTAATGAATAAAAAAAAATTATTTATCATTATGAATTTAAATACACTGAGCAGCCCCAAAAAAAAGGTGCAGACTAATATTTTATTGGACCGCATTTTGCTTTGATTATGGCATTATTATAAGCTTATGCGATGTCAAACGTGTATTTCCACCCATAGTCGCATTAATTTCTGTCTGAGATCTTGAATTGATGATGGGAGAGTCGGCCTGCTGCGTAAAGTCTTCTCCAGCATGTCCTAAACTTTCTCAATGGGGTTAAGGTCTGGACTCTGTGGTGGCCATAAAAATACACTCTTTCACAATTTGAACCTGATGAATCTTGACATCGTCATCTTAGAATATATCCGTGCCATCAGGAAAGAAAGAAAAATAAATCCACTGATGGAAAAATCTGGTCATTCAGTATATATGTTCAGGTCGTCAGCTGACTATTTTTGTCCACATAACGTTGCCGAACCTAGACCGCGCAACAGAAGCAAACCCAGATGTGATGGGTGCATCACTTTCTCCCTCTCTCTTCTACCCGTGATGCGCCCATTGACCTTTTTCCAATGTCCCACAGTCCATTCCTTATGCTCCCTAGCAAATTAAAGCCTCAGTGAAAAGTGGTGTTCTTATGGCTACGCAGCTGTTTAGTCCCAATCCCTTGAGTTCTCTCCACATTATGAGTGTTGAAATGCTCTTACTTTCACTATTAAACATAGCCGTGAGTTCTATTTGAGTTTTTATTATTATTATTATTATTTTTTGTTATTATTATTATTATTATTATTATTATTATTATTGTATTATTAGTATTATTTTTGTTTTTTTTATGTAATTTTTTTTTTTTACCATTTGAATTTACTAAGTTTGATCTCACATATTCTGGTCTTTTTCCGACCACATTTCTTACTTGAAGATGATGGTCCATCACTATAATTCCAGGTTTTAATAATTCATTTCTTGGGACAATAAGTTGACTCTTCTGAAACAGAGTAAATATCTCTCCTGACATGAATGTTTAAGAAATGAGAAGTTACTCACTACATCATTTGGGTTTAAAATAACTTGTTGCCAGCTGAACCATATTAATCTCTGCAGTATTTATTCAAGGGAAGGCTCTTGAATAACTGTTTTCTCAGCTACATCCAGATTGTGACTGTGGCAGTGTATTTAAATTTGTCAATACAGCAAGGCATAAATCGCTCGCATGTATTACGGCAGCGGTTCCCAACCTTTTTCCTTCGAGCTCGTGGTATTACGGGGATGTAAAAACCATACTGTTTTACTATTATGATTTTCTATCATGTAATTCTCACATAATAGCCTATGTATATTATTTTTTTCACAAATTATATACTTTGCTTGGTGTACATACTGTGTGGTAATTATATATTGTTATGGCTCTCTGTCATATACCAGGGATTATGTGTGAACTTTTATTACACCATTATTAATACATGCTGTTTACTATACATATGCTATGCAATATAATAGTGCCATAAAATTGAGCAAGATAATTATATCATGTATTGCAGTTACTTTTAAAACAATTAATCCCCCAGCTACAATTTCACAAAGTCGCCTTTTCTCCGTCCCTGATTCGTCCCGTAGCCGAGCCTAGTGACGTGCCAGATCATTAGAGGGCAGTGAAGCGGAGGTGAACTTTATTTGTGGTGACATCAATCACTCTGACGCGACTCCAAACAAGAGGAGGAGGGGAGACGGCGTGTTGAGAGGAAGACTGTTATACATAGGAGAGGAAGAGTACTAGACACAGGTCACAGCGAGGCATAACTCAGTCTGTCCTTACAGTCCCAGCACACACACACACACACACACACACACTCCAGAGTAGAGTCCTGCCAGGGCACTTACTGCTCATTGCTCATGCTTCTTGCTCCCCCTGCATGCTATTAATCTCTCCATGTCTCGCGGTGTGTTTCAGTGTGTGCAGCAAATTTGCATTATATAACTGTGTGTGTGTGTTTGTGTGTTAGGAGTCAGCAACGTCTGCAGTGGTGTCCTGCAGTCAAGAGAAAGAGAGTGTCCCAGACAAGGGTCCACCCAGTCCGGTCAAATCCGAAAGGGAGGCCCTGCTCGTGGGTAGGTGTCGACCTCGCTGTTACTTTCTCGATTCTGATTGGTCAGAATGAGTGTCACACCCGCCAACATAATAACAGCTCACAAACAAAACAGAAATCTGCATCTAATTTAATAATCCAATAAGTATAAGACATTTCACACAAACATAAAATAGCCATGCAAACGTAATAAATGTTGCACTTACAGTGATTTTGTTAAATATTTTGGAGGCCTTCTGGGATTTTGGGCCGTTTTTACTTTGGCAGGTGCTACAAGGTGCTGATTAATTTTCTATGAAAGCAGTTTTGACCATAAACAAATTGAAACCAGAGTTAAAACTGTTAAAGTTTCCTGTCATTGCAGAGTTTTTCCTCTGGAATATGTCATGCCATGTTTTTTGTTTTATTAATTTAGAGGGACGTAGATGTGTGAACTCATTTCAAGGACGTTCCAGAACATTAAATATTTCTCTAAATGAAAAGCATGTATTATGTACCATCCTTTCACAAGCACTAGACTAATCACTGATGTATAATATGAATAAACATTTTTAGGATGCACTGTTTTCAGAAATAAGAAACTTCAGGGTCGTAATGGTTACTCCTCTTTTTGTCAGGGCAGATCATACAACCGCTGATCTGTTGGTTAGTTTCCTACAACTGCACTCATTCACTTACTATCTATACCGCTTATTCTGTACAAGGCTGCTGGGGAGCTGGAGTCTGTCCCAGGTCTATACCTAGCACGGGGAGAACATACAAACTCCATCGCCCCACACATACCCTTAGGTGGGAATCGAACCCTTGTCCCTCGAGGTGTGTAGTGGCCAATACCACTACCTACTGTATATCCGTCTTTTGGCGGATTTTCTGATTTTTTATATTATTGTAAATGCGTTTACTTGAGAATTGTTTATCATCGTCCTGGTGTATAGTGGCTCTGAGTTTGAGAAAGGCCCTATAAAATTAAAGATGTTTGTTATTCTTGGTAGTTATTACCCAGAATTAGATATTATCTTATAATACTTGGGTCGTAATATTTTACAAATGACATTTTAGAGATTAGTTCATGTGTATTTACATATTCAATTTGCAAAACATGCAAAGAATGCTGTTCTGAGTAATTATTACATTTGGCTGCACAACCCTGTTAATATTCACATAACATGCTGTACTTAAAAGTCTAATTTACAAAAGATACCACAGACATGTCTTCTACAGCGGTGGACAAAAGTGAAATTCAATGTTTTCATTTCATTCTCAATTTTTTTTTAATGACAGCAATTAAGATAATAAGAATAACTAGACGGGTAGATTTTCTGAAGAAAATAAGTCGTGGCAAAATTTTATAATGACTGTCTACGGGATCAGTTGCTAAGGTGCTCTAAAGTGGTTGCTAGGGCGTGGCTTGACAGCTGCACAATGATCCTGAGAGCCCGATTGGTTGTGTGAGTAAAATGAACCCACCACCATGTCTCTATGAGAATGAGATCCACAGTTAGGTTCAGCTTCAAAGTTCCTATGGAGGTTACAGTACCATAGCAGGGAATGTAACTGTGAGCACTTCCTGTTTCACTGTGGAGTACCTCTACCATTAAATGTCAGTGAGGCAAATTTGGGCACCTTTTGCGCCCTAGCGGTACAAGTTATACCCTCTTACGGGGTGTGTTCTGACACAGCTTGCAAGCCTTTTCAAATGTGGTAAATTTTAATATTTTTACAAAATTCTTGCTCTGCACAAGAATCCGTCAAAGTTGACATCAATGTTGGTTAAGTCTACAGGATTACGCAATTTACCCTCCACCCCTTAGAAAGGTCATAGCACCCCATTCCTAAATAAGCCACACGATTTGACACCTCTTTCATGGGTCTACAACACACGGTACGGGTCTAGTTACGCACCAAAGTTTGTACAGAAGAAGAAGAAAAAAAGAAAGAAAGAAAAAGAAGCCCGCAAGATAATACAAGTGATGCTTTGTTTCGCAAGCACCACTAATTAGTTTTTTGTGCAATGACATTGCTATAGAACAATGAATATTTAGTAAGAAGTCATTTATTCTTCAAAACCTGCAACATCTGGCTGGGATTAGGAAAAAAAAAGACAAAAAGACATCCGCGGTACTCTGGTGTCACACGTTAATCCATGTCTGCTTGGTTGCTTCCTGAAGATCGTGTACAAAGGACTGTTTCTTCGTTTCTTGCTGCTGCCATCCTCACCATTGTCCAACAGGTTTCTGTTGGCTTCAGGCCTGCAGGTGACCCAGCCTGTAGCTCCTGAAGTGGAATACCATTGGCACATACAGGTGATAGTTTTTGAGTTAATTTGCAGCCACTCTTCAGCCAGAAAGGCCAGAACTAATTAGTGACGTTACTTGTTTTGTGCACAGGGAAAACCATTATAGTTAATAATAATAATTTGGCCAGCACTGCATTAATAATTACCACATTAATGTAATATAAAGCAAAAACAGATGTTGGAAATGTTTTAAACAGTGAAATTCGGTCCCTTTTCTCGATCTTTTCCAGCTGTTTCAGCCAGTAAACGTTACTGTGAAATCATCCTGTAATTCCTTATCATCTCAAGCACTGACCCATTCAGATTTGCTGTTCAGGTTTATTTTTTTAGTTTTTTATAAACATAGAGGTAAATGCCAGCCTGGAGGTTAAGTGGGCTTTCTATAGCTGTACTGAGGACAGAGAGAGAGAGAGAGAGAGACGTTGTGTTTTCTAGCACGTTGCTGTGTACCAACGAGCTGGTTACAGAGCTAATGGCCTGTTCCTGCATGATCCTCTCTACGAGGACACAGAGCGTTCAGATCTCTCTCTCTCTCTCCCTCTCTCTCTCTCTCTCTCTCTCTCTCCATCTCCTTTGCTGCCCTTCTCTCCACTCATTGTCTCCATCAGACTCATTTTAGCTGACGTCTTCTTCGGTGATGAATTGCAGTAAGTATGAGGGAGAAAGAAAGCTATTTCCTGCTCACCAATTTAACTCATTCCACATGAGGAGACACTGTTTTCTCCCTCTCCTCTCCCCAGTCACTCACTTTATTTCTCTCCTGTCCTCAAGAAAATGAAATAAAGATGGTCTTCCAGAGCAGTGAACGGCTGAGGAACCTTTCTGTATGGGTTTTGGCTGAGAAATCTCGTAGCAAGCCACTAGCCAGACTACGCATCAAGGAACTGTAGATGATTAATTTTACTTCTCGTTGAATGTAGGTCCATGGTTTTGTATAATTTTTATGGAGGTACCAGGTACGAGTAATGTAATGGAACATAAAAAGGATCACAGGAGGTTAAACTGATGAACAAACACACACTGTACACATCTTTTTTTTAATTAAAACATCCACGGCAGAGATTTTATATGATATATTTACTGTATATCAATTTTAAAACAAGCTGCTAGGTTAGTGTCTACACCGATCAGCCATGATCAGTAGGATGTTTACCTACAGTACTATTACCAAACTATTACCTTTATGATCACCTAGGTTTTGGGTTCCTCTTGTGCCACCGGGTGTCTCTGGCCCCTTAGCCGTGGCTCTGCAGGGCCTCTGAGGTGTGCAGTGGTGTCTGGGACCAGGACATTGGCAGAGAAACCTTTGGGTGCTGTGGGTTGCAGGGTGGGGCCTCCGGGAATCAGACTTGTTTGACCGGTGCATCCCAAGGTGCTCAATCAGATTGGGATCTGGGGAGTCGAGTTGGCAGGCTTGGGCTCTTTGTCTGCAGGAAACTGTGTGTGGCAGGCTGGGTGTTTGACTTTGGGCTCGGACTCGGACTCTGGGCTTCGGTCCCTTGGGCATGGGTGAGCCTTGGATGTCTATCAGCCCGTCAACAGTATGCCGGTGTATAGTTTGTGATCTCTGTTGTTCAGTTCACCTGTCAGAGGTCATAATGTCATTGTCTGATTGGTGGATACTGCCTGGCAACTTTTCCACATTTTTCATTGCGAATAATAATTGATAAGTGTAACGCTAAATGTAATGCTTCCACCACCATGCTTACGAGTAATGATGGTGTTCTCAGGCTGATTCTAAAAATGAGCCCCATCACATCAAATCAGGTATTAAGGCTTTGTTCACATTACGAGCCGCATTGTTCAATTCTGACATTTTGGTCAGGTTATAAGTGGCTTTTCTCTGACTCTTATGTGAACGCGTTTGTCCTCTGACACGGCACGTGCGAACACTCATGTATTTCAAACCATGGATGTGATTTTAGCAGCAACAACATATACTGTATATGCTTGGGATTTTGCTCGGTTGGGTACCAGGCAGTTAAGAAAGAAAGCCAGAAGCTCTATGCACATGCATCTGCCCATTCTTATTTAAGTCACATGACCATGTTTCAGATATGTTTCCCATCCAAAGGACCACATACTGTACAAAAGTGACTCATACATGCATCAAAAATCTGATTTGCTTTACATTATGGTAAAAAATTGTACTTGAGTTACTTCAGGCTGGCAATGTGTACATAGTCTTGCTTTTTTGTGATTTGACTTCTGCATAGTTTCAGATTCCTGGTTCAGTAAGCCCCATTTTGATAGTCTATTACCGCATCACATCTGGTTGGAGAGATATGGCAGATGGGCTTGAAAAGAATGTCAAAAACCTTTTTTTAAATATTTAACTGAGGGTTTTGTGATGGAGTAAGAATGAGTGAACACTCAGCCTCATAGTGACACCAGGATTTCCCTGCTAGTCCAGCAGTGCAGTTATATTGAAAAAAAAAAAAGGAGAAGAAAAGCAAGTTCTTCTATCAACTGGAGTAAACAGCTTGGATAGTGTTCATTGAAGTGCTTTAAAACAATGAATACATCAATTTTATTGAAGGAACAGAATCAGTTGTTTTATCAACTGATTTTGTCTGCCAAAATTGAAAATTGGATACATTTCACCTACTGCACTCTATCGACCATAGCAGAAAACCCAACCTGTGTGACTTAATACCCGACTCGATACGACGGGTAACAAATGTGGCACTTTGTGCCAAGTTCAATTTTGTCCCTAATAACTCTGGCAAACTTTTTATGCATGTCTACTGCATTTACCTCCAAGGAGCTGATGAAATCAGCTTATTTCTGAGAATATTTAGACGTCCATTACTTAGGGAGCGCGTCCGCAGCAGAGCCCCCTCACCATTTCCCACAACCCTGAGATAAACTGATCATCTCCTGCTTCATGTCACTGCAGCTCCTTATCATGTTAGCAGTGATGAATAACCTGGGGATTTGAATGAGGATTGTAACGCAGGGATCTCTGAGCTATCAGTGCACATAGGATCTGACCAGAAATTGCGTATATTGCTTTTGTATCATTCTGAATCAAGCTGTTATGGATTTTAACTCCTCTGGTACGTGGATGCCTGCTCTTCTGAATGCAATGGATCAGCCATTATGAAAGTTGCCCATAAATCTCTTATCTGTTTTATAGTTCTGCAGTATGTGATGATTTTGTTGTGTTCCTGGTGTTATAAACGTGTTCTCTTGCGTTGTTTCTATTTGATTATTTTATTTACATAAGGTATATAAGGTTTTAATACAAATTGCATGTATGGTTTCCTTTAGAAAGCTCTAATTAAAAACTCCTACACAACGAAGTTTGTTCATCCAACTTTTACAGAAGCTAAATCTCTGACATCGTTGCTGTCGCATTTGGGAGTTTTGCCTAATTGATCAGGGATTTCAAGTCCCTGGTCAAAGCCAGTGTTGAATCCCAAATAGCTCCCCATTGCCTGTATTAATGCGTTACATGCCATATGAAATAATGGCTCCTTTACCCGGTGTAGCACTTTACGACTAATAGGAAGCAATTTGGGATTCAGACAAATTGCTGCTCAGAGTTTAAGGTGCGAGTTGTGCGAAATTTGTTCAAACCCTGAATATATTTCATATTTGGGAGGCAGATTAATTCGCAAATTTTACCCATGCATCAAACCTTCGCCACGCTTTGTTTCTGAGCAGAAAACCCAAAAGTGCGGCAAATGATTATTGAAATTGATTTGCTTTTGCTCGCACGCTGCGGCTGATGATGCGACCGATCATTTCACTCTTTTCCCGGAGCTTTCGACTGCGGATCAATGGATTTATAACTGTCGGCAAACACGCGCTATAATGAGAAAACGTATACGTTATAGACCACCTCAACAGTCCATTAGTGCTGAATGGAATATTGACCATACCGCATCTGTACACTGTGCTCAGGAGACCTGACCCCAAGCTGCAGTGTGAAGTGTGTTCTGTCCCCAGAGTCATCTTGATCACTGCCATCTTGTCATTACAGTGCACAAATCTCTATACAGATGCAGTCTAAGTACAGTAGGCCTGCTCTCTTTTAAAAGTGCTGCTCATATTTCAGTTCTTCCCTCCAGGAGCTGTAGAGATTCACATCCACTGCTTTTCTTTTAACTCCTGGACAAGAGTTTGATTTGTTATGTCTGTTTTCAGCATGCACAAGTCATAAAACATGGTGAGCTGATGTAAAGTTCGGGATTATTGCGAAAGGCTTCCAGATAGCAATTAAGGCCTTCTTTCCATTTCGCCAGATGAGAAGGTAGAGACCGAGGCCAGGGGTCGACACAGTTTTTAACAAGGCCAGATGATATTAATTTAGATGGTGAAAGATGACTGTTGATCAACTTCTGTCATGTTCTGAGAAATCAAAACTCCGCCTCTATACATGTCTTGTGGTTCCAAGCACAGCGAGCACTACTCCTCCATTTGTTCTTCGTCCTGCATGTGTTCTGTTAATGTTTTGCAACATGCATTTGTTTGTTTTTTTTGGTTCTAGTCTTGTCTTCGCCCAGTCTTGTCTTTGGTTTGTTCTCCACATGCGCACCAGTTCTGTGTGTTAATTAGTTTGTCACGTTATATCCTTCTTTATTAGACTTTCTTAGTGTGTTGTATGGTCCATTTTGTATTGGTTACTCTGAGCAGGCTTACTTTGTACATCCTGGTGTTGGTCTTTGCCTGTTTTGGACTTTGTGTAGTGAAAAATGTGATTGGAAATCAGTGGATTACCCTAAATAAATATCGCACAAGCACTCTGTTTTCACTCGAGGCATCATACAGTACACACAAGAACCGCTTTTATTACATACCTTTAATGTCTAGGTGTAATGCACGCACATACAGTACAGGCCAAAGGTTTGGACACACCTTCACTCATTCAATGTGTTTTCTTTATTTTCATGACCATTTACATCGGTAGATTCTCACTGAAGGCATCAAAACTATGAATGAACACATGTGGAGTTATGTACTTAACAAAAAAAGGTGAAACAACTGAAAACATGTTTTATATTCTAGTTCCTTCAAATTAGCCACCCTTTGCTCTGATTACTGCTTTGCACACTCTTGGCATTCTCTCGATGAACTTCAAGAGGTAGTCACCTGA
>JAQMYG010000012.1:9561095-9578134 GCA_030014215.1 Clariallabes teugelsi | reverse complement strand
TAATATGAATGAGTACAACAAACTCAAAAACTCATAGTTCTGTTTACTTAAAACTGGAAACATCATTACTTAAAAAAAATTTGATGTAACTGATTACCATTACATATTTTTGCATATTTTTTTAATGATTAAGTAATCAAGTATAACTTTATTTATAATATACACTTTATTACATTGTATCATTGTAATAAAGTGTATCGTTCCTGCTTTGAAATAAAAGCACTCCATTCATAAACCGTTCGTTTTAAAAAAAAAAAAAAAAAAAGTCTATTTAAAGGTTGTTACAAGCTTGCCCCTGCCCGAGATTTAACACTAAACGTAATAATTTCCGGGTTTGACACGTTGCCATGGCAACGTCGGCAGCGTTTCAGAGTTTTTGCAGATGTCGGCCAACAGGTGCACGCTCACGCGTTCTATCCCGCGCGCACGGAAACGCGTGACTTCTGTCGGTGTCCATCACGTCACCTGTGTGCTGAGGATGTCCCGGTCCACATGCGGAAAGAAAAGGTCAGTGTGTCCGTCTAGCGACCACACACACTCACACACACACACACACACACACACACACACACACTGTGTTCTGTCCTCCTGGATCAGCTGCTTGAAACTTGAACAGCTGATGCACACATGCACTATGCATCATCCACTATACAGTACATCTTAATCTACTGTATGTCCCACCCATATTTATTCTATACACTGATTAGCCATAACATTATGACCACCCGCCTAATATTGAGTGGGTCCCCCCTTTTCGCCACCATCACACTGATGCACTGTGTGTCCTGACACCTTTCGAACACAACCAGCGTTAACATTCCCTCTATTTGATCTACACTAGCTTGGCCACCCGTGACCGTGTCGCCGGTCTACTGGTTTTCCTTCCTTGGAGCACTTTTTGCATGTCCTGACCAGGAACATCCCACAAGAGCTGCAGTTTTGGAGTTGCACGGATCCAGTCATCTAGCCATCACGATTTGGCCCTTGTCAAAGTCACTCAAATCCTAATGCTTCCAACACATTAACTTCAGGAAAAAAAGCATCACTTGCTGCCTTATGTATTCCACCCACTTCCAGTCACCATTGTAACAAGAGATTGAAAATTGTGATGGGTGATTTCATGGTTTAAAGCGAATCCAAGACTGCAGCTCTAGTGGGATGTTCCCAGTCAGGACATATCGAACATGGTCCAAGGAAGGAACTCCAATGACCAACCCAATGTAAGGGTCATGGGCAGCCAAGGCTTACTGAGAAGGATCCAGTAGAATTGTTGAAAAGGTTTATGAGTTACATTTACGCATTTGGCAGACACCCTTATCCAGAGCAACTTACATTTTTCTCTCATTACACATCTGAGCAGTGGAGGGTTAAGAGCCTTGCTCAAGGGCCCTACAGTGGTGACTTGGTGGTCGTGGGGTTTAAACCTAGGACCTTCCGATCTGTAGTCCAATGTAACCACTGAGCTACCCCTGACCCTGTTAATGCTTGTTCCCATAGAAAAGTGTCAGAACATACAGATCATCACTGCTTTGGTGGCAAATCAAGGAATCTAGTCACTATTAGGTGGGTGGTCGTAATGTTATGGCTGATCGATGTTCGCATATCATGTTTATTTGAGCATGTAGTCTTCTTGACCGTTATATACCATTTCTTTATTTCCTATCGTACCTTCTGTACATTAATCGCTCTCACCCCTGTACAGTACATATGGACCCATAAGGTCATTTACCACATTTAATATTTATTGTAAACAGGAGACTTGTGCACTTCTGGTTAGATGTTACCTGCATTTCATTGGCTCTGTACATGCACATTGCACAATGACAATAAAATTTAATCTAATCTTATCTAATCTAAATTTAGTAGCAGAGCTACTGCTAGAGATTTTACTTTCAAAGTCATTTCGATATTACAGCGTCTTGTTGTGTTAAGGTCAGTTTGTTTAATCGGTTTATTCAGGCATCCAAACAGCTGCACATTGTTTATTTAGTTTGTTTAGGCCTGAAATTCAGTCAAAGATGTACTGTAGGTTTTTTTTTCTAATACTTCTGTAAACTTTCCAATGTTAGAAGTTGAAGCTGTTTAGGTTCACAACCAACAATTTGCATGCAAACAGTGCCATTTCTTTTGCACTAACTTGGATGTATTTTGAATCTTTCCGGCACTTGAATGTAATTTGTTTTGAAGTTTTGGTTTAAGCATCTGATTAAAGTCAAACTTTGGCATGCTTTCCACCAGGTGTGAATGTATGTTATCTCAGACCTTCTTAGACGTGATGTATGTTGCTTGTAAGTTATAAGCAAGTTTTTAAAAAGTAATTTGCTTATTACCAATCATTCCTGACCTTTGACCTTGAATAAAAAAGTATGAGAATCCCTGCTATAATGTATAGACACAGTAAGGTTTGAGACCACTTTGATTTTTTTTCAATTCAAATAATAATTAATTTGACTATGTTTTAAATTTTTTTAATTATTTATACAAAGGAGCTAAATGTTTAATATCTTAAATATTTTATTTTCGGCACTATGTCTCACTCTGTGTTAAAATGTAAGCAAATGTGTGATAACTGATTTCTACAAGAGGTCAGAGGTTCTTTATTTCTAATCCATTCTAATAAACCGTACATTTTAGATCAAATGATATATATGGCTTCCATGTGTAAGACCACATGGTTTTCAATTATGTAACAATCAATTAGCTATTAGATGTAATTAGTTTTTCTGTTCAATGTTTGACGGCTATAATTATAAAATGAGTGACACCAATGATGGACTTAAAATTGCAAAATAAATTATGGCATTTCTAAACAAATGAAGCAAGACATCTGACATTGACATGACATCACATTTGTCCAATGCTTTTCATCTAGTGACCTCGGACAAAGGAACAATTTCAAATTGTCAAATGTCATTAATGTTAATAAATTATTTCATATAATTGATTATAATTAGCACGGTGGTGTAGTGGTTAGCACTGTCGCCTTGCACCTCAAGGGTCTGGGTTCGATTCCCCGTGCTTGATGGGTTTCCTCCGGGTACTCCGGTTTCTTTCCACAGTCCAAAGATATGCAGGTTAGGCTAATTGGCATTCCCAAATTGCCTGTAGTGTGTGAGTGTGTGTATGTGTGTGTGTGTGCCCCCTGCGATGGATTGGCAGCCTGTCTAGGGTGTACCCTGCCTCGTACCCTAAGCACCCTGGGATAGGCTCCAGGTCCCCGCAACCCTGAATACAGGACAAAATGGAATAGAAGAAGAAGATGATTCATTATAATCAATTATTGGTTCATGATTTTAGTGTTTAACACATTTTATGAGATATTCATGTTATTGTGAATCAGATTTATTTAATTGACAAATACACTACACGGTATTTGGCCAAACTTGTTAATTATTGAATTGAGGTGTATCAATCAGGCCCTTATCCCCAGTGAAGGACAATCTTAACGCTTCACCATACCAAGGCATCTTGGATCCAACTTTGTGGCAACAGTTTGAGGAAGGACCTTTTCTTTTCCAAAACGACTGTATCCCAGTGGATAAAGCGAGGACTATAAAGACATGGTTTGGTGACTTCGGTGTGAAAGAACTCAACCGCATCGAGCACCTTTGGGATGAACGGGAATGGAGAAAGCGAGCCGGGGCCTTCTCGTCTAACATCAGCGCCTCATCTTATAAATGCTCTACAGAATGAATTCCCAAAGAAACACACCAAAATCTTGTGGACAGCCTTCCAAGAAGAGTGAAAGCTGTTATAGCTATATTGAACTGTATGTATTGGGATACAGTGTAACTGCAAGTTTGGCCCAGGACTTTTTTTTTCTCCATATAGTTTATGTTTAGATGAAACGTATATGGTCCCACTTTGATGTATGATCAAAAGCTACGTTTACACTGTCAGTTAAATGTGACCCAATTCCGATTTTTTTGGAATCTTGGCTAGTGTGTAGCGCAAGAACCTCCCTTTAACTATGCGCGATGTTTCAGATGGTATGGCAAGTGTAAACACGTGTATCGGGTATGAGTCATAACGTGTAAACAGACGGTCAAAAAAATCAGATATAGGCAACAAATCAGAATTGGGCATCGAGACCTGCAGTGTAAACGGGGCTAAAGTGACAAGATAATTTCCTTACTTTATTTATTTTTTTAATGCTACAATTAAATATTGAACATTAAAATAAGTAAATGTATTTCATGATTGGAAGTACAAACAATATTTTCTGAACATATGCAAGTTAATTTAAATGATCTTGGCATCAGCAGAGCTACAATTTTTGTAGAATCACCCAAGTAGTGATATACAATATAGTCACTTTTAAACTTTCTCTCTTTTTACAATTTTTTTTTTTTTTTTTTACATTTTTATACATTTCTATTTTACACTTTATTTTATTGTAACAAATGACTACATAATATAGACTTTATATTTTCCAGTTCTTTCTACGGGCCTCTCTTATTTCCCTATTTTTTGCAGGTCACAAATAGTCCTGGAAGCGTTTCACTGCATATCATAACGCCGCATGGTTGTGCACGTGACAAATACAGCATTTAAATTCGAATTTGCGCCCTTTAACCTGATCACGTGACTCCCTTCATCTCGTCCTGCTCGTCCAACCGGCAGCTCCGTGAGTCTTTCTCTTGTTACCCGGGCGACCACCAAAGCAGTGCTCTGATTGGCCGCGCTGCGAGTGACGTCAGACTGATATAGGGAATTCCGCCGGGTGCGCTGTGAGACCGGGACTCCGCTGCCCTTTACTGCCGCTGCTGCTGCTGCTGGGAAGTTAGTGTTCGTTCATCTCGCTGACTTTGTGCTTTTATTTCATGCATTTATGAGGTAATGTCTCAGGGCGACACAGGAAGTGTAGACTCAGGACTTGTTTTTGTCTTCTTTCAGAAGATTTAACATGTTGAGCAGAGCAGCAGTATAACTTACTGCTTAATAACACTAAGAATAAATACACAGAGTCAGGAGAGGAGACAGAGATCAGGCCTGGGCTTGTTGTGGTTTTAATAACTTCTTTTATTATTGTTTTTTTTTTTAAGTCAAGAAAGTGAAACTGTGGTGGCAGCAGTCTAAAATGTAAGTCACTTCCACACTTTATTATTTATTTATATATATTTTTATATAAATAGATAATACACCAATATTATTATTATTGTTATTATTGTTATTATCATTATTATTTGATCATGGGATGTTTTATTAAATGAGGAAAAATACAGTTGCTTCCCTTGTAAACTTTGTCCACCTTCGAAAACTGTTCCATTATTATATAATAATTTGTTTTAACTATTTAAATCAAGCTTCCTCTAATCATAGCCTGATTAATTCAATATTAACAATAACTACGTATTTCATCCATAACTATATATCGTTCTATCCATAACTATAGTACATATCGACCATCATCAAAAAATTTTTAAAAGCAATAATTAATATTTTTAAATCATCGCTGCTACTCAGGAATATCAAATGTTTACTGTTTCTCCTCCCACTACCTCACCTCATACCTCGTTACTACAAAAGTACTGAAACGTGTTGCGTTGTTGTGTTTGTCACTCTCTAGCTCTTTGTTTGCACATTTGCATGTGCACTTTGTTGTATGTTGTCTATTGTTGTCTCTTTTTTGTATAGAAGTAGTTTTAGGTTAAGTTGAAAATAAAAACTGTAAATCTGTCATATCTGAGCTCGTCAGCTAATTACGGTAGGTCTCTTAGTTAGCATCAGGAGCTGGTTCTGGTAGAGTTGTGTTGTTCATTTATGTTGTTGCATGTACTGTATGTAGCACCTCGGTCTTGGAGGAATGTTGTTTCGTTTCACTGTGTACTGAACTGAACTGTATATGGTTGGAATGAAAATAAAAGCCTACAGGACTTGACTTGACTTGATTAATTTCCTTCTTCCCGTATTACACCATGAGAAAGAACCTGTATCTCTACCTGAGCCTTGTGTTTGTTTAACATCGAGGCGTGACTTCATACCTACTGTATATCAATCTTATTTCAAATGCACAGGCGTCAGTACGGAGATAATAAAGATAAGATCTGAATAAAGTCATTCATGGAAATATTCAGCACAAGCAGGAGCGTTCACATCATCAGCTACTTTTCAATTCATATATATATATATATATGTAAAATGTATTTTATATAATTTTTTAAAATATATTTTAATTTTTATCAGTGTGATGGCCTCCCGTGTTGTTGAACCTCCTGCAGAACTTGCACAATGTTAGGAAAGAAAAGATTGCATAAGTGATATAATCCACACAATGTATGAACATGGATTCATGATGACGAAACGAATCTTTCTTACATGTAGAGGAAACATGTGGCTTGTTTATCGCAGAATAAACAAAGAGCATCATTCAAGTCCTAGGACTGCTGTCGTGTCCTTTATTAACACTCCTTACTCTTTTGTTTAAACTGCAGACCTTTCTCTATTAAACTTACTGTATGTATTACTGAACCGAGCCGCCGCATGAGAACCGAATGAGCTGAGGCCCGAAACACAGTCCCGCCTTCAAGCCAAAAAACGTCTGACATTGTGAAAAATCTGATCACTGACAAGCGTATCATTTCTTTCCTGCACTATTTAAACCTTAATCTTGTATCAATAATTACTCAGCGTTGTTATCGGGGCTGAACTGTTTGTAATTTTCATGCTGATCTGCACTGCTGTGTGCTGTAAGCTGGATTGACGTCATCACAGTTTACGCCACGGATAGATCAGTGATAGGCTCGGGTGTTGGGCTCGCTGTCCATGAGACCTTGAGGACGGCATCTGCTATCTTTAAATAGATAAGCACTTTAAATTTATACCCCCCCCCCCACACACACACACACACACACCATGCAAGGTGCTCTCAGTCAGCTGTAGTAAGTGAACACATGGAGACAGACAGTTTGTCTCTCTCTCTCTCAAGATTCAAGATTCAAAGGAGCTTTATTAGCATGACAAATATTTACATTAGTATTGCCAAAGTTGTCTCTCTCTCTGTCTCTCTCTCTCTGTCTCTGTGTCATGAGCATGAAGCTTTGCACTAATCCATGACACAGGATACAGAAGTCACATTGTGAGGGTTGAGTGTCTGTGTGTGTGTGTGTGTGTGTGTGTGTGTGTGTGTGTGTGTGTGTGTGTTAGAAAGCAGAAATCGACCCAGCTGCCTTGGAGGCTGCTATCCAGGTCGGGGGTTTACCCCCGACCTCCCCCGAGACCCAGCCCGACCTGGAAGAGGACGATCTGGACCACGAGACGAGAAAACGAGGGCGATACCATCAGAGTTTGCAGTTACTGAAGCCTTTCAGGATCACACACAAGTAAGATGATCTCAGTCCAGTTATCACGCCATATTAAGAAACATTCTGTTTTTCTGCAGCTAAAAAGTGTTGAGAATTAGCGTAGCAGTCTTGATAAGGAGGCCCTTATCCTCCGCTCACAGCCTGCTCCATGTTTGGACACACACCAACTGATAAAAGCACCGCACAGTTTATTTCACTGCGCCACAACACTTTTGTGAGGAAGCTGAAAAGTGCTGTTCAAACACAAACGCACCAGACACTCTATTCCATGAGGCCGTGCTAGCGCTCGTCAACAGCACCGTGTGTCTGAACCCGTGTTGTTGTCGTTGTTGTTGCTGTCTCACAGGCATCAGCACCCCGTGGACAATGCAGGCCTTTTCTCCTTCATGACCCTGAACTGGCTCTCTCCGCTAGCATGGAAGGCTTACAAAGCTTCATCCCTGACATTAGAGGACATTTGGGGCGTGTCCCACCACGAAGCCTCCGAAAAAAACCTTCACAGGTGAGCAGCGCTTAGTCATCACCGGCTCTGAGGAGTGTCATAAACACAAGTCTTATACGAATAACTGCAACTGACAGTCATTAATATAATAACATGTCGGCTACACTCCCTATGCACCAGGTATGCACATTCCTGTATATCATAAATGCCAGCTTAGGATTCGTAGAGATAGATAGTAGATACATATATATATATATATATACTGTGTATATACTGTATATATATGCACACAATATAAGATAAGATAAACCTTTATTCGTCCCACAGTGTGTAAATTTCTATGTTACAGAAGAACAAAGCAAACAAAGCAAAGACAAATGTGCAAACATAAAGAAGGGACAGTAGAGTGACAGTGTATAAATACAATAATAAAAAGAAATTAACAATACAATAGTTACACTTTCAATCAAATTGCATTAGGTAATATAATACTGCACAGTTTAAAAAGGTGTTATTGCATATATATATATATATATATACACACACACACTACTGTATATCCGCCTATATGAACAGTGAGCAGGTTTTAATGCTTCTTTTAATTGACATAACTGTTAAGAAGGTGTTGATGAATTTTCTATAACAGCAGCTCCGGCAGTAACGCTGGCTTTCATCCCAATCACAGGTTTATATTAATACACTTGTTCTGTTAATATGTAGTTGTTTCCATAGTAACAACTCATTCACTAACTTTATACAGACTGATTTATTTATTTATTTATTTATTTATTTATTTTACTTGTGATCTAGTGTGTGAGAGTTTTATAACAGTAAGTTTTCCACCACAGGACAGATTATTGTAAGCGTTCAGGTTTCTCTGTAACAACACCAAGAACAGGGGTTACTGTCACCTGTCACTGTCATTGTTTCAATTTTATTCGTTTCCTGTAAAAGCACGTGGGGTCACGAGGCAGGCTGTGAGGTGAGCACGGCTTTGGAACAAGTGCGTTTCCAAAAAAAAAAAAAAAAAGGGAAAAAAAGAGAATGACCCCTGTCAGTTCAGACCCCTTTATATTGGATCAAAACAGCATTGCTGAAAACACCAGCTTACCAACATGCTGGTGTTAACCTGAACATTCCATCTGCTCCAGAGTCCAGCTCCTGGTGATGCTCACACCGTGACACGTTTATGACGTGATCACGTCATCGTGATGATAAAATGTCCCTGCGTCTATTTCCAGTTGTTCAAATACACAGACTGGAGGCTGAGTGCGATCGGGACGTGCTTTCATGTTTGCCCGAAATGTGAACAAATATAGAAGGTGACAGAAACAGCACCTGGATCAAAGTTCAAAGCGCTGGCTCTGAGCGTGTCAGGGGCGTAGTGGGAACAGACCCAGGGTTAATGTGGGAATCCCTGGAGAATCAAGGCTGGATGGTCTCACAGCTCTTTCGCATGCTGTAGGCAGTTCTGGCGTGCGGGTGTTATTAATAGCGAGGTTTAGAGATTAGACAGAGATGCCGTGTTCTCTCCTTGACATGTCCTGCTAAGCAGTTATGTCATGGCTACTTGAGTCTCCAAGCTGATTGTTGACTCAGTCAGGACACATCCATCTGCAATCTGCAACGGCTACGTTCTGTCTCGGGGTCCCGTGGTCCCGTGGTCTGCGATCAAAGGGGCCGATAAGGTTCCGACAGCAGGGTTCGAGAAACTCGCAGCCGCCACCGGAGAGGAGACAGGTGTTACTTTTCACCGTGTCGTGCCTCGAGGTCTCACTCTCTAGTTACTGGCTGCGGGCCAAACTTAGACAGGCTATGTTAAGAACCCTTGTGTGTGTGTGTGTGTGTGTGTGTGTGTGTGTGTGTGTGTGTGTGAGAGAGAGAGAGAGGTTTGACTAGAGCCTTATATAAAACAGGAGGACAACTGCTAGACGTCTCATTGACTAGAAAGCAACAGAAGCAAATGTAAGACCTTTCAAAATAAAAGATAAGATAAGATAAGATGGACAGGAAGGCAAATGTTTGCTTTTCTGTTCGGGATCATGTGGGTGGAATCACTGTGTCCGTTCCTAGAAACCCTGGACCATGTCCACCTGGAATTCAAACTGGAATCCGAAGTCTAAATAATGGGTGATTGGTTTGTTTTGTAGTACAATCAAAAAACTAAAATAAATAAATACATAATAATAATAATAATAATAAAGGATCCTTGCATAATCTCCCAACATGCTCAGAAATAATACGAGTCTAGATTTGTTGTTCATTCAGAAGAGGCGTTTTATTGATATGTTACTGAACCTAGAAGTTCACTTAAGTTCACAGCTAAAGCAGTGATGCATTTGAATATTATGGGAAAATATCTGAATATAAACTGAAATAAACCGATTTAATTCGGTTCAATTTGATATGCACAGCTATACAGGAATAAAAAATTCCAGTATAGAGTTATACATTCACAGCTTTATTACTTTGTCCCTAATGAGTAATCTGGAGGAGACGGTGGACGATGCGGCATGAGGAAGTAACCTTGAGAGGAACCAGACTCGAAAGGGAACACACCTTCATCTTAGTGATATCAGATAGTACGACCATAGATAGTACATGCTTCTACTGTACAGGTATGTGTTATATAGTCAACAGTGCTTCTGTATAACAGGAAATAGACTGAGCGACTCTCAGAGCGACTACTCTCATAAGCATTTTTTTGGACTCTCATAAGCAGTCCAAAAACAATGAGACAGAGATGCCGCTGCTTTAGGGTTGGTTTCAATCATTTTTTTTTCTTCATTAAAAAATGGTTTTGGGTTTCACTTGGGTTTCACTTATAACTGAAAAAACCTAGAAGTAATACAGACTCTTTCCAGGAATTTAAGGGCTGTAATAAATTGGAAAAATACTGGAGGAGAGTTCTTTATCATGTCGCCTCAAAGAGTTTCTCTTGCCTTGGCATGGCTCATTAGAGGTTTAAATCTTCATCCTGATTTCTGTCAAACTGTTTCGTGACAACATCTGTTGTTCAAAATGCAATCACAATTCAGCACACCTACTGCTGGACTCCATTCATATTCCTTACTTGCTTTGTTCTAAAAAAATAAATAAAAAAACTAACCAGTAAAGGACTCAGCAGTAGCTTGTGTTCTTGTGATTGTCGTTCCCTTTATGCATCACTACGGGGATGCTGATGTGTGTTTGTGTGTTTCATGGTTCAGGCTGCAGGCTCTGTGGGACGCAGAGCTGAAGAGAAAAGGCGAAGAGGGAGCGTCCCTCTGCCGGGTTTTCTGGAGGTTCTGTAGGACGCGTGTGCTGATGTCGTTGTTCTTTCTCCTCATATCTACCATTACTGCCTTCATCGGACCTGTGAGTGCCAGACATTTTTAGTTCTTAGACCAGCGCACCCACTTTAAAACACAGTTCATCTACTGTATGTGCCGCCCGGCGATGGATATACTGTACAGTGTTTTTTTTATGTGGTTGTAGATTAACAAAAGTTCCCACTGACTAAATGGGAAGCCTTGTGTACTTTCAGAGATTGATTATACAGTAATATCAAAGGGCGCTCTGATGATTTCTAATACCCATGACCTGCCCTAAATTAAATAGACATCTACTGGACTTTGGGTGAGATTGCTTAGTAGAAGTTTCCTAATTGTTTACTTGTGAGTGTATGTTTGAGTTCACTCCAAATCGAAGCGGATTAATGCTTGCAATTTTTTTCTCACTGCCACAACTTAAATTCAAAGCTCAAATGCTATCTCACTCACTCACTCACTCATCGTCTATACCACTTTATCCTGTATTCAGGGTTGCGGGGACCTGGAGCCTATCCCAGGAGACTTAGGGAATGAGGCGGGGTACACCCTGGACAGGGTGCCAATCCATCGCAGGGCACACACACACACACACACACACACATGCACACACACACACTCATTCACACACTATGGGCAATTTTGGACGCCAGTTAGTCTAACCTACATGTCTTTGGACTATGGGAGGAAACCGGAATACCCAGAGGAAACCCACCAAGCACGGGGAGAGCCTGGCCGGGACTCAGACCCAGACCCTGGAGGTGCAAGGCGACAGCTAACCAATACACCACGTGCCACCCATGTTTAAATGGCGTTTGCAAATTTTAATCATTTGGGTATGTATCATGCTAGTGCTTCAGGTAGAGCCGGTTTTCTGACTCTGAAAAGTCTTCAGGACTGAGAAGTCCGCACTTCTTAGTAGTTTTCTTAGCAACAAGGCAAGCTGCACTGCTCCTTTTGTATTACAATGGAAAAAGTGAAGGAGTGACTGTGTGTCTGTAGAGGCTACAACATGATAACGTGCTAACCTGAGCTAACTCGTCTCAGGGATGTTCTAAAATATTAAATGTGGCTATAAAGTGTAAAGTAATGTGGTATTCATCATTTTTATACACTGCCTGATGATAAATAAAGGCGTCATTTTTAAAGGGTCAAACCGTTGGCCTCCATCAGGCAAAGAAAATAAATAAGGATATTTCATATTGCCGGAAGGGCCGTGAATGGACAGTGCTGGACTGTCAACGTCGTGAAAGAAATGTGCTCAGAAAACAAATTGACCTCAATCCATCTAGGTGAGCCACCGTACAAGCCTCTGGAGACGGTGTTATGACCTGGGGTTGCTTCAGTTGGTCAGGTCTAGACTCAGCAGATTATGTGGCAATAAAATGAAGTCAGCTGACGACCTGAATGTACTGAATGACCAGGATATCACATCTGTGGAGTTTTTCTTCCCTGATGGCACTGGGGTATATTTTAGGACTCAGTATGCCCGTGCCATCATTGTGGAAGAGTGGTCCTTGGAGCAGTGGTGTAGTGGTTAGCACTGTCGTTTGACACCTCCAGGGTCCGGGTTCGATTTCCAGCCAGGTTTGATTCCCGTCTCTGTGTGCATGGAGTTTGCATGTTCTCCCCATGCTTGATGGGTTTCCTCCGGGTGCTCTGGTTTCCTCCCACAGTCCAAAGACTGGATTAGGATAACTGGTGTTATCATGTAGTGTGTGAATGAGTGTGTGTATGTGTGTGTGTGCCACATGATGGATGGTGTACCCCGTCTTGTGCCCTAAGTCTCCTGCTCCAGTCCCACGCCGACCTTATACAGAATAAAGCGGTATAGACGATGAGTGATGAGTGAACTGTCCACCACATGGTGTGCTGTAATCAAAGCTAAATGAGCCCAGTGGCTGGGGTTTGGGGCGCTGGGTGGGAATTGAACCCGGGCCCTCCTGGCGAGAAACCGACCACTGATCCACCAATGCCCGAACTCTGATTCTTAAACAGTGCTAATGATAAATAGTTTTTATTAAGGTTTGCAGGAGACGGTGCCACAATTGTCGTCTATGCTTTTTTTGTCTGGAAAGTGGATTTATTGTCTTCCTTTTTTTTCTAATATACAAACATTTCATGTCATATTTAGCTTTATTTGTTTGAAAATGCTGGAATATCTTAAATGTCGTTTTTATAAACACAGTGATGCAGACGTCATCAAATAAACATTTAAGGCAAATTTTTCTGTAGAAAAAAAAAATCAGGCTGCCTGAAGCTTCTGCACAGTATAAATATACAACATGTAATTTCATATATATTTATATGACAGGTTATAGTGCAATATTGTGCACAATCTTTGGTATCCTGTGTTTTCTTTATGAATTTTGTCTTGGATGTTGATTGTACTTTTATCTTTTTATTTTATTGTGATTTATTAAATTGGTGTCACTTTTTACTTTTTTTTAATAGTATTTTTTTAGCATTATCACTCACTTATCATCTATACCGCTTCATACAGGGTCTATCACAGGAGATTTAGGGCACAAGGCAGGGTACACACTAGATGGGTGCCAATCTATCACATGGTACACACACCTATACACACTCTCACTGGGCAATTTGGGAACGCTAAATCTGCATGTTTTCGGACTGTGGGAGGAAACCGGAGTACCCGGAGGAAACCCACCAAGCACACTTGCAAACTCCATGCTCACAGACCGGAGGCGGGAATCGAACCCAGACCATGGTGGTGGTTACCCACTAAGCCACCGTGCCGCCATACACAGTTATGATAAATAATAATTATACAAGGCCTTTTTATTTCATAGCAAAGTTGTAATGGAGAGATAATTAGCTCGGTCAGCACATTACAGCTTATTTTGCACCAGAAGTTCACGATTTGCTTCAAGAGCTCTTTTTAAATCTTAAATTTAGAGCGGTAGGAGAGGAGATGCTCTGCTGAGAAAGAAAGTGGTTTGAAAGCCATAAATAATGTATGAGACTCACGGCCATCATCTGCTGTTAGGTTTTTATGTGTGAAATCTTGTTTTTCTTCTCTTTTTTTCAATAAATGAACAGAGAGCAGCGCACTGCGAGAGTTGTTTCTTTATTCACTCGCTGAGTAAGACGTCCTCACATCATGCACAAAGAAAGCGCAGTTGTAAAGAGTATTTATACATGTCTGACCTTGAGTTTATCAGGTGATCTTCGGAGAGAAAAACAGTCAATATTTGATGTGGCTCTGCTCTGGCTTTAAGAGCATTGTGCAGGTTCACTTCATACAGTTTTCAGAAGAACAGTGGCGTGATGTTTTTCTGAGAATCGCTGCAGAATGTGCCACAGTTGTTTGGTTGTTTTTTGTCTGGTTTATTGTCGTCTTTTCTTTTATTACATACAATATTTTATTTCTGTAATATTTATCTTTTTTTGTAGAAAATGTTTGTATGTAAATGTTCTGCACGGTATAAATGATTGAAATAGCATTGAGATTCATATAGGTGGCACGGTGATGTAGTGGTTAATAACCTCCAGGGTCTAGGGTTCGATTCTAGGGTCTGTGTGCATGGAGTTAAAAGGTTTTCCCTATGCTTGTCCACTCCAAAGACATGCAGAATAGGCTCCTGTAGTGTGTGAGTGTGTGGCACCCCATTACCCCATACACACAGAGTATTGCCCTCAGTCCCACTGTGACCCTGTACAGGATAATCAGTATCACTCAGTATGAGAGAGCGAGAGAGAGAGAGTAAATTTGTATGTGTTTATATAGCAAGCGATGTATAACATGTCTTTGAGACCCTGGCTTTTCTTTTTGGGAAGATTTTTGTCTTAGATTTTTCTCTTCTGAGGCGGCACAGTGGCTTAGTGGTTAGCGCTGTCGCCTCGCACCTTCAGGGTCTGGGTTCGATTCCCGCCTTGGGTCTGTGTGCATGGAGGTTGCATGTTCTCCTGCTTGGTGGGTTTCCTCCGGGTACTCCGGAGGACATGCAGATTAGACTAAGTGATGTTTCCAAACTGCCCGTAGTGCGCGAGTGTGTGATGGATTGGCACCCTGTCCAGGGTGTACCCCGGCTCATGCCCTAAGTCTCCTGGGATAGGCTCCAGGTCCCCGTGACCCTGTATACAGGATAAAGCGGTATAGACAATGAGTGAGTGAGTGTTCTTATATGTTGTTAAGAATGTTTTTTTTTATACCTATAAAAGATAATGGCACATGATATAACTTTTCTCACATTTATTCACCTTTACGATCACGTTTATAACATATAGTCTGTTCTCTGCTGTCCCGTACAGGCTGTGCTGATCCGGGCGTTGTTGGAGTACGCTCAGAGTTCAGAAGTCTGGCTTCCATACGGCCTGACTTTGGTCGGAGGGGTTTTCCTCACTGAGCTGATTCGCTCTTGGTCTATGGCTATGGTGTGGACTGTTAACTACCGCACGGCTGCACGTCTGCGAGGGGCAGCGCTCGCATTTGCCTTTGAGAAAATCCTACGTCTGCGCAGCACTAAAGCGATCAGCACAGGAGAGGTACGTAATATACATACTGTATATGCATGGCTAACCTGCGCTGTTTTTTTCATATGTTTGCATACTAGACCTTAGTCTTAAAGGAGCAGTTTGCAATTTTGAGAAACCAAGATAAATTGGGACGAAAAAGGAAATCAATCCCAACACGGCTGATAAAAGTTCATACATAAGACGCAGATGTCGGCAAAGCTCCACCAGCACCGATTCCACTAAAGGTGGAGTTAATTTCAGGGCCAGAGAAGTTTAAATGAAAATTATTCCGAAAGGGGAGGAGCAGTTAGTTGTCAGTCAATGTGTTTGCTGACTTGCTGTTTTCTGATTGGTTGGCTACAATGTCAGTCAAAATAGACATTTCTGACCAGATGCACTTCCTTTTTTCAAAAATATGTCAGAAAGTACTGTATTGTATAGTTTCAGGTCTAGAAATACTTTTAAACTTTACAAATGGCATGGCCAAAATGACATGGAGTTCGGATGTTCTCCCCGTGCTTGGTGGGTTTCCTCCGGGTTCTCCTTCCACCGTCCCAAGGCATGCAGATTAGTCTAACTGTGTGCATGTGTGTGTGAATGTTCACTGGAGGTCCTGCCACGGTTGTAAAAATGGAAATTAATACAGTGGTCACAATTAGCCTCCATAGTCCCAGTAGTCATGGACTACAGGTGTTTCTAGATGGACGGAAAAATTACATACAGCACCTTTAATATTAGCTAGGCAGCTTTAAAATCTGGATAACGCCTTGCAGGTAAGGTTTAATTAAGCGATCCTCCATTAATATTGTATATTATAGATAATAATATTTTTGGTAGTTGACTAAATAACAAACAGAGACTGTAAGATAAGATTTAGATTAGATGATTAAGATAATGTTGATACTACGTATACTATCTTTGTATTCGTTTCTCCTCATGTTTTCTCAGGTCTGACCTAAATACAGTTAAATCTTTGAGTATGATAGGAAACTGTAAGTTGAGTTAACACCCAGCCTTTTTTTTCCAGCTGGTAAACATTTGCTCCAGTGACGGCCAGCGGCTGTTCGATGCCGTAACAGTAGGGTGCCTACTAAGTGGAGGACCCGTGGTGGGTATTCTCGCCCTGTCCTACAACACCTATTTGCTGGGACCAACTGCACTTATTGGCGCGGCGATCTTAATCATCTTCAATCCATTAATGGTGAGGATGTTTTACGTGCTAGACTGCCTTGGCAATGAAAGCTTTAGTAATGTATATCCTACATGATGACAATATAATAGCATAAACAGTCAAAGAAGAAAAAAGAAAACATGGTGTTCTATGCTATTATATATTTGTAAGGTCACCTATATACAGTGGCTTGCAAAAGAATTCGGCCCCCTTGAACTTTTCCACATTTTGTCACATTACAGCCACAAATATGAATCCATTTTATTGGAATTCCACGTGAAAGACCAATACAAAGTGGTGTACACGTGAGAAGTGGAACGAAAATCATACATGAT
>JAQMYG010000012.1:9533166-9546573 GCA_030014215.1 Clariallabes teugelsi | reverse complement strand
TTTCACCACGGTGTTGATGTGACAGGACCATGACAGGTCCTGCGTGATGTGAACACCGAGGTATCGGAAGCTGTCCAGTCTCTCCACTGGGCTCCTGTTGATGACTGGGGTCTGGTAGTTCCTCTCCTGCTAATGAACAATTATGAATCTGACATTAAAATTCTGACAAAAATCCTGTCAGGTTAGCTTGATCATCTTAACTAACTGTGTAGCAAACCTTATTGGATTTGAAGTTCAAAATCAAAGCCCCGTCATTTTAGCTTATAAATTGGCTAATAGTAATTGTGCACCTTTATGAACATGGAAAAAAAGATTACCAGTGACATTTTGTTTGCTACGTTACGTGGTATACAAAATCTATAGGAAAATGAAGTATGAGGACATGAATACCTGTGACATTTTGTCTTGTGCATAAATTCCTCCATGTATGAACTAAAAGGTGGTTTCTGATCTACAGATAGGATTAAAGATTATTAGATTACAAATAAATTACTTATAATTAAATAATTATGGAAGCCACAGAAAACTTCTTGTATCTATGGACAACAATATGTCTGGGAATTTTCAACAATGACATGTGTCATAGAAATTCTTATATCATCCATAACGTTTGGACCACCCGCCGCCTAATATTGAGTAGGTCCCACTTTTGCTGACAAACTGCTCTGACCCTTGAAGGCATGGACTCCACTAGACCTCTGAAGTGCTGTGGTACATCTGGCAACAAGCTGTCCTGTGGGACCTCCATGGATCGGAAATGTTTTCCCAGCACATTCCACAGAGCTCTGGTAGATTTTAGATCTGGAGAATTTGGAAGCCAAGTCACCAGCTGAGACTTATTGTCAGTGGTCATTATCCTGCTGGAAGAGGCCACTGGCAGTGAATGCTGTTTCCATGAAGGAGTGTACTTGGACAGCAACAATGTTTAGGTAGGTGTTACGTATCAAAGTACATCCACATGAATGGCAGGACCCAAAGTTGTCCATCGGAACACTAGCCCACAGCATCACACAGGCTCCACCTTCTTTCCATAGTGCCAAGTGCAATCTCTTATCCACGCAAGCACACTAGGATAGCCATCCAAGTGGTTGGTGTCCACGTGATGCAAAAGAAAACTTGATTCATCAGACATATGGCACGTTGTGCCATTGCTCCGGAGTTCAGTTATGATGCTCCTGTGCCCATTGTAGATGCTTTTGGTGCTGGACACCGGTAAGCATGGGCACCCTGACTGGTCTGCAGTTACTCAGCCCCATAAGCAGCAAACTGTGATGCACTGGGTGTTCTGACAACTTTCTATTAGAACCAGGATTAATCAGCTATCTGAGCTACAGTAGCTCTTCTGTTGGCTTGGACCACATGGGCCAGCCTTCGCTCCCCATGTGCATCAGTGAGCTTTGGCCGGTTGTTGCCAGGTCACCAGTTTCCCTTCCTTGTACCACTTTTTGTAGGTCCTGACCACTGCAGACCAGAAACATCGCTGGTGCTCTGACCCAGTCATACAGCCATTACAATTTGACCCTTGTCAGGGTTGTCAGAGGCACTCAAATCCTTACATTTGGCCAATTTTTCTGCTTCCAAAACATCAAGCTCATGACCAAAATGTTCACTTGCTTCCTAATATATCCCACCCTCTTCAAGATGCCATTGTATCTACACTGGTAGCGCAGGTTAATGTGTACTTTTCAAATGTTCAGAGGTGGGTCACCGTGTGTGGTACATTGATACCACAATGACTGTTTGGTTGCGTCTCAGTGGGGTCAATACACCTTTAAACTCAAATTTATATTCCCCAATTATTACCAGAGGTCAGGTGTCCTGTTTTCCTTCTGCTGTTTAATACGGGTTCATTGCCACACTGGAATGGCCTTTGCTAATTGGCCAGCTTTCTCATTTTATCTTCTGTGTGTCTTCTAGGCTTTTTTTCTCTGCTCTGTAATTGAAATTGCCTGCAGGCTAAATCCATTTATCTGTCCACTGCTATGGCTCTCAGCGGGAAAGGGCTTGTGTGTGTGTTATGTCTCTGTGGGTCCCTCGCAACCTTCTTTCCCATTAATAGGCCTGACAGTGCATTAGGGAGCTTATGGACAGCTGATGTCCTTTTGTATCCATGTGCCCGTAATGTTCATTAATTTTTCAGTTATGGGAGTGGAAATATTTACAGTCTTTTTTTTTTATAGCAGTGAAAAAGAAAATAAATAAATTGCATGAGTTTTGTTTTTAATGCTCGTTTTAATGCTTTTGGTTTTAATGCTCGTTTTTAATGAATAGATGTTATATAAGAGCGTTTTATGTATGTGGTTACTGTTGGGTTGCTTGCTGCTTACAGTATAATGTTTTATTTTTGCATATACAATACTGAATGAAACAAAAAGTTTCCGTGTGACAAATGATTGTTAGATTGTGTACATTGATGTACGATCCACCAGCATTTTGCTCTGGGATTTCGCCCACCCCCTTGTTGTTTCTTTGTGGCCTGTTGCTGTTTACAAGACTTTATTTTTCTTTAATGAATTTTTGTCCTCTTGTTTGCATCGTGAATTTGTTAGCAGTTGTACTATAAAGCATTTCAATAATTAATGCATGTTTGTGTGTTACAGTGTACCTTGCGGGCAGCTTCAGCTCTCCACGATAAGCTGTTTAAGACTCTCCTCCTCAGCCCAATGCGTTTCTTTGATACAACCCCCCTAGGACGCATCCTGAATCGGTTCTCCAAAGACATCGATGAAGGTTCGTATGAGAATTCCCCGCCCAGCCCTTTCACCCCCTGTCAGCTAGATAGAGCTGTTTCAGGCTCACGCTGATTTCCTCACTCTCGTTGCAGTGGATGTGCGACTGGCTGTTCAGATGGAGTTGCTGCTGCAGAACATGACATTCATGCTCTTCTGTCTAGGAGTGGTGAGCGCTGTTTTCCCATGGTTCCTGTTCTCCATCCTCCCTCTTGCAGCCTTCTTCTACATCATCAATCGCATCTCCAGGTCAGGCGTCACAGGCTTATATGTAATGTAAGGTTGGACCTTGATCAAGGAACTTGAACTTCCTTGGGGTCTCTTATTAAAAAGTAGGTTTTTGAATTCAGACCTCAAATAAGAGCCTGGGAAAATGATTATGGAACTGTAATAGACTGAAACACCTTGAGAATACCCTGAGAAATGTGTGGGTTGCATCCAAATACTTTAATCCATGCATTCATGATTTCTCCATCCTACATCCCTAAAGGCATGACCCAGAATTAGAGCAAAGCCTGCTATGTTAAAGAACAATTGCTCAAATGCACTTCACAGCTTCAAGATCAAGGATACACAGATCCTTGCTTCTTACATATTTTTTAATTGTACTTTTAGTAATAAACAGACTATATAAACACTAGAGCGGTGAATGGTATGATAGGAATAAGCACAAACACATAATCCGTGTGTGTAATAATGATTTCAGTGATGTGTGTATTCAGTGAGTAATCACGTCACAGTGTGTATGTGTATCATTAACTGGAGTTGCATTAGACTGATGCTTCAGTGAGCAAGGATACACACTGCTGCATAAAATTCCTGCCTCACCTTCTTTCCTCACATTTTCAGCGAGAGGCAGTACGATAAAGAGGTACTATAGAGAAATTAACTTCCATCCAAAGGAACTTAACTAAGGCTGTGTTCACATTACAGTCCACAATGTTCAATTCAGAGTTTTGGTCATGTCACATGACCATGTATCAGATATATGTCTATCAGATCTAGGACCATAGACGAAAAGGATCTCTCAAATCTATTTGTGTGTGCAGACAGCACTTTAAAAATCACATCTGTGTCACATTAGGGTAAATAAAAATAGACTTGCTGAATGGTTGAAAGGTCACCCGGTCTTGTACTGTATAGAAGTAAATGTTTATTTGCATCATAAAATATAGGAACCAATCAGATTTCAATATGCAAATTAGTATCGCATAGTAATACGCCGTTTCTAATTTCAAAAAAGATGTCTGGATTTTCCGACAAGCAAAAGTATTGGCACTTCTTTTGTAAAGGGAAAAACAAAAATCTATGTAAAATAAATGATAATTCTGCACATCAGTTTTTATTTTTATTTTTATTATCTGTTTTATTAGTTATTTTGTTGATGAAGTTAATATAGGTAATGAATGGAAGATTAGGGGAAAAAAATTGGCAGCAGTAAACCCAGCTGAACTTAATTCTGCAAACTGTTTACTCCCTGATAATGGATTTTTAAATGAACCACCAAAAAAAAGCAGCTCTTTTATAAACTGAAAGCACATCGTTTTTAGCAGGGTATTTTTTTTTTATTCTTTTCATGTTTTGTCCATTTTTCCCTCTTCTCATCCCGATCCCTATAATGAGAAAAAGGATGATTCATAGCAGTTCTTTTATTTGCAGCCTTTGCCCATTTCATTCCGTGTCTAAAAGTAGAAATCAGCCCACCTTTAGCCAATAAAGACCCATCTCTCACATCGCTGCAGGCCGAGGCTCTGCTGTCCGGCTGCTTTTAGCGTTGAAGTGGCAGGGCTTATAAAAGGGCCTATAAATTAGGACTGAGGTCTCAGCAATGACATCGCCTCTTCCTGGAAGCCTTCAGCAGCACACTTATTGTCCCCTGTGGGTGTCCATCTTATAAGTTACTAACCTGTCACATGCAGCTGGACGGCTATGATCGTTCACACTTCAGTCCTGCTTCACTGAGAATATAGTGGGACTTATGAGACATGGTGACGGGGTGAGATGTGAGATTTTTCCAGAGTTTTTTTTTTTTTTTTCCTCTGTCCCAAAAGGGTGCTGATTCGTGAACTGAAAAGGTTGGAGAACATCAGTCTGTCGCCTTTCACCTCTCACCTCACCAGCAGCCTGCAGGGTCTGTCCACTATCCATGCTTATGGCAGAGGACCAGACTTCCTTCACAGGTGAGGTCTTTACATATGAACATTGCTTAACATGAAAGGTATAAAAAATGTATATGATGATATATGTATATATGATAATATGCTTCAGATATAAAAACTGATTATTGATTTTATATTATGTGTATTTGACTTATACCTACAAACTGTATATGCACATATGTTTCTTTGTGTGAGTTTTTATTTGTCTTTTGCCCACTCTATGTGTCTGAAGTAACACTATTAAATGACACTAAATGGAAAATAAACTATTAACAATGCCTTAGTTTTGAGCATTTGTTTAGGTCAGATTGCATATTTCAATTTACCTTAAAAAATACCTTGTAGAGATCAGAGTCAATTTATTGATAGTTAAATATCGGTTATCATAGTTATAGGGGTAATATATTCACTTTTTGTTTGTTTAAACAAACCGTTTCAATTTCCCCCCTATTGTGACCTCATATAAGAGGATATGTTACTCAGCTGTGCTGTTCTGTAGCGGGGCGTGGCTCAGCTCATTTACAGAAATGGCGCATTCAGAATAGAAATGAGAAATTAATTTCACTTGGAGAAATAATAAAATATGGGACCTTTAAATATAATACATTTGAATGAAAAATTGCTATGCTCTTACAGTAGTATGAATTTGATCCAGGGTAAGGGCGGTTGAGAAGTTTGGAAATGAAGAGTTATAATGGCTGCAGCAAGTAAATATAATACGACTTGTTGGTGGTGGTGGTGGTGATGTTCTTCTTTCGGCTGCTTCCATCGAGGGGTCGCCACAGCGGACCATCCAATCCACACACAACTTGGCGTAGGTTTTTTTGTTAGATGCCCTTTCTGATGCAACCCTCCCATTTTATCCTGGCTTGAAACTGGCATTACATCCACTGGCTTGGGTTTGGGCATTGGCTGGGAACCAAACCTGAGCCTCCCGCATGGCAGGCGAGACACCTACCACTGAGCCACAAATGCCCACTACATATAATAGTACATACTGTACTAGTTGTAGATTGGGGCATTGGTGGCTCAGCGGGAGGTTTCTTGCCTGCCATGCGGAAGGACTGGGTTCAGTTCCCACCCAACGCCCAAACCACAGCCTAATTAGACTGATGCTTCAGTGAGCAAGGATGTTTCATTTTGCAGTACCGGATAAAATGGGAGGGTTGCGTCAGGAAGGGCATCCAATATAAAACCTGTGTGTGGATCGGATGGTCCGCTGTGACGACGTCTCGATGGGAGCAGCTATAAGACCGACAACAAGATACTGTGGCTACTATTAGAATAGTTTAAAATTAATATGTTCAATTATAAAATTAATATGTTCTGTGACTGGGAAACTGTTTTTTTTCCCTTCGATATAAAAAAAATGTTGATACGTATAGGGAAAAAACGGAATGTAATTAAGCACTTTGTGTGTTTGCCCAGATTTCAAGATTTGTTGGACACTAACCAGGCTGCCTACTACCTGTTCAGCTGTGCCATGCGCTGGCTTGCTGTTCGCTTAGACATCATCAGTGTTTTGCTCACCTCTGTCGTGGCTCTGTTGATCGTCATCATGCACGGACACATCTCTCCAGCGTATGCCGGTCTGGCCATCTCCTATGCCGTGCAGGTGTTCAGCCCACAAAACACACCGATACACATACACATTTATATTGAAGTAATTGCCCAGTATGTTAGTAATATATTCACTGGTTTCTTTTGTAATCATAAAATCTTAATGTCGACAGTATTAGATTTGCATTTGGGAACAAGAGACATCTTAAGCTAATTAGGTTTAATATGGACGTGTTTCTGACCGAAGGTGACCTCTATCTCTGTTCCAGCTGACCGGTCTGTTTCAGTTCACGGTGAGACTTCTGTCTGAAATGGAGGCTCGATTTACATCGGTGGAGAGGATCAATCATTACATCAAGGTGAATGCACAAACAAACAGGAACAGAGTGTTTAGTATCGGAAAGGGAAGTTCAGTATTGGAACAGCATGGCATACAGAGGCCATCGGCTCATTACAGTCTGACGACACACTGTAGAGAAACATCCATGCTGACATCTCTACATTTTAATGATTCTCAACGTTTAACCACTGTTTTTTATATATATAAGCAGTAAATCTTGTAAAACGCTGTATCTCCTACTATGTGATTCAGTTACAGACAATACCTGGGTTACAGATGTCCAGAAAAGCAACTAACCAAACAGCTACCATTTGATAATTACTCTGTATTAAAATTATTTAAGGCTTGGTTTCGATTCCTGAACCGGTGAGCCTGTGTGCATGGACTTTGCATGTTCTCCCTGTGCTCGGTGGGTTTACATCGGGTTCTCCGGTTTCCTCTCACAGTCCAAAGACATGCAGGCTAATTGGCATTCCTGAAATTCACACATGTGAATGTGTGTGTGAATGTTGACCAGAGGTCCTGCCACAGCTGTAAAAATGGGAATAAATACAGTGGTCACCATTGGCCTCCACAGTCCCTAGATGGTCTACAGAGGTTCCTAGATGGATGGATGGATGGATGGATGGATGGGTGGATGGATGGATGGATGGATGGATGGGTGAATGGATGGATGGATGGATGGATGGGTTGATGGATGGATGGATGGATGGATGGATGGATGGAAAACAATTTAAAGTGATTATGTTTTTTGCTTCTTTACCGCTTTCGACTGGCATCATGGACTTCATGAGATGTATCTACGTATGTTGAGTTTCTGAAATCATTCTGTTTTCAGCATCTACTTTTTTTTATACATAAGCCATATAAAATACTCTGTAAAGAATATCTCATATTTTTTGTAGTAATGTAGTTAATACACAACACTACACACAACTGCCTGTGGCACATGTCAGCCATCTTGCATACAAATATGCAAAAAGCAGGTATTTTTCAACCTCTAAAGGTCCCATATTTTGTACATTTAACATAGGTCTCCTGGGTCCCCTAAGTGTGCCTATGCTGCAGCTGAAATATCTCTGAGATAATACATTGTTTGTCCCTGTACCTCAGACTCCCCTTGTTTTACTCCTTCTCTGAACTCTGGTGGCATTTGAGTGTTTATGTAAATGAGGTACTGCTAAGCCATGCTCCACCAGAGAACTGAAGAGCTGAGCAACAAGCTGGAGGAGGAATCCCTCATATGAGGTCACATTAGGGAGAAAATCTCATTGGATTGTTTAAGCTCCAGCCAATACAAAAATATAAAATAAACAATAAATTTTTTTAAATTGTGCACTCTTTAAAAGCAAATTTGTGACATTTGCATGTTTAGAACCTGGAGATGGAGGAACCTGAGCAGATCAAAGACGCCTCTGCCCCTTCATCTGATTGGCCACAGAAAGGTAGCATCAGCTTCCAGGATGTGGAGATGCGCTACCGGCCCGACCTGCCCCTGGTGCTGAAGAACCTGTGCTTTAATGTTCTCCCAGAGGAGAAGGTGGGCATCGTCGGTCGGACTGGCTCAGGTGTGTACAGTATACCTTGGTAAGGTCTTCTTAATTGCTGAATTGTAGCACAATGAATATGATCATGAAGATGTTTCAAGATGCTGCTCCGCTCATCCGTGCTTACATCATTCGGTACAAGTTATAAATTCCTTACTGATCTGTTCCTAGTCTTGCATCAGAGCTTCGTAGTGTACGTTTTGATTACCACTGATGTCGGTAAGTAAATGATTTGCCTTCTGGTTTTCTCAGGTAAATCTTCACTCGGCGTAGCACTTTTCAGACTGGTGGAGCTCAGCGGGGGATCCATCATCATCGACGATGTCAACATCGCTCACATAGGCCTGGAAGCCTTGAGAAGCAAGCTGTCAGTCATCCCCCAAGAGCCTGTTCTCTTTCTTGGTACTGTCAGGTACTGTTTACATCACAGCCACAGCTCAGACATGCACACACATGCTCATGCCTGGAATGACATCCTGGTACAGCAAACTGTATTTCAGTTTTTCATATTCCTGTCTTCAGGTCAAACCTTGACCCATGGGGCCAGTACACAGACGCGCAGGTCTGGGACGCACTGGAGAAAACGCATATCAAAGACATGGTGAGTGAGCAGAGCTCAGGTGCAGAGTTCAACAAATTACATTCAGGTTCGTTTCCTGATTTTATCACAACTATATAAAAGGTATGAGAGAGAGCAAACCTGGAAACATCGGAGCAAGAAATCTTTAAAGGACTGCACTGATTTGTAAGTGTTTCTGGACTTGAAATAGTGATATCGAAATCATTTCAGTCAGAGATGAGAGGAAAAACCTATTCAATTAAACATCAGAACTATTCATGTATGGCCACCCTGACTCCAAAATCAATTTCTTTTTTTTTTACTGTTAAATTTCTAATTCATATATGTTTGCATTTGAGGTGCAGTTCCTCTAAAATCCTCAGGTGGAGCACTCTAAACTATTCACAGGCAGTGTGCAGTAGGAGCAAATTATTTGCTGTTTAGCTGATCGGGATACAGTATGTGTAAAATCATGATACTTAAAGAACCGCGCCTCCGAGTGGCGCAGTGGTAAAGTGCTCGTCCTATCATCCGGAGATCGCGAGTTCGATTCCCGGGTGATGCTGTAACCTCTCGCAACCGGAGCTCTAGAGAGAGCTGATTGGCCGAGCTCTCGAAAGTGGGGAGGGATGAGAGGTACTTAGTGCTCACATATTAATCACGGCTCTACAGCCAATCAGGGGCGTCTGTGAGCTCACGCACGCGGAAGGAGCGGATAGCACTGTCCTCCGAGTGTGTTACGCCGCCCCCAACGGTGCACGAGCGAGCAGTTCGAAAAGATGCGGATTCGGAGGAAACACGTGATAGTCTTCGGCCCTTCCGACTGAGTGGTGGTAGTAGTAGCATTAATGTGGGAGCCCCCTAGTGACCAGGAGGAATTAGGGAGAAAATCGGGGGGAAATCCAAAAATGCTAATCGAATCGCACCTACAGTAGGTATCGTGATAATATCGTATCGGGTGATCCCTGGTGATTCCCTTCCTTAATTTCAGTGTTAAATCACACAGGTTTAATTTTGCAATCACTAACATTAGTATTGTTAAAAGTATCATTAGTGCATCGTCTTAATTTTAGAAAAATGGTAGGTTGTTATATTGCGAAAGGATTTTCCATATTTGTTAAGTTTTTCTGGCCCTAAAAATCAGCTGAAGTCAATGCCAAGGCTCATCAGTGTATTCATTCTTTCGTTTTTCCTGTCAGACATCTAAAGGCTCTAAAAATCATAAACAACTCCTTTAATTGCATGATTTTGTACAAGTTCACCAGCCAGGCATGATTGCTTATGCTCAATGATCTTTGCTTTGAGCGTTCTAATGATGCTAAAGTTGTGCTGCATGTCAACATACATGGTCTTTGAAGACTAATTCAGAGTTCAGAGCTTAAAAGAACATAATTGGCCTCGCACTTATTGGGTGAATTTGGTCGCTATGGTTGGAAATTTCCAAATCTTTATCATCATGAAAAAAAATCAACCAAGTGCAAATTGATAATTATTGTTTATGTTTGTAGATGGCAAGGTGGTGTCGTGGTTAGCACTGTCGCCTTGCCCCTCCAGGGTACAGGGTCGATTCCCGCCTCTGTGTGCATGGAGTTTGCATGTTCTCCCCGTGCTTGGTGGGTTTCCACCGGGTACTCTGGTTTCCTCCCACAGTCCCAAGACATGCAAGTTGGGCTAATTGGCGTTCCCAAATTTCCCTTAGTGTGTGAGCGAGTGTGTGTGTAATCTATGCTTACTATTAAATGATGCATAATTGAGCCAAAATGAAAGAATTACCATTTGGATGGTTTAAGTCATCTATTCATTCTTTCAACTGGTGTCTTTTGGGTATGAAGGGAACAGAGAGTCATTGTGGTCAGGAAGATAAATAAAACAGTATGAAGACGATATATTTTACAAGTTATCTCTTCAAATATTTTGATAAAATGCAATGGTTTCTGTAGATTTTAGCCCACACTGATTAATTCTCCTAAAGGTTTAATAGATTACTAATGTTGGGTCACTTTTGCTTTCGGCATCCTAATGAACCCAGTCGCACTGAATCTATACTCGCTCTTCGATGACTAATGAACGTGGGAGTTCAGAGCTCCCAAGACCAAAACTGATCACACCATTAGTCATGTGTAAGGACAGATCTGTTCCTCTTTCCCTGCTTATGTTGGTGACGGGGTTTTGTTAGGTCATGGAAGGAAAAATTGTGCAGTCAGCGGATAAGAATTTGCAATCACCGGAAAAGATCATTTAAATGATTAATATCTGGAAATTGCACCATCGATTAATTAAATTCGCCCAAATGCACAGTATATTGCTAAAGTGACTAAACCCGCACTTACTCACGAAATTACTGATGATTTCTTAAGTTCGGAACCAAAAAGAACAGAATTACCCATGTTTTTATGGCTTTTTGATGATTCATTTACATTCTCAACGGTGATGCAAGTGTGTGTATGTGTGTGTGTGTGTGAGTGTGTGTGTTAAATCACACAAACAATTGAGGCTTAATTTCGCAATCACTAACATTAGTATTCTTAAAAGTATCATTAGTGCATGGTCTTAATTCTCTGTTTAATTAAAAACGCTGATTATATAAAATGCCAGCAGATCGTCAGACATCATTGTTTTGTTTTTTTTCTAAATTAAGCGAAGCTAAATGAGGCCACAGTTTCTCTCAGATCATTGATGTACTGTATGTGGGAGTTTTGTACAAGGTTAGGATGCATAAACAACATGCAGCTGTTCAATGTAAATAGTTATTAATGTCACAAGAACATACAGTACTGCGCAGAGGTCTTGGCCACCACTAATTTCTTCTTATTTTCCTTTCAATAAGCCGTAATTGCTTGAATTTTAATGTAGTCTTAAGGAATTGTTTTCCAGGTTCCTAAAGGACTTTTTTTTGCCTCTCATTTTCCTGACCATTTTCAGCCCGATGTTTTTGTTAGTTTGGCACAATCATTCAAGCATAAAAACATCTAACTTAAGGCATGAACCAGAGAGAAACAGTTGCAGATGATGACAGATGTTCAGGCCAGTGATTAATGTACTGGTGATGCTGAATGCTGAGTGGTTGGAACAGACGAGAGGGGAAATGAGGCTGCTGCTGAAGGTGTTACATAAACAACTGATTTTTAAATGGTATTTTTAGGCACTTTGCAGCACGTTGCAAAACATTTGGTTAATTTCTTTAATTTAATGATTTTATTTAATTTATTATGAAGAAATTAGGGGTGACTTAAGAATTTTGTACAATACTGTAATTCAAAGGAAAAAATATTTAATTTTAAGAAACATTTAGCATGTTGTTATAGGACAATAAATGGTTATACAGGTACCATTGGTTTACAGGTTATAAATGCCAGGTGGATTACTCTTCTAAATTTAATCTTGAATTATCAGACTTTTCACTCACTCATTGACTATACCACTTTATCCTGTATACAGGGTCGTGGTGGCCTGAAGCCAATCCCAGGAGACTTAGGGTGGGGTACACCTTGGACATGGTGCCAATCCATCACAGGGCACACACACACACACACACTCCGGGCAATTTGGGAACGCCAATTAGCCTAATCTGCATGTCTTTGGAATGTAGGACGAAACCAGAGTACCGGAAGGAAACCCACCAAGCACGGACATGCAAACTTCATGCACACGGAGACATGGAATCGAACCCGGTCCCAGGAGGTGTAAGGCGACAGTGCTAACCACTAAACCACCGTGCTCACATAATTCCCAGATCATTTGGGATATAGATTTGGGACACGGGTTTAAAAGAGCACCCACAAAAACAGCTATGCCAACGCTGGCCCAAATCTGGCAACCCAACCTCGGCCTAATCGAGTGTCTGGCAGTAGGTCAACTCCGATAAGATTAATGTAAAGGTGGCTGAAAGTCTGTTAGCCCAAAATTGGCCTCAGTTTTCTACTAAAGGAACATAGTTATGAGAGTGAAAGTGTATCTCTGGATCCTCTAATGGCTTCTGGGAGTTTACACAGGTAACGACAGGAAGCATTAAGTACTAAAGACATGACGTATTTTTGCCATTCCGTCTATTCATAGAACAAGCTCAAATAAAGCGCATGCTGACATTTTGAGGATTTTACAGAAATGCGGTGTAATTAGATGCAGTGGATTTTGTAGATTTTAGGCAACACTGTTCAAATGAGACGGGAACATTTCTGCATTTTGCATCCTAATGAACCCAGATGAGTGAATAATTTGGGAAGATTAGGAAGATCCTAATGAACCCGGATGACTAGAGGAAAATCGGCCGCGCACTTATTGAGTGAGAACAATTCAGCTGCTCTTTCACTGTGTGGATCCAGACGTCTTTAAGGATGATGCCATATCATTAATCACTAGATAGATAGATAGATAGATAGATAGATAGATAGATAGATAGATGGATGGATGGATGGATGACTTTATTAACCCCAAAGGCTGATTGTATTGTTACAGCAGCCAGTTCACAGATTATACAACAAAGAAGTAACCAGCAAAAATTGCAATGACACAA
>JAQMYG010000012.1:9519250-9530896 GCA_030014215.1 Clariallabes teugelsi | reverse complement strand
TCACGTGGTTCGGAGGAAACACGTGATAGTCTTCGGCCCTCCCGACTGAGTGGTAGTAGTAGCCTTAATGTGGGAGTGCCCCCTAGTGACGGGGAGGAAGTGGACACGACTAAATTAGCGAGAAAATCTGGAAAAAATAAATAAATTAAAAAATTGCCAAAAACACAATTGCCAATCTTCTTTTTATTTTTCTTCATTGTTTAACAGTATTTGAAATCGAATAGGTTTAAAAAGATAACCCCAGACAAGCTTAAACGCTAATATTTAAATTATATGCTGTATCCATCATCCATTCATCTAGGAACATATGTAGTCCAGCTAGGGAAAGTAGAGGCCGTGGTGATTATTTATTCCCATTTTAGGAATAGTCAACATTCACACACGCATTCACACACTATGGGGCAATTTGGGAACGCCAATTAGCCGAACCTGCATGTCTTTGGCCTGTGGGAGGAAACCGGAGTACCTGGAGGAAACCCACCAAGCACAGGGAGAACATGCAAACTCCATGCACACACACACCATGCACCGAGGCGGGAGGGTACAGGAGACGATGGTGCTAACCACTAAGCCACCATGTCGCCATATATACTATCTATATTTCTATATTTTGATTTACATGCATGTACATCCCAGTTTTACTTAAAAACCGTCCAAGCTATTGAAGTGATCAATCTTTCATAGGAAACGATTCATCAAGCCGGATCATCAAGTTGTAGCTTAACTTTGGCCATTTTCTCACTACCCTGTCACTGTCACTGTCACTGTCTGAGTACAGAATGTGCAACCACCTAAAATGCATTTCAGTTATTGACGTCTTTTGGGCCTGTTTTTGTCCTTGTCCTTGTGTGAGACAGATCCTGGAGTTCGACAGCCCAGCAAATCTTCTGGCGAAGGAGAACTCGCGTTTCCGTGCCATGGTGGAGGCAGCGAACAAGAGTGCCGTCCATTCGGAGAGAACCTGAGCAGCTGTTGGACACGCCGCTGGACTGGACGCAAGACCGAGCTCTACCAAACCTCGCCTCGCAGCATGAAACTCCTGGACAAAGGGAACGTTTGTTGGGCGATTAGCTCAGTGTTACTGTTTAGTGTTGTCCTGCGCTGACTAAATTCAGTGTATTCCAGATCACAACTGGCTCGGGAAAAAATGATAGATTTGTTTTTATTATTAGTGCGATATAACTAACTCAGTTACAACTTTATAGACTTTTGCATTCGGTTTTAATAATGTCTTAGGAGAAGTTTCTATTGTTTTGAATTTTTGAAATTATGTGAAGAAATGAGGACAATTTCAGGTATGGGCATTTGTGCTGAGTATGGAATAAAGTTTTTCAAATAATGTTCTTATAATGCAGGTAGTAGCAAATTTTGCACATAAAATAAATATATATTTATTTTCAGTATTAATGAGCAATGGCCTTTGAAGTACTTGAGAGATTAAAAAAAACAACAAAAAAAAACATGCAGTGCTTCGTAAAAGCTGCAATAATGCACAAGATGACATGCAGTCTGTAAAGAAACCAAAGGGAAAAAAGGAACAGACGGGTCAGTCATTCCATTGAAGTTAGCACTACAAAGCAGCAGAGTATGCCTCTGAGGGTTTATTTCTGCTCATAAGCTTCATGTTGTGCCTAATGCGTTGTGCAATCAGTGTCTGCGTTTGGGTGATGGAAAAGCATGCAGCTGGGGTTTTAGCTTCAGCTTTCTTGAGCGCTTTGAGATTCCTCGTGCTGTCCTCTTTTTCCGCTCTGTTCTCACACGTGGTTGCTAAATCAAGACGTTTATGCGAGTCGGTCCTCTCAGGATGAGCGGAGTCTGTAGAGGCTCTTACAGCAAGCTGTAATGAATCCTGTAAAAGGTGTCTGAAATCACACGACAATAATGCAGGAGGTGGTTTTTTTTTTCTCTGCTATGCTCTGATATTCAGATATTCCTCCGGGAGAGGTTTTGATGGAAGCTGAATGTTTAATTAGACTGAGGACGAAAGCTATCTGCTGTATGATTTATTGTTGTTTACTGTATATCTAAATAAGATACGTGATGTTGCTTTATGTTGGACTGAACTCGTATTGAACGTTTCTTGGTGTATCAAAGTGTTTATTTTACACATTTTCCAGAAAAATGCTTTTTTGATTAAAGGTATTATTATATATTAAATCATCCTGTTTTTATTGCACAAATATATACTGTACTTCGACATATACTTGTGACATGACTTGAATAACACGTATTATCAATTATATACCAGTAAATTGGTGAGAGGATCATGTGTTCTCCCAAGGCTTATCAATTATTATTATTGATAAGCCTTGGGTGAACACATGATACTCTCACCAATTTACCAATAATAATTGATAAGCCTTGGGAGAACACATGATCCTCTCACCAGATAATGCTGGCTATGATAGAAAGGTATCAGGACACCCAGCACATCACAGCCTGCTGCTTATGGGGCTTAGCAAGCAAAGAGATCAAAGTTGTTGACCCACACTTCAAATTCCCCAGATCTCAATCCGATCAAGCAATCATGAGATGTGCCAGACAAACAAACCCGATCCCTGGACGATCCACCACTAATGGTGGATCGTCACGACACGACACGACGGCACACCCCCTAGAGGTCCTGTGGAGTAATGACCTAAAGGGCCAGAGCTGCCTCAGAGGCACAAGTGGAAACCAAAACCAATAACTGTTTATGCTAACAGCTTGAACGTTATGTCTGATTAGTGTATTGGTAATATTTCCTGTTGTATAATGCAAAATTGCATTTAAATATAAATTTCAAATATAGTTGCAATGATCGGGCCCAAGCACCTGCGCCATCGCCGCCCAGGCGCACCAGAAATACAATGAACACAGTGGGCACAGGCATTTAAAGGAGAAATACCAATACCATTTTCATGACTTTTTGAGCATTTTAAGACCCACAAAAAGGCTCACTATCCAATTCAATTCAGTTAAATTTTTGCTTATACTGTACAGCACTTTTAACAATTGTCGCAAAGCACCTTTATAGAATCAAAAGAAAATTAGGGACATGAGTATGAAATCGGTAAGAAAATATGTATAAATCAAAACGATTGATATATGTATAAATCCAGTTTCCTCCCACAATCCAAAGACATGCAGGTTAGTCTAATTGGCGTTCCCAAATTCCCAGTAGTGTTTGAGTGTCCTCATCTCATGTCCCCTGGAATAGGCTCTGGACCTCCCGCAACTGAAACTACTTACTGTAGATCTTCTGTTAGGAAAAAATCTAATTTATTTCAACACTTTATAACAGTCAGAACAGAGCCTTGAGCTTTGTTATTAACTTCAAGAGAGGCCGGTGAGCAGGCAACGTTTTATGCACTGCCCTGACACTGAAGTGATTAATATGGTTCAGCTGGCACCAATTGTTTTAACCCCAAAAACAAAGAAAACAACTACGGAGATTGCTGAATTATTGGAATTGGGTTAAGAACTGTCCAACATGTTATTAAAACATGGAAGAATAATGGTGTGCTGTCAACTTCATGGAAGAAATGTGATTGGAGGAAAATGAATAAGCATGATCAGAGATTACTTAACCGCTTGGCGAAGTAGCAATGTCAGGGTAAGAAGGTAAGCGATGCATACTGGCCACTGTACAAGCCTCTGGAGGCGGTGTTATGACCGGGGTTGCTTCAGTTGGTCAGGTCTAGACTCAGCAACGTTATGAAGCAATAAAATAAAGTCAGCTGACGACCTGAATGTACTGAATGACCAGGTTATCACATCTGTGGATTATTTTCATGAGAATACTCCAGGACGACAATGCAAAGATAAGTCAGGCTCAAGTTGTGAAAAAGTGGCTCCAGGAGCATGAGGAATGATTTTCACACATGAATTGACCCCTGCAGAGTCCTGACCTTAACCCCACTGAAAGTCATTGGGATGTGTTATAGAGTGGTTTGACTTTGGCAGGTGTTGAATAAAGCAGACAAAGAGTTCAAGACACAGAACAAGTCAAGACAAGATCAGGGAAGGATGCATTAGATGTTTTTAAGGAAGGCTGTTGGGGAAAATAAGTAGGAATAAGTCTTAACGGCAAGTAACGCAACCTATTTGATTGTAAAAGCTGTTAAACAACAAGGAAGAGAAGGAAGAATAAAAAGAAGATTGCCAGATGTCCACATGTCCCCCGATTTTCTCCCTAATTTAGTCATGCCCAATTCCTCCCCGTCACTTCCACATTAAGGCTCCTACTACCACTCGATCGGGAGGGATGAAGACTATCCTCCGAACCACGTGACACCAACCGACCACATCTTTTCGAACTGCTCGCTCACGCACCATTGGCGGCGGCGTAACACACTCGGAGGACAGTGTGTTCTTCCGCATGCGTAAGGTCACAGACACCACGCTGAGAGAGCTCAGCCAATCAGCTCTCTCTAGACCCCCGGCTGTGGGAGGCTACAGCATCACCCGGGGATCGAACCAGCGATTTTCGATTGCTATACATGGTGGTATCGAGAAGTTTTGAGACTAGTTTTGTAGCACGTATGGCAGCATATGGCTACATGCACAGTTACAGGGTGCTTCATACTGTAAGTCAGTGTGCCAAAAGACATCATCCTGTGTACACTGGTAGCTATGCAACTGCTTCTATTCTGACCACAGACTGCTAGTTCATCATGGACAGAAGTTAGAACAAGGAGCGAACGTGAAAAATTTGCGTGAAAGTTGTTTGAGGTCTTTGAGCTTAACCCCCCGAACATGTTGAAACCGTTCAGCAACTTGTGCAAGATGATCATCATACAGAACAGTCCAGGCAGTGCTCACGTGTGATCTGAACATGCGCCATGTTCCTGCCAAGTTCGTCACCAGGGTGCTGACCCAGGAACAGAAGGAACATCGCGTGAAAGTCTGCCAAGAACTCCGTCATCGTGCTGTGGATGACTCGTCCTCCATGTTGAGGATCTTTTCCAGAGACGGTGTACGGGTACGACCCTGAGATTAAGCAACCCTGAGTCTTCGCAGTGGAACAGCCCATCATCTCGTCGTTCATGCTCATCGCTTTTTTCGACATTCCCAGCATTGTGCATCGAGAACTCATCCCCAGGATCCGGACCATCAAATAGCCAATTTTACTGCCAGGTTTTAAGGTGTTTGAGGGAGGACGTGCAGGGAAAAACAGAGCTTGTAAACAAAGCTAATCTCGAAACTTTTTGATGCCCTCATAGACAGATAGACAGACAGAAAGACAGACATAGACAGACATGAGATCTGACAGATTAAAAAAAAAAAAACTATTAAAAAGAAAAAAAGAAAGAAAGAAAGTGGAATTTGTATTGGAAGAACTAAAAAAAAAAAGAACACTCCACATCTTAGCAAAAGTTTTCTCTAATATTTAGAAGAATATGAATGTTTGTGTGATAGTTTGTGAAATAAATATCAGCACTCATGTAGAGATTCATTCACTCGTATTTATTTATCCTTCCATCCACTAAAGCTGAGGCCCCTGAGAGAGAGAGAGAGAGAGAGAGAGAGAGCGCACGCGCGCGAGAGAAAATCTCTTCTCTAGGCAACACATACGGGTCTTTTGACTTGCCAGTCGTCTTCCCACAATCCTCTCGCACCGGAAATGATTTTCAAGTGGTACACCCGTTTTCTTTTTAAAAACCCGCCTCCTGCGCAAATATTGGCTAGTCAGGCAGGGGTCTTTACTACCGGTTAGCCAATTGGATACGAGGAGCGTGCTTATCAACCAATAGTATTGCCGGAGGCGGGGCTTGGATGAAAACGGTTGGCAAAAAAAAAAAAAGGCAGTAACACCGAGAAAGGGATTGATCCGTGTCGTGAAGCGGAAAGGGGGGACAGAGAGACAGACCGAGACCGACAGACAGGGAGCCTGGGGCTGCTGCTATGCCGCTGGGACCATGGCTGCGTTCGGGATGTTGAGTTATGAGCACCGGCCACTGAAACGGCCCAGACTCGGTCCTCCGGATGTTTATCCCCAAGACCCGAAGCAGAAAGAGGTCAGTATGTTTCTTTTGTTGAGAGGAGAGAGAAAATATAAAGTGTGCACAAAGAAAATACCATAGTGTGTGTGTGTTAGCTAGCATACACACACACACACTCTCTCTCTCTCTCTCCCTCCCTCTCCCTCCCTCTCTCTCTCTCTCAGAGCTCCACAGGCCTTGCTAACTACATGCTAATTATTAATGTTAGTGTGTATATAACAATCTTACACACACACACACACACACACACACACACACAGTGTTAATACAAATGTTGAATCCAGAACTGACCTGTATTAGCTTTAGCTAGCTCTCTTGCTAACACCGAAGTGTGTGTGTGTGTGCTTGTCAAGATAAACACTCGGCTTGTTAGCTAGCTCTCTCTCTCTCTCTCTCGGCTTTGCTCTGTTGCTCAGTGTGTGTGTGTGTGTGTGTGTGTGTGTGTAGTGTGTATGGTGTTTAGTGTGTGTGTCTAGTGTGTGTCTTGGTCTCAGAGAAACTCTCCTGCATATTAACTTTTAAAAAATGTCTGCTCAAATCTACCTCAGGAGTTAAACAGGCCCTGTAGTACAGGTGTATTATTTATTTTACTAACACACTGCTTTTATAGATCATAACTAGCAGACACATCTCAATATCACCTGTTCAAAGGAGAAGATTGCAACATTGTTTCACAATGTAGAAAGAAATGTTACAATGATCTCCTCTGGACAGTTGGTTGATATTGAGATGTATGTCTGCTACTGATGCTCTGTAAATCCTTCGTAACAACGACTCTAATCTGAGGTGCTGGTTGTTAGTTGGTGATTTCTGAGGCTCTAATTGAGCGTCTCCTCTGCAGCAGAGGTAAGTCTTGGTCTTGTTTTCCTGTGAAAGGACGTAAGATCTGAGAGCGACAGTTTCATCATGGTGATTGATGGGTTTTTTTTGCAAATGAAACACATTTTCTCATCGGAAATAATGCAAATAATCTGTTCCAGCCACCCCAAGATATTACAAATATGACGAACGTCCAACACTGTAATCATATTTTTGCATGTAAAAACAGTCAAACATTTAGAAAAAAAAACATGAAGTAAAATATGAAATTAATAGATATTAAACCTCACTAAAGCTTAATTTATGATTCCTCTTGACTCCGACTGCTATAAAAAACTAAACCGAAAGCGGCTCCCTTTTCTTCTTGCTGCCGTACTTGCTAACTTTCTTGGAACCTGTGGTGCTATGTCTTCATTAAATCGTCCACTAAATGAGGAAAAAAAAAACACAAAAAAATGTAAACTTGGCTTTCCTCTGACGCAAACAAGTTCTGAACGGCTCTTTTTCCACAAAGTTTAGACTGACTTTCGTGTCGTAAAATAATAATTGGTTGTTGTTTGGAAAATCTCCAGTATTGTCCTAGAAAGTATAAAATAAATCGAAACTTATGTCCAAACTGTTTTAATGTACCATACTCGCATAAATTGTGTAAAACTCACACACCCTGGGAGCGCAAAACTCTTAACACAATCAACCTGTTTAAAAAAAAAAAAAAAAAAAAAAAACCAAGATTATTTAAATGTGTGCAGTAATGTTTCTTTCTCTCTCTAATTGGATTTCTTTACTCCAGTGGTACTGAATTAAAATTTAATAAGGTCCGGTCAATAAAACATTGTTTTAGGAGTCAGATCTCTATATATGCTGTCATTGTAAGTCTATAAAAATAACATTCCAGTAGTATTTATTGCCAGTTTTCAGTATCCATGTCAAACATTCAGACAGTTTGTACTTTGATGGCCGTGTATATTTCCTTGTATTTGTATCGAATGCAAATGGCATTCTTTAATTAATCTTTAATCAAGCTTCAGTTGCACGCTGCAGGCTGTAAAATTAATGTGAAAAGACTGTGTGCTCTGTCATACCGGGCTCTCAGTTTGGGTATTTTACACACCGTCATCTTAGACTGCTGCGGATATCTAACGACATAGCATTTTATCTCCTAGTAGTGTTTCACATTACTGCTTTATATTATTTATTTATATGGGACGAACTAGTTTTAAGCTTCCCACATGAAGAATGAACATATATTGATCTTTCCGTTCATCTTTAAAGGTTCAGTTTTCATAGTCTACTTTCCTTTCCTTGGAGTAAATCATGCTGTCATGCTTTCTTTCTGTTTCTTCCTTACACTCTGTCTATACAGAGTAAACTATCGCCTTGATCGGATATATTGTGTGGAAAAAAGAAAAAAAAGGGCTAGATTGCTAGGACATTAATTATTCATGTTTATCAGAAAAGCATCGGGGTCCGAATAGAACCGACACTCGGTCAGTGATTCCTGGACAAAAGAAAATTTCCAAACCGCCTTCAAGTTATTGAAATAGCTGCACTTTGTTTAAACTGTAAATCTATTGTTTTATATTCATGCATCCGACTGGTGCAGATTTCTTATTTTTTTATTTATTCATCTTTATTTCTGGACTTTATGTATTGTTTGTATTGTACAAATGATCTGTTAAAAAAAAAAAAAAAAAGAATGAGGCAAATAATTTATAAAATACAAAAACCAGTAGAGAAATAAGATGGACTGTCCAAAGTCTCCTTGGATAGGCTCCAGACCCCCTGTGACCCTCTGTAGAAGAAGAATGAATGATGATTTATAGATGCGTGCAATAATGTCTTGCACCATTTGGTCAGTATCTCACATTGCAATTATTTTGCCTCGGATTGCAATTGTGATTTGAACTCCAATATATAACTATTTAAATGCACCATTTTGTATTCAAACTTATTTATTTTGATGATATTTTGATTACATGGCTAACAGCAAATAATGACACAAAAGAAGTCGTTTAGAGGATGTTCGCCCATAAGGAGATCTGAAATTACTGGAGCTCAACACATTACCAGAACCTGGAAGAGGAGAGTGCTGAACCGGTAACTTTGTGGAAGAAATGTGGTCAGACAATCATGAATGGAGATCACCTAAACGCTTAGTGAAGTCACATGGTTTAAAAACACAGCTTTGATGGATACTGAAAGTAAGAGCGTTTTCCTACACACACCATCTGATGGGAACTCGCAGGACTGGGGACTGAACAGCTGTGTGGTTAAAAAAAAAAAAAAAATTGTTAGTGAGACTAATCAGAAAAAAGGCAAATTCAGTTTGCTAGGGAGTTTAAAGGGTGGACTTTGGAGCAATGGAAGAGGTCATGTGGTCTGATGAGTCCTGATCGATCCTATTCCAGAGCGATGGGTGCTTCAGGGTAAGAAGGGAAGGTATTTTTTTGGCTGTGCACTGTATGTTTGCTGATTGGCTTTTTAATTGTTGAAATAGACAAACGAAAAAATAGAATAAATTTTACAAGCTTTTTCGGTACAAAATAGTTTTACATTCAAAATAAAATTTAAAAAAAGTGCTTTATTTATTTGAAACTTCTGCAAAAACATTTACAGCATTAATTGATGCTGGCCCATCATTATATAAATAATATTAATTATTATTATTTATATAATTAAATGTCAGCTTATAAATAAATACAATCAATGCACCCCATTATTACTGATTTATTGTACTGAACACTTTGATAAAAAGCTGCACATTATCTATTTGTATGCTTTATTATCCTCGAGTTTTTAAATAATTTATTTATTTCATTACATTTTTCTTTTTTTTTCTCTCTCTGTCTCTCAAGCGTCTCAACTGTCCAACCCACCTCCATTAACATTGTCATTATCTTCCAGTTAACATTATTGCGATGGTGGTGATTTACGCCGCTGAAGTGAAATCTGAAAGCCATAGACTCTCTGGTTCGACCTTACACACTCGACACGTCGAGACATCACGGCGCTAACTAACCTGACGTTCTGACAGAATTCTAATAAAGGTCGTATTAAAGGTTTCTCTGTATGATGTACTTCATACTCGTGCGTATGTCCTCGTGTGATGGACTGCCAGAATGTGCTGGCTGCAGTTTAAAGCTGATTAACTCACGACTATAAGGGAGATGTAATGGGATTAAAATGTGGACCCGTAGGAACAGTCACATTGATGAAAACGCCTGCTCACTCGCAGGTTCTTCAGGTCTAGTGTTTACACAACAATAAATATATTACATAAGTTGCATCAACTAATAGCTAGGGTTTCGCAGCACAATTTATCTGATTGTCTTACTGCTACCATTCAGTTTTTAGCTAACAATCTTAGCAGATAATTAGCTCAGGTTGAGTAAACCGTTTGGAGCGTACCACCTGTAGCATTATAAAGGACCTGCCAAACATCAAGTCAAGAAGGCTTTTATTGTCACTTCAACCATACACAGTGAAACGAAACAATGTTCCTCCAGGACCGAGGTGCTACATACAACATAAATTAGCAACATAAATTAACAGAACTAACTAGCTAACTAAGAAACCTAATTAGCTGTCCAGTTTTTTCCCCCACCTCAAATGCAAACATATACAGTAAGTCCCCGACTTGCGAACGAGTTCCGTTCCGTGAGTACTTTCATTAGTCGGATTCGTTCATAAGTATGACAGAGCGAGTCTTTTATATCTTTGACACAAGTATTCAATGTATGAATTTTTTATTCATAAAAAAAAAAAAACACAGATTTTTTATTCTGCATTATACAACGCTACAAATATAGTGTTTACTATGTGCCTGAATGGACTACATTTTGTTTCCGAGCTGCATTGGACTGTGAATTTGTTGAGGATTTTCCGAAATTAGGATTTTTCACCATCTTCTTTCTTTTCCATTTTCTATCACCGTGCTTCCGGATTGATTCATTGACACCAGTGAGGCCGACTCATTTCACCCGCGCCTCCCCCACTCTCGACACACACGCATACAAAATTCCGGACTTTAGACATTTTAGCCATTCACTGCCAAACTGAAAATGATGTATATAATTGTAAATATTGGTCTCTGGTGCACTGCAGTGTCTATTTTTTGTACAATACAAAATACGTCTACGAATGTCCCGGTCCCTTCATATCTGTGGAAATTCGTAACTCGAATGTTCCTAAGTAGTGTTTTTGTATAACTTTTTTTTTTTTTTTAATTCTAAACGCTTTCATGGTCAGTGTTGGATACATGACTTGCCAAGCAAATGGACCACAAGAGGTCTAGTCCTAGCTAGTGATGGGCAGATCTGTTTGATAACAGTTTGATGACAAGCGGCATCCAGGAATCATTGATGCCATGATCTCGCATGGATGTTACACCTGCAGCTAGATTCTGTTCTGTACTAGTCTCTGTCTCAAGCCGTGGATACAACGTGTTGGCGTCTTTCATGACTTTTTTTTTTTTTTTTTTTTTTTTTTGGTGTTTAAAAAAAAACAAAACTGTGTGCAACTGGAATCTGTTTAAGAACAGCATCAGTTATTGTTCTGTCAATTTCATTATGAGACGTAGCTATCCAACAACTTATCAAACTGTCACATCTACTGCGCGAGGAAACCACACTTATCTTGCAAGATCTTAGATGTCTTTAGACAAACTGTCTGTTTTCACGGCTAGTTTTGGTAAGCTGGCAGAAAGCAGAGGCGTGACGAGAAAGTAAAGTCAGGAATCACCCTACGATATTATCACCAAGTGCTGGTATCATTTGTATTGCGATTCTGTAAATTAAATTATTATATAAATATCCTGATTCTGGAAATATCTATATCTGGCGGG
>JAQMYG010000012.1:9505029-9518462 GCA_030014215.1 Clariallabes teugelsi | reverse complement strand
CCCCCATTTAACCATTTTAAAACCCTCATGATGCTTCAGAGTCGTAACGCTAAAGCTTTATTCACCAGCTTGACAACTGAATTGAACAGAAGTAATGAAATGCAGCCTGTTCCTTATAGCTTTCGTTTTCTCACTTAAACCAAATACAAACTAACTTAAGGTACAAGAGTTTTACATTTAACTTCAAATTAAATGAAACAAAAATCTACATTTTAACAAGCGATAGGTATCTCTGATACGTAAATTGTAAGTGATGGGAATCACCTACAGTAGGTATCACATCATTATAATGGTACCTAGGTGCCTATTTGATTTAATTTTATTTTTAAGTATCACTAATTTATAAATATCCGGATTCGATATTACATTTTTCCACGATTTTGTTACTATTTTTACCCAATTTTTAAAAGTTTAATGATTTAATTAATTGTAGCCCGTGTTTTATAGCATTAGTTTTCTCAATTAAAAAAGAACAAGATCAGCATTTAAACAATACAAAATAATTTCACATACAAGAGTTTAGCATTTAACTTAAAATTTCATTATCCAAAAAGTGTAAACATACAATTTTTACTAAGCAGCACGTATCTGTGTCGGCCACCATAATTATTTATAGACAAACTTGGCAAGTAATTGTTCAATAGTGTAGAGAGCGCCCACTGTAGGATTATAAAGAAACTGTGCCATTTCACCTCCTTGAACACCTCTAAAGTCTCAAAACTCAACGTGACTGTTAGCGTGCGGTTTGGGTTGCTGCGAGCTGGATTTTTGATAACGTGACGTCATAGAATTTCACTTCTGTTGCGCCACTCCAAAACTTCTCCGCTCGGGACAGAATTGTTTATATCTGAGGCTGACCGATCTCTGGTCAAATAAATCTGAAAACCAGCCAATTCTGGTCACTGGCCGATCGCACCAGTTCATCCCTGTTATAAATGTAACCAAAGATTTTTTTTCAATTTTGGAGTCTGTGTGGCGAATCTTCACACACAAGAATCGCAATTCATAATTGAATCAATCTCCCCTGATCTTAAGCTATAATCAGCAAAACTGTTATTTCTAAACGAATTCATAATAAGCAAATTAATTGTTTTGACACAGGACATTCGAGAACTTTACTAAACTCAAAAATCCAGAAGATAAGTTACTTGAGACGTATTAGTTTGTTTATTCAGTTGTGGAATATAAATCGGCCTGTAGAGCAGAGCGCTCAGAGTGAGTAGTGTTATAAACTGTTATACGCAGGTTGAGCTGGTTTCTTCCAGAAACGCACAGTTCCTAAACCATTTTAGATTCCTATTTAAAATACTTTTCTGAAGTACGTGGGCACTAACGTGTAGTATTTATTTATTTATTTTCGCTACACTTTTGTTTCTAGGAAGAAACTTTCATCCAGAAACCTTTGGTGTCCTTGTCTGATCGTTCCTTATGCTATGATTACAAACGGAATCGCACATTTTCCTGTTCGATATTCACAAGATTGTAATTTCGAGACCTTTATATTTACTAAGTTTCAAATTCTCAGTTTCCTTAATGTCCATGTCATTTGGGACAACCACATCATTAATAATCATAATTATTATTATTTATTATTATTATTATTATTATTATCACCATTAATAATAATAATAATAATAATTAATTATAAATTAATAATTAATAATAATAATAATAATAATTATTATTATTATTATTATTATTATTAATTATTGATTTATAATAAATTATTATCATTATTATTATTAATGATGTGGTTGTCCCGAATGACATGGACATTAAGGAAACTGAGAAACTTTGTAATTTCGAGACCTTTATATTTACTATCTTAATATTTTATTATATCTTAATATTTTATACAATCTTAATTATTATTATTATTGAACGAGAAACTAATTTTTGGTCAAAAATCTAAATCTTGTGTATATATACAAGGCGATGTATAGGCTATACGAGTTTGACCCAATGAAATTTTTGAAGGGAGAGGAAGCTCCAAAGTGTCAGCACTGTAGCACTAGTCCGACTATAAAGCATATACTTTTGATTTATTATTTATCCAATATGTATTTTTAAGTTTTTAATATATACGATATTATGAAATTCCATACTTCAATGACATTGCCAGTTAATTTACATAACGACAGTCAAGATAAGAAGTATAATTTGATATTTTCTGCAATTAAAGTTCTTTAGAACAAACAGTATTGAATATGTAGTCCTTTATTCTTCAAAAACTCCTGGATCCCCGGCTAGTTAACTATTTGGTTACAGTCTGAAGATGACCCTGGCCATGACTCAAGAAGTGGAATACCTTTGTCTCATACCCAGTTTTTCAGTTAATTAGCACAACTCTTCAGGCAAACAGTGTAGAACTAATTAGCGACATCACCTGTTACTATACTGCAAGGTGTCTGTTGAATTAATACTCTCGGTCCAGCTTTCACAATTTCACTGAAATGTTTCTACTTGTTGTCGTTTAGGATGAACTGACTGCACTGAACGTGAAGCAGGGCTTCAACAACCAGCCGGCTGTATCAGGGGACGAGCATGGTAGTGCTAAAAATGTCAACTTTAACCCCTCTAAGGTAAGTCCCTTAAAACAGTCGTCATTAAACATGTTTGTTAGTGTGTGTGTGTGTGTGTGTGTGTGTGGTCACCTACAGAGCGTTTTTTAAATGTAGAGCACTTGTTTTTGCTCCTCTTTTTTCAGATTAGCTCAAACTTCAGCAGCATCATCGCAGAAAAACTGCGATGCAACACCTTCCCAGACACGGGGAAGAGGAAGCCACAGGTCAACCAGAAGGACAACTTCTGGCTGGTCACGGCGAGGTCGCAGAGCTCCATCAACAACTGGTTTACAGATTTGGCCGGGACGAAGCCGCTCACTCAGCTGGCTAAGAAGGTTGGATTTCGTCTGATTTCCAGCTTTGCTTCAGCGGTGCCATGTGTCTCCCGCGCTTATGTTTTAAGATGTATATTTTCACCAAACTAAGTTTTTAAGCTACTTTGGTGTCTATACACAACCCAGAGACAAGACTGTGCACTTTAATCTAAAGCGTTCAGCTTTATTATTTATCCGGGTGGCATGTACAGTATTACCGACAAATATGACTGCTTGTGTCAGTGCACAGATTTACACTCGCAGTAAGAAATTCACAATAATCCGAACCTCACAGTTCACGATAAACAGGCGTATAAGAAACCACAAAGCTCTGTCTTTAACATTCTCCTGCATCTGAAAACATGGAGACTGTGGCACAAAGCCGTGACTCCTTCTATTAAGGTTAAATACTGATTAGCAAAGATTGGATGTTCTCTCTGTTAAACATGTACTTTGATTTGAAAAGGGAATGAAAAGTTTCTTTTTATCAGTATCTTAGTGATTAGCCCTGTCATCTTGCACCTCCAGGGTCTGGGTTTGATTCCCGCCTCGGGTCCGTGTGCATCGAGTTTGCATGTAGTGGGTTTCCTCCTGGTACTCCAGGAATAGGCGATAGAAGATTGTGAGAGATTGAATTTCTTTTATTAGCTTTAGATAGTGTGGAACATCCACCATATAAGTTCATGTGTATTAGCTGTTACTACAAGAATGATAATTTATTAAAACATTTTATTTATTTATTTTTTTTAATGGGAAACAATTTATTCATATAATTAGTTTTACATGGTTACTATTGTTTTGAAAACACTTCGTAATTATGTTTCAGCCACTGTTGAACATGAATGGTGATGCGGTCCTTCAAATAGTCTATGTCTCTTATCTTTTCCTGATACACCATGGCCTTCAAGTATGGTGAAATAAACATTTATAACAAATCATCAATGTATTTTTCCCATGTATGGAAACTTATGGCCCACCCTGTATAATTAATCTTGTGGAGTACAGCTTCTATAGTTACCCAAGTACCTTCAGGAAAATGTATAACTTCCTGTAGGTATATAATTAATTCTCTTTGATGTTTTTGTTTTTTCTGTGTGCCTTCTTGCTGAATAAACCAGGTCCCCATCTTCAGTAAGAAGGAGGAGGTTTTCGGATATCTAGCCAAATACTCCGTCCCGGTCATGCGTTCCGCCTGGATGATCAAAATGACGTGTGCTTATCATGCCGCCATAACCGAAACTAAAGTCAAGAAGAGGCACGTCATCGACCCGTGCATAGGTAACCGTGCTCCGTACTAGCGCCAGTCAGTCTCATTCACACAATCCTCAGTTGGGGTTTGAAGGTCTTTCGTTGTCCCGCTCAGTAATTAGACGCTCTCTCCATTTAATTTCCCCCCAGAATGGACTCAGATCATTACGAAGTACCTCTGTGAGCAGCTGCAGAAGGTGGCCGAGTTTTACCGGCAGTCTCCCAGCCAGAGCTGCGGCTCTCCCCTGCCCGCGCCTCCGGCCGAGGTGGAGACGGCAATGAAGCAGTGGGAGTACAACGAGAAACTGGCCATGTTCATGTTTCAGGTGAGTTCGGTTGTGGCGCGGTGGTTCACTTACTGTGGACAAGTCTTAGACTTCATGGGTTTTCCTCTTCAAGTTTATGATCGAACTGGTACAAAAACATTTCCGGTTTCCAACCACAAAATTAAAAGGTAAAGAAAAATATTTGTATGGTAGGAAAAAAAAGCCTTGCATTTTCATCTAGGACCTGGATGGCTTTTTTTTTTTTTTTTTCTCTTAACAAATTAAATCACCATTTAGTCGGGGTATTCTTGTGTAATATTAAAATTAGTTTGATCCAAATCATTTAAGTGTGACAAATATGCAAAAATCAGGAAGGTAGCAAGTACTGAATTTTGGTTTTGACTTGTTTTTTTGTTTTTTTTCTTTCAGGACGGCATGTTGGACAGACACGAGTTCTTGACGTGGGTCCTGGAATGCTTTGAAAAGATCCGTCCAGGAGAGGACGAGCTTCTAAAACTGCTGCTGCCGCTCCTCTTACAGGTTAGTCGGTGTAGTGGAGGCGAGTCTCTCTTCAACACTATACCGTGTCAGAACTAGCGCTGATCCGATGTCCTTTGTGTCGTTTTATCACATGTTAAATTATTGACATAAGTGTCGTTCTCTTTCCGTTCTCTGTCCAGTACTCGGGGGAGTTTGTGCAGTCGGCTTATCTGTCGAGGAGACTGGCGTATTTCTGCACGCGCCGCCTAAACTTGCTGTTAAGTGACGGGAGTGTAGGACCCAGCTCGGGAGGACACCCTCCACACGGCATCGCTGGGCAGCCGGGTAACGCTCTACCCACCACCCCCACCTCCCAGCCGGCAGGAGCCACCCAGCCCCAGACGCCCTTCACCGACTTCTACATCTGCCCCCAGCACCGGCCTGTGGTGTTCGGACTCAGCTGCATGCTCCAGGTGCTGATCTTATTGACTTTAAGTCGTGTGCGTAATCGGAAACAAACGGCTCACGACGACTACTAGCTTCACTCCTGAGATCTGTTTAAACGGGTCGTCTTGTAGAGGAAGTATTTCTTCTTGTTCTTCTTCTGTAAAAGACCTGAAGTCTTCTGAAGACACTGTGAAATCCTTCAGAAGCAGTCCTAACGAGGTCTAACGAGAAACACTTCTCATGAGAACCCTGTGTCCAAGAGATCAGCCCCAGCCCCCCCCTGCCCATACGCAGCAGTTTATATTAAAGGAATTTATCATCCAGACGCTGTAATGAAGCTCATAATGACGGCCCATGGGCACCGGTCAAAATTATGGAAATGAGAGTCGTCTGTTAGCATTTCAGTCTGGAGTAATGTTCGAAATTTGCTGCTAATTATTAAAAAGTGCATTAACTGTTTTTTTTTTCTTCCTGTCTCTGACCTGTGCAGAGCATTGTGCTGTGCTGCCCGAGCGCTCTGGTCTGGCACTACTCACTTACAGACAGCCGGATTAAGACCGGATCTCCACTGGACCTTCTGCCCATCGCCCCTTCAAACCTGCCCATGCCAGGCGCCAATAGCACCTTCAACCAGCAGGTACGGTATTTCACTTGATAGTTTATGTACACCATACGAACGAGGCCAAACCTGCCATCACATTATATCCAAATACATGTACTTCAGTACAGCTTTTGCAGGTATAGCAGCTCCCACTCTTCTTGGAAGGCTGTCCACAAGATTTACATTCAGGCATTTGGCAGACGCTCTTATCCAGAGTGACTTATATTTTTATCTCATTATACATCTGAGCAGTTGAGGGTTAAGGGCCTTGCTCAAGGGCCAAACAGTGGCAACTTGGTGGTCGTGGGGTTTGAACCTGGAACCTTCCAAACTGTAGTCCAATGCCTTACTTAACCACTGAGCTACCCCCCTGATGTCGGATGAGACGGTCTGGCTCGCAATCTCCGTTCCAGTTCATCCCAAAGGTGCTCAATAGGGTTGAGGTCGGGGCCAGTCACGCTTTTCCACACTGAACTCATCACCCATGTCTTTATGTACCTTACTCTGGGCACAGTCATGTTGGAATAGATAAAGGGCCTTCCCCAAACTGTTGGCACAAAGTTTTAAGCATAGCATTGTCCAAGATGCCTTGGTATGCTGAAATATTAAGATTGCCCTTCACTGTGGATAAGGGGCCTGACTGAAACACCTCAATTCGATGACCAAAGACTTTTCTCCATATAGTGTATGATTTTGAATATTTCAGAAATAGTTGAGCTACTGGGATTTTGTTGGAATCAGAATGCAGCAGTTCTGTCGGCAGAAATCCTTTGTTGGTAAGAAAGTTCAGAGAACGGTCAGACCGGCTCAAGCTGACAAGAAGGCAAAAGTAACTCGACCCTAATAACTGCTCTGTACAGCTACAGAATGAGGCAGATAGGAGACAACATCTGGTTCCACTCGAGATGTCCATGAAGAAGAATCTGATGCTTCACTTCTGAATCGGACAAACACCAGACAGTTTATGATTGTACAAACTTCACCCTGTTCTTTTAACCCCCATTGGAGTGTCGTCACTACTGATGTGTGATCTCATCATGAATGAATGAATGAATGATCCAAGGCCTTACTTTTTTTTTTTTTTTGTACTACATGTAATAACTCTAAGGAGACAGTTACAGTACTGAGGGAAATGAGGTGCTTATTATTTCTTTTAAGTTAATTGACTGATTAATGATGTAATGTATTTGTTTTCCTCCTGCACGTAGGTCCGTGCTAAATTGAGGGAAATCGAGGAGCAGATCAAAGAGAGGGGGCAGGCGGTGGAGTTCCGCTGGTCCTTTGATAAATGTCAGGAAACAACAGCAGGTAAGTTTATGAAACGGTTTTGCATCCCTGGATTGATTGATCTAGATTGTCTTTTAATGCATCCCTTGTTTTTTTTTTTTCATTCTTTTTTTCTTCCCCCTCACGGCGCTCATCTAATGTCCGCTTATGCTACAGTTAGCGCGATTAGTCAGAAGGTTGAATCATTTTCTACAATAGCAGCTCTGACAGTAGTTACAGCTTTAAGGCAAATTACAGTTCTATATTAATGCACAGATTGTCGTTGCTATGGTAACAACTCCTCCTCCTTCTCCTCTGGTGCTCTTTATAGTAGATGCTCAATGTAGTCTAAGATCAGTAATGAACAAATAATAATAAAAAAAGCTTTATCTCTCTCTTTCAATGTAACATTTATGGAAGGAGTCTCCAGTATCAGCGCTTTGGATCAATCTGACTCATTTAGCGCCTGTGTGGAAACGTAATGTCTGTCTTTGTGTCTGGACAGGCTTCACAATCGGTCGGGTCCTGCACACACTGGAGGTTCTGGACAACCACAGCTTTGAGAAGTCTGACTTCAGTAATTCTCTGGACTCGCTCTACAACCGAATCTTCGGGTCAGGCCAGAGTAAAGACGGACATGAGGTAACGAGGTCGCGTCTTTCATTTGCAGGAGATCACGTGTTCTGCACAGGGTGATGTGAGAGTTGTGTTGGTGTAGTGACTGTAAATGCATGGATGGGTGTGTGTTTTAACCTGTAGTGTGTATTCGTACCCGTGTGTTTATAGATGAGTCCGGATGACGACGCGGTGGTCACGCTGCTGTGTGAGTGGGCCGTGTGCTGTAAGCGCTCAGGGAGGCACAGAGCCATGGTGGTGGCCAAGCTGTTGGAGAAGAGGCAGACCGAGATCGAGGCTGAGGTTAACACTTCTATCTATTTGTCTGATTATTAAGATTATATTGTGTTATTGTGGATATACTGTATTGCTGCATCACTGTAAATATAAAAATGCCAGAAACAAACACCACATTGCAAATTGAAAGAAACATGAAATCTCTATCTAACCACTTCTCAGCCAATCATTCAGATTTTTTAGCCTCTCCAGTGCTAATGTTTTATACAATTTTTTTAAATTAATTTTGTAAAAAACTGACTAATGTTTTTCACTATATGAACAGGTTTGGAAGGCAAGCAAATTAATAAAAGGAAAGATGTGAAAATAAATAAAGGGATGAAAAAGGATGGATATAAGGGGAGTAAATGAAAAAAAAGGGAAATTTAAAGTCAGCTTAATGAAATGGAAGGAAGGAATGAAAAGGTATGAAGTGAAAGAAGGAAGTAAAGTGAAGTGAAGGAATGGGGAAAGAGAACTAAAGAAGGGGAGAAAGAAAAAGCTAATTATTAAAATGTGTAAGGCAGTAACCAACATGAAAAGAGTGTTAGAAATGGTGTAAATGAAACGAAGGGAAATATAGGAAAATTAAAGAAGGAAAATGAAGAAAGGAAAATGGAAGGAAATAAAAAGATAATGATGGAAGGAAAGAAAAGAAAAAAGTGAAAAAAGGAAATAAAATGAATGTAGAGAATGGGAAAGAAAGAATGGAAAGATAACTAAATAAAGTTAACAAAATGAAAGAAGAGGAGAAAGAAAAGGCAAATTATTCAAATCAAAGATGGGAAAGTGAAGGAAGTAACAAAAATTAAAGAAGTGATGGAAAGGGTGTAAATAGAAATAAGAAAACTAAAGAAGGAAAAGCAAAATGAAGAATGAAAGTAAAAAGGAAGGACTGAAGCAATGAAGGAAAATGAAAGAGATAAGAAATGAAGGAGGTAAATGAAGAAATAAAAATTAGGATCGAACGTGTGTAAAATAAAAAATTAGAATTAAAGGAGATGGAAATGAATTAAGGGAAAGGAAAGATTTAAAGTGAGGAGAAAGAGAGAGAGGTAAGAAAAAATGAGGAAAAAGGAAGGGAGGGTTTGAGTACAAGGATAGGGAGAGATTTAAAAGAAAGGAAAGGGTGAAGGGAAAAGTAAGACAAGATGTCTAAAGCTGACAAACAAATCTGAAACATGAAAAATCTTAAAGCACCATGCGTTAAGTTACTGGGTTCAGTTTGACAACACTAGATTCCTGATACTTAAAAAAAAAAAAAAGTCTTTAATGAATACGTTTCATCCTTGTCACAGAGGTGCGGTGAGTCGGAGGTGGCGGATGAGAAGGGCTCCGTGTCGTCCGGTTCGCTGTCCGCTGCCACTCTCCCCGTCTTCCAGGACGTCCTGCTGCAGTTCCTGGACACTCAGGCCCCGATCCTCAGTGAGTTCCTCACAGCCCGCTCCCGCAAGCATCCTCATTTACGTATTAAAACAAGCATCTTATTAAGAGAGAGTCTTATTGTGTGTCCTGTCAGTTCTGAGCGTTTAGGTGTAGCTATTACAGTCATGAATAAACCATGCCTTGTCTCCTTGTCCGTCTCTGTGCAGCGGAGCCCGGTAACGAGAGCGAGCGCGTGGAGTTCTCGAACCTGGTGCTGCTCTTCTGTGAGCTCATCCGTCACGATGTCTTTTCCCACAACATCTACATGTGTACACTCATCTCCCGCGGCGACCTGGCCTCGGATTCCCACCTTCCCCGGCCGCGTTCCCCAAGCGACGAGCCTTCTGACGAATCAGAACGAAAAGAGCAGGACACAGGAAGCGGAGTTAAAATGGAGGCATGTAATGTGTATTCTGAACTGGGTCGTGTTTTTTTTTTTTAATGACTAGTTTGGGGAATTAATGTTTTTCTTTTTTTCCCCCCCTAACTCTTGTTTTTAGGACACTGGTATGTCTGAACCCATGGAAATTGACAACAACTCCAGCGCCAATTTTGATGAGGTGGGTTATAAACTGCAGTGGGGTGTAAACAGGTTGTCAACTGAATCAGTCTAAAAGCACTTAACTCACAGCAACATCCTTAGTTTAAAATATACTCTGATGGTAAAGTTTTCATCGTTGTAGTGCCTAAACCGTGCTTTCCCGCTTCCCTATGAGCAGATGTTTTCTCCGCCAATGCACTGTGAGTCGAAGGGAAGCCCCTCTCCAGAGAAAGCTGCCCCAGAGCAGGATGTGAAGACCGCGGCCAAGGAGAAGGGTTTGGACCCGACTTTCCCGCAGGTGTATGAGCAGCCGCGCCACATCCAGTACGCCACGCACTTCCCAATCCCTCAGGTGAGGTCCGTTTACGTAACGTGTTTAGGAATGCCATCGTTTAGACACGCAGGTTCATGGGGAAAGTGATAGAAACGGAAGGGAACTGGAATAGTCACCTCTATTCCAAGAAGTGAATACAGGTATTACTGGTGTTTGTCTCGACTTGAATCGGTCGAAGTAGGGAAAAATATGTATTTAAGCAATATCACGAGAGGGAATGCTGTGGTGCGGAATATCAGCATTGAGCAGATGCGGTAGTAGGCATATGAGTGTGCAGTCATATTCATGGAGGGTGTTGGTGGGTGTGGTTATTGGCTGGTGGGTTGGTGCATGGTGGTTGGTGGCTGTGGGAAAGGGCTGGTCTGTGGATTGATGGGTGTAGGCTGGTTAGTGTAGGAGTATGTGGGTTGCTGGGCTGTGGGTGGGGGTTGGTGTGTGGTGGTTGGTGGGTGTGGTTTATTGACTGGTGGGTTGGTGCATGATGGTTGGTGGCTGTGGGAATGAGTTTGTGGGAAAGGGTTGGTCAGTGTGGGAATATGTGGGTTGCTGTGCTGTGGGAGTGGCTTGCTGGGTCTGGGTGTAGGAGTATGTGGGTTACTGGGAGTGGGTATGGGTTACTGGGAGTGGGTGTAGGAGTATGTGGGTTGCTGGGAGTGGGTACGGGTTACTGGGAGTGGGTGTAGGAGTATGTGGGTTACTGGGAGTAGGTGTAGGAGTATGTGGGTTACTGGGCTGTGGAATGGGGTAGTGGGAGTGGGTACTTGGTGTGGGTATGGAAATGGGTTGGTGAGTGTGGGCTGCTGGAAGTGGATGTGGGTACGGGAATGGGTTGGGACTTATTCCATGAGTTGCCCTTTTTTTTGATGCCCCAGTGTGTATTACAGGAGGAAAGTGCCAGTCATGAATGCAACCAGCGTCTTGTTGTTCTGTACGGAGTGGGCAAGCAACGAGACGAGGCTCGGCACGCCATCAAGAAGATCACCAAAGACATCCTGAAAGTGCTGAACCGCAAGAGCACAGCCGAGACTGGTACTGGTACTGACACAGCAACACACACACACACACACACACATACCACACACACCTCACATAATGCAGTGCACTGCAGAGGGTGCTTGCTCCACTATGTGAGTGTGATGAAGTTATCTGAGTTACAGCGACACATCAGACCCACAGGATATCTAATCTCTGAATAATTCCACAAGTTTGAATCAGTCCGAGCCCAATTCCTCTCATTTGCAGTAAAGCTGTTCAAGATTATTAGAGGTTAAAAGGTGGCCTGATTTATCGTGACAGACACGTTTGTTTGACACGTGAGGTCTGTGATTTAACAGAACCCCCCTGTTAAATATTCAGCAACGTTATTGAAGGCGCGGGGAACTAAATCCGTGCTGGCTTTCTTATAAGCTTAATGAATAATTGAGAGGATGAATAATTCATGGTGTTCTCTCAGTGTAAGTTGTGTGGTCCTTGTGTATGCTTTACACTCACCAATCACAAAGCTTGTGTCGCTTTGGAACCAAACTGTCGCCTCTAAAGTGAGCAAGTTTAATCAGGTAAAAGAAAAGTGCTTTGTCATTGTTATTGTGGAATAAAACACGGCAAGTCCACCATTCGATCAGTTTACCATAGGGTTTAGTAAAGGTGTTATAACCAGCCTCGGGGGGTTTAAACCTCAGGTCTACCCTTTAGTGTCATCGTCTTTGGGGTTTAGACTGGAGTGTCTACCAGGTGCACTTGTTAGCTGTGAATATTAGGCCACATCTGGACAGAACACATCTGGAGCGATGATTAAGCAGATATATTGAGAAGGTTTCCGCACTTAACATTTTTAGCAACTATGTAACCATGGTGTATTTTTAGTTAGTTTTTTTTTCTTTTTTTTTGATTGAAGCGTATATTTGTCCTGCTTGTTCTCTCTCTCTTTCTCTTGTCCTATTCCTTTATTCTTACGGTAGGTCAGTTTCTCTCTCTCATCCGCTCCCTCCGTCTGTCTCTCCCTCCGTCTGTCTCTCCCTCCGTCTGTCGCTCTGTTTGTCTCTTCCGTCTCCCTTTCTCTCTTTATCTCTCACTGTTTTTTCTTGTCTTTGTCCATCACTCTCTTTCTCTCTATTTACCTTTGTTCTCTCATTTTCTTTTATGTCTTTGTCTCTCTCTATTTGCCCTTTTTATCTCCGTTTTTCTTACACTCTCTCTTTATTTGCCTGTTTTCTCTCTCTCTCTCTGCCAATAACCGAACACGTTCGTGCTAATCACTGACCCACAGCTGTCATTGGATGCGTGTATCTGCGGACCGTTTCCATTCTAATAAGCTTTTATTTGCTCATTATCTCCCTGCTAAATGTTTGGCCCCAGTCAGCGAGAGTAAAGCAGTGTGTTGTCTTTGACTTTTATGCTGGTTGCTGTTAAAGCATTTAATTTTTCTGACCGACATCATCATCATCATCATCATCATCATCATGGACACATTGTACTGCAGTGTAGCGCCCATACTTATTTTAACAAAATGTTTTCCAGCAGTGAAGGTTTTTTTTAAATAATTGAGTACATAGCTGTTAATGTGTCTCTTTCGCTGTCTGGCCTCAGGAGGAGAGGAAGGACAGAAGAGGAAAAAAAGTAAGCCAGAGGCCTTTCCCACTGCGGAAGACATTTTCTCCAAGTTTCAGCACCTCTCCCACTTTGACCAACACCAGGTCACCTCTCAGGTACGACTCGAGTCTCTTCTTCCTCCTGTCCCTCAGATGGGTTTATATACAGTAATGAGACACGAATGCATAACTCTCAGTTCCTAAACATAGACTGTTTACATGCACTTGAGCACTTCCAGATTACAGGTTATTGAATTGGGCATGAGGACAGAATGTTATACTGTCTTGATATATCATGAGACTTCACTATTGTCCTGTGAAGACATCACATTTTCTCCCTATTATATTGTGTCTATCCTCATATGAGGATAGACACAATATAATACCTCTCACCTCTCACAGCCGGAGGTCTAGAGAGAGCTGATTGGCCGAGCTCTCTCAGAGGGGAGGGATGAGAGGTACTTAGTG
>JAQMYG010000012.1:9451900-9462150 GCA_030014215.1 Clariallabes teugelsi | reverse complement strand
ATAAATCACTAAACAAAAACAAAGAAATTTGCAAGTGTTCTAAAACTTTTGAACGGTAGTGTGTGTATATATATATAGATATATATATATATATATATATATATATATATAATACATTTTTTTATTTAGGGATTTTTATATTAATGATAATAATAATCATTTTATTCAGGATTAAAATATCTGTTGATTTTACAGAATCGTTATGTAACTAAACATATTTTCGAGCAAAATATAGGGAGTGTAGGGACTTGAATTTAATAAGAAAAAGACATGATGTTGCTGAGAAACCACAAGGTATGAAAACCCTCTGTTTAAAGACTTTATTCCCTTAAACGTCATCACTGTCCAGCTTTATTCCCCGAACATCAGTTTATTATTTATAATCAGCGTCGCCTGATTTAATTGTTCTCCAAAGGCGGCGTTTCTCATTTCCACAGTCTCCAGTTGGACTTTTCTAAATTCTTCATCATGTGTAGTTTTTTTTTTTTTTTTTTTGACATTTCTGATGTTTTCTCAGGTCACGTACATGGAGGAGGAGAAGGTGTTCAGTATCGAGCAGGTCACAGCCATGCTCCTTACCAAACTGAAAGAGACGGCCGAGAGCGCGCTGAAGAAGCCCGTGGCCGACTGCGTCATTTCGGTGAGTCTGATTAGTTTTGCTTGCATAGGTGTTCAGTCTGGTTTGGTGCAGCCTTTTTTTCATTCATCCCGTCACACAGCTCAGTGGTCTCTGTGATGTTTTTTTAAGGTTCCTTGCTACTACACGGATGCTGAGAGGAGGTCAGTCGTCGATGCAGCTCAGATCGCTGGACTCAACTGTTTGAGACTCATGAATGAAACGACAGCAGGTAAACTCCGTCTGGCGCTAAAAGTGCTAAACATTCATTTCACTTTTACGTTCATCCTAGAGGCAAGTGTTAGAAGAATGACCGAGATGTCCTTTTCTCCCCGCAGTGGCTCTGGCATACGGGATTTATAAGCAGGACCTGCCGGCTCTGGAGGAGAAGCCCAGGACCGTGGTGTTCGTCGATCTCGGTCACTCAGGCTACCAGGTTTCCGTGTGCGCCTTTAACAAAGGCAAGCTCAAGGTGCGTACCGAACTCGAGTTTTCTTGGGATTTCTGTCATCCTGAATGGGAAATGTGAAATGCATCAGCTCTCGGTTCCTCTCTGTCTCGAACAGGTTCTCGCGACAGCGTTCGACGATCAGTTGGGAGGAAAAGACTTTGACGAGGTGCTTGTGAACCATTTCTGTGAGGAGTTTGGAAAGAAGTACAAGCTGGATGTCAAGTCCAAGCCCAGGGCTCTGGTGCGCCTCTATCAGGAGTGCGAGAAACTCAAAAAGCTGATGAGTGCCAACTCGTCTGACCTGCCCCTCAACATCGAGTGTTTCATGAATGACATCGATGTGTCTGGACGTCTCAACAGGTAAACTCGAGGCAGTTGTGAACGTCGGTGGATTTAAAGCGTTTAATCAAGGTTAAATTAATATGCAGCTGATTGTGATGGATTCAATTAAAGACGTATGCATTGAAATCCATCTTTATCACATGGTGTGGTTATCAGGGATGGGAATCACCAGTCACGTCCCGATACGATGATATCACGATACCTTGGTGCTGATTTGATTAAAATCAAAATTAAATATCCTGATTCAATATTACAAATTGGTTCTTTAATTTTGTTAAACTTTTTTAAAGATTTTTTAAAGACCTATATACAGTCTAAAATAGGATTCAGTGATGTAGCATGATTCTCGTGTGTGGCTATGCATGTAAATTGACTCCAAAATCTGTTTTTCCTTCGTTATAATTAGGGATGCACCGATACCACTTTTTTGGAATACGAGTACTTGCATTTCAGTACTCGCCGATACCGATACCGAGTACTTAATAAAAACATTAAATTTACAGAAACAGACGCGGAATTGTTTAGCATGTAATATGGCTCATTGCGGCGTGAAACTCTCGTGCTTGATTAAATTATTTGTGTTAAATGCGCTACCTTACCCGATATCGGTATCGGTGCATCCCTAATTATAATTAAAAATAAAATTCCGTATGGTTGTTAAATGTTCCTCTGTAATCCTACAGGTGGCAGACTTTAAACCGTTCACATATTGGCAAGCAGTATGGTACAAGTAAACTATTTTCTTTGAGTTTAGAATTGTAACAAAATCTAAAGAATGTAATATTGAATCGAGATAACTATGAAATTGCGATATTTGAGAAAGGAAAAAAAGCACTACAAATCGAATCAGCACCTAGGTATTGTGATGTTATTGTATCAAGTGATCTCTGGTGATTCCCGACCCTAAAATACACTGTGTGTGTATTCAACTATGTCCTCTTCACATCCCAAATCTGAACTTCATTAGTCAGTGTTTGTGTCCTTGTGTTGTCACAGAGGTCAGTTCGAAGAGATGTGTGTCGACATCCTGGCCAGAGTGGAGTCTCCGCTGCGTAGTATAATGGAGCAAGCAAGTGAGTAGCAGGAGTCTGTTTATCTCTATATTTACCCTTCCGGTTATGACACTGTCCTGCTCTGATGCTCTGACTGTGCTTCTCGTTATAGACCTGAAGAACGAGGACATTTACGCTGTAGAAATAGTGGGCGGCGCCTCAAGAATACCTGCAGTCAAAGAGCGAATCGGCAAATTCTTCGGGAAGGAACTGAGCACGACCCTGAATGCAGATGAAGCCGTGACTCGAGGATGTGCCCTTCAGGTCTGACTGCTCTCTACATCCTGTGATTTATTATTTCATCAGAAACGCTGCACTAAGCCTTTTTTTTTTTTCCAGCGAGACAGCAAATTTTAGTGCCAGAGGCAACATTTACAGAGTGCAGAGAAAGAAATGATAAGATTTAAAAGAGTTAGACGTTATGAGAGAGTTATGGATGTTTATTGCATCTCCGTGAGGTTTATACTCTCATAAAGCGTCATAACCGGAAGGGTAAATATAGAGATAAACAGACTCCTGCTACTCACTTGCTTGCTCCATTATACTACGCAGCGGAGACTCCACTCTGGCCAGGATGTCGACACACATCTCTTCGAACTGACCTCTGTGACAACACAAGGACACAAACACTGACTAATGAAGTTCAGATTTGGGATGTGAAGAGGACATAGTTGAATACACACACAGTGTATTTTAGGGTCGGGAATCACCAGAGATCACTTGATACAAAATTTTTTTTTTTTTTCTTTCCACAGTGTGCGATTTTGTCTCCTGCCTTCAAAGTCCGTGAGTTTTCCATAACAGATGTCGTCCCTTATCCGATCTCTTTAAAATGGAGCTCTGCAGCAGAGGACGGCGTGAGGTGCGATTATAACATTTGAGATTAAATAAATTCTCCCCTCCATTAAAGTTCACTTTATTTATAAAGGATAATCCTTTAAATCTTAAAACCTGTACATGATTGTTTTCTTTTGGGTTTTTTTTTCCTCAGTGAATGTGAGGTGTTCCCAAAGAACCACGCCGCTCCGTTCTCCAAAGTGCTAACTTTCTACCGGAAAGAGCCCTTCTCTCTGGAGTCCTACTACAACAGCCCTAAAGAGCTGCCTTACCCCGACCCCACAATAGGCAAGTCATACTTCAGCCGATAACTACTTCTTTATTAAAGGATAGAGCATAACTAAACATGTTGTGTCTGATGATTACCAGGGCAGTACATGATCCAGAAGGTCGTGCCCCAGGCCACGGGTGAGAGCTCTAAAGTGAAGGTCAAGGTGAGGATAAACATCCACGGGATCTTTAGCGTGTCCAGCGCTTCACTGGTGGAGGTGTTGAAGAACGAGGAATCCGAGGAGCCCATGGACACAGAACAGACCACATCACCGACCGCGGAGAAGGAGGAAGAGGTGCTGAACTGTTACACACAGCAGGCGTTCTTTAACATACAAAATAACGACATTCTTGTTTATAGAGAAAAACTAGAGAAGTCCGAATATCCTAAACACTACACTATATTGCCAAAAGTAATTACTCGCCTGCTTTCACATCCAATTCTCAATCCATAAGGTTTAATATGATGTTGGCCCACCCCTTGTAGCTATAACAGCTTCACCTTTTTTAGGAAGGCTTTCCACAAGGTTTAGGAGTGTGTTTATGGGATTTTTTGACCATTACAGATAGTCCCTAACTTACAGACGAGTTCTGTTCCTGGAGCATGTTCATAAGTCGCATTTGTTCTTAAAGTGAGACTTGTACGCCTTTGAGACGAATATACAATGCAAAGCATTCTAATCCACTTGGCTAAATCCCTGTCTCCTTTCCCCACACTGCCATCATGTGGCCAAAGTTTGTAACCACACCTAAGGAAATGAATCTTGCAGTAAAATGTGGTGGCTCAGAGGGTTAAGGCACTGAGGTACTGAACAGAAGATCGGCGGTTCGATCACTGGCTCCAACAGGTTGCCACTGTTAGGCCCCTTGAGCAAGGCCCTTAACCCTATCTGCTCCAGGGGCGCTGTATCATGGCTGACCCTGCGCTGCGACCCCAGTTACGCTAGGATATCAGAAGAAGGAATTTCACTTTGCTGTAATGTATATGTGACAAATAACTGCTTAAATGTGACAGTGTCATCTCTGTCCCTTTAAATCGCTCATTTCTAAAATCGACTCATTTCTCCCGCCCCCCCCCGCACACACACACAATATACCGGAGAGACATTTTATACATTCATTTACATGCAGAAATTGTTGTATATAATTGTAAATATTGGTATCTGGTGCACTGAAGTGTAAAATGTTTGTACAATATGCATGAGCTGCTTCCGCGATTTGTTTGCACCTACAAATGTTTGTAGAACATTGTTCATAACTCGGGGACTACCTGTATTTTAAACTAGGCTGAAATGGAGTTATCGTATGCGTATTTCTGTAAGATCTACATCAACTCCATTACTGTACTTTAACTGTTTTTTTCCCCCCCTCACAGAACAAAATGCAAGTGGACGAAGAGCAACAGACGGCCCAGGATAATGGAGAGAAGGAAGACGGAGAGAAGAAAGCAGAGACAGAGGAAATGGAGGTAGTATAAGATTAACGCACACCATCCTCACACATTAAAGAAATCCTGTACTCTCGACTATTCAGACCGTCATGTGCTGACTGAATGTCGTTCTCTCTTCATCCAGACATCGGCAGAAGAAGGCAAGCAAGAGAAGAAGGTGGATCAGCCTCCACAGGCTAAAAAGGCGAAAGTGAAGACAAAAGTCCTGGATCTGCCTATTGAAAACAATCCACAGTGGCAGTTAGCGATCGAGATGCTCAATCTGTTTGTGGAAAATGAGGTGTTTTTTTTAAAGAAATCGATCAGCTATATTAAAGGTGTAGGATTTTATTATGTTTTTTTAAGATTTCCTCTATATTCCGTGTTTCCAAACAGGGAAAGATGATCATGCAGGATAAACTGGAAAAAGAACGAAACGATGCCAAGAACAACCTGGAGGAGTATGTGTACGACATGAGGGACAAGCTGCACGGGATGTTCGAGAAGTTCATCAGTGAAAGTGTGAGTACTGAGCTGAAACAGACTGCCGAGGTCACTCCTACGTATCTGTCGGACCTGAGACGTCATCGTCACCCCGATCAGACGTTGTATGGGGGCACAGACTAGAATTAAGATCTCCTGCTCCTGTCTGGTGCTGTCAGAGGGCGATGGAGTCAAGAAAGTTCACAGAGAGGAACAATGTAATTCTGTTTGATGTACAGTAGTGAGCATTTCATGAACACTCTGCTGCTAAATGAACAAAATGTTCAGCCATGAGGTTAGCTCAGTGAGGAAACAACTGCACTTTTACATTCTACACTATTCATACATTATTATGATACTGTTGATCCCACACCGCTAAACGGTTTTGGAGAGAGAAAAAAAACAGAACATAGGACATATGTAAGCACTTCTGGACCATATAAGGACAAATGACCTAAAATCTAGATTATGTTCAGATTTTTTGTTTTTTTTTAATAAGGGCCTCATTTCTCTATTTACATCTGAAACAGAGTCTGTCAACATTGTCGAACATTCATCATATAATGACATAACCGTCATCATTTAGTGTAACAATTGCCTCTTAAGAAGTCTATTTCTAAATTTTTATATAATACTGCAGATCTGCCATCATATTTAGAAACCTGAGCTCAGCTTTAACAGCAAAGCATCAGGTAGAACAAAACTAAATACAGTTCATCTGGGGTGGGGGAGGCCCAGCGTCTTTCCCAGGGCACTCGGGGCACTGGGTGGGGTACACCCTGGACTCTAGTACAATCCTATTTCGAACCTAACCTTTGTGCTAGCCTGTTTTTTTTTCTTTCTTTTTTCTTTTTTTTCTCCAAACCAAATCCCAGAAAACCCTAGTCCAACCCTAGCCTTTCCAAGGCTAACCCTTCTTCAAACTTAATTCTAGATCAGCCCTAGTTCAAACTTAACCTTTATTTAAACTAACCCTATTGAGAGCCTAACTCTGATCCAGGCCTAGGCCTAATGTGAGAAAACATTGATCCAGCAGAAAACAAGAGGCTGAGCTGTAGAGGAGTTTACATGGAGGAGCTGCTCTGTACATGTAGCCGTCAAACGTAGAAGCAAACTTTATTATATGCACATTTTTTATTTGGATTTTTTGGCGCATGTCCCTTTAGGGGCTGTGTACTACACGTGTGAGGTTCGAGTCTGTTGAATGTTTGTCAGTTGATCAACAGTTGAGTTTACACCGGACATCCTTTCTGACATCATAGGCATCCCTATAAACACTCTGAATGTGTACACTGTGCAGTTTGTTTACACCCATCTTCCCGCTCTTTTTCTTTTCTTGGCACAGGACAGGGACACACTGTCATTAAAACTGGAGGACACTGAGAACTGGCTATATGAAGACGGAGAGGACCAACCTAAACAAGTGTACATCGACAAACTCGACGAATTAAAGGTAACTGTGTCGTGGATTGGGCTCATATTTTTAAAAAAAAACATTTGCTTCATTTTATTTCAACACAAGTTTATATCATCATTGGTTTGGTCGTGTTTTATAGAAACTGGGCCAGCCCATTCAGGACAGATACACAGAGTCCGAGGAGCGGCCAAGGGCTTTCGACGAGCTCGGGAAACAGCTTCAGCAGTACATGAAGATAGTGGAGGCCTTCAAGATGAAGGTAAGCACTGATTAGCGCAGAGTCGTAGTGCATGTGTGTTTTTATCTGAACATCAGTTGATCGAAGCGTTTGTCTCACCTTGAAGGAGGAGCAGTATGAGCATCTGGAGGAGGCAGAGATTCAAAAGGTTGATAAGATGGTGTGTGACGTTATGATCTGGATGAACAGCAAAATGAACCAGCAGAGCAAACAGAATCTCACCGCAGATCCGGTGGTGAAAGCTGCGGAGATTATGGCAAAGACCAGGGTGAGTTTTAATGCTGCGCTCGCATTTTATGCACCTTCTTAACGTACATGTCTCTTTAACCTTTTCCGTATGTTTTGGCCCCAAATCCTTTTTTTTTTTTTTTTTTTTAAATCAGAATTTGTTCTTGCTAATCCAAACCCAAGAGCAAACTCTCTTCTATTATTATTATTATTAGTAGTAGTAGTAGTAGTAGTAACCACACTAGCACATACTGCAAAACACACACATGGAGAAAAGCACTTCCTGCCTTGTTCTTTATATATTAGCTCACAGATTGTCTATTGTCACTCTGCAATTTAATTAAGGTTTTTTTCATGGCCCCTTCATTCTTTATTCAGGATCGATTCGCAACCTAATGGTAAACTTGCTCATTTTTAATGGTCTAAATTTGGCAGAATCCTTTAATATATCCAACTCACTCACATTTTCACTCTCACTTTCACCATCAACTTCATCTTCACAGTGTACTAGTGTATGGTGCAATACTGCTACCTACTGGACAAGACTGTATCAGAATGGCAGAGAAAAAAACTCTTAGCACTTCGTATGAGACACAACATTTAAACGCAAAGTTACACAGCACTGCATCACTTATGAGATAGTTTTAATACGTCAGAGCTTGTAAGAAATATAGCTGCTTGAGACGATAAACAGTAAACATCAGTGATGTTTTGATCTATTATTCACACTCCTCAGGAATTAATCAATCAGTAAAAGTCCATGGTGGTAATGGCTTATATGGTTGTGTTAATGTTCTGGTTTAATAACCTGAAGGGTTTTTGATTGCAGAGCCCCCCGGGTGCCGAGCTGAAAGTGTTGAGACATGATCTCATGCACCGTATCAAAGCTGAGCCAGTGCTCGAATCCTGGCTTTAACAAACCTAGGATAGATTTTTCCTGCGTTATGCTTGTATATGTGACTTTAAGCTTTTATTTATTTAAAAATGAGCTTTCCTACGTTGTCAGTTGTTGATTGTGAGATGAATGTCATTAGTTATAATAAACAAACGTCTCTCTCTCTCTCGCTCTCTCAGGAGCTGTTCTCCAATTGCAATCCGATCGTGACCAAACCCAAGCCTAAAGCAGAAGTGCCAAAAGATGAAAAACCAGCAGAACAGAACGGACCAGTCAACGGGCAGGAAAACCCCGAGGCTGAGCCCAGTGCCAACGACCAAACGTCCACAGACGGGACAGAAGGCACTGACTCCAAACCCCACATGGATCTTGACTAAGAGGACTATAAGGTTTCTCAGTCGCTGTTCCGGTCATTCCGTCTCCCCTGCCATGGGGTCGTTTTGAAAGTCAGAATCATTAGTGGTTAAATGGTGCATGTCCTTTCTTTTCTTAAAAAAAAAACAAAAAAAAAGAATAAAATACAGCATAATGCAATAAAATTGTTCATTGCCATCCATGCTGTGTGTGCACATGACTGAGTATATGTGATGTATTCTAAAATATTTGGGTCTGTGGAAACTGGTGAGTTTTAATAAATATGGACTTTAAATTGTCACTCTGTGTGTTGGTTAGTGTGTGTGTTTGGTTTTGTTATGCCTCGTCCTAAATGACACATGATAGTAAAGGTGGGCATTTGAGACTGTTTAAGACTGAACCTGACAGCATGCTGCCTCCTGTTGTGTTCAGTGTAGCGCTTTAGCAGTGCTTTGACTTTGCACAGTAGAGGTGTAGAGTCACTCATTAATATTTCCATAATCAGTTACGTGTCATTTTCCATTTTCCAAGACAAAGGAAGGTCAGGGTTGTTTCAGTACGGTCCTGTCACCAAAACAGAAAGCACAAACATGTGGATGAACCGTGTTGAAATCATTTCGACACTCAGTGGTACCTGCTTTATAATAATAACACATTTATTCTTCATATTTCCTGGTCATCCTGTTGCCTTATGTCTCTGGTGTACATAATGGTGAGTGTGTAAAATAAGTGGTTAACACATTTCTTGACTCTTGAGGATTAATTTTATACAAATTTATGCCAGGTGAGTAAAAATCATGTGACCGTCAACTGACATCTGCTGTCCTGCGTGAACTCTCACTTATAATGTGAAAGGTGTTTAGTACTGCTTTTTTTTTTTTTTTTTTTAAACTAGAGATTACTCTCTAGTGACTCTGCCCATGTGCAGTTTCTGATGGCGGTGTGCTACCATCATCGGTAAATAGAGTGTGCAGTCAACTCGCTGCCGCTCCTCACGCTGATCCAATGTATGATGCTCCGCAGTCTGATCCACGCTGCTTACTGTTGCACTCAGTTTCATTCTGGAGTCATTTTTAAGACAAAATGTGATCTACATCCAATCTCCTTTTTGATTTCTCATGTGATTCACTCTCCAATTACCGAACAGGTATGTATTTGGCTGATGACGAAGGAAGTACAACTTGGTGTAAACAAGGCATAAGATACTCAACCTTACACAATTATATAATATACATTATATACCATATATGCTGTATATATGTATATGTACACAAAATCAGGCAAATAATGTATACACATCAAGTAAAGAAAAACTTGTATAAATATTTTAATACTAAATGTATTGCCATATGTGTTATATATACTGTATATATAGCTCTGTAAAAAAGAAAAAAAACAAGAGACCACTGCAAAATAATCAGTTTCTTATGTTTAGTGCATGTATTGGTGAGATGAACGGTTTTGTTTGTGGACTGCTGACCATATTTCTCCTAAATTCAAAATATTAACTGTTATTTATAATGTAGACATTTTAAGGAAATGACATCGCAACACATCGAAATGCAGCATCTGCAGAGCTTTAATAACTTAACCCTTTCATGCATGAATTATGAAAACCTCAGTCAAGATTTTTTTCCC
>JAQMYG010000012.1:9384188-9394286 GCA_030014215.1 Clariallabes teugelsi | reverse complement strand
TATTTTATAGTTTTGAAATCCCCAGTATTGTTGTAGAATGTAGAAAATAAATCACTAAACAAAAACAAAGAAATCTGAAAGTGACCCCAAACTTTTGAACGGTAGTGTATATAAAAAAAAAGAAACATATAAAAATCTGCTCAGGATTGTGCAGTATAGAGTGACATAATGGGCAAAATGATCAACTGAATTTTAATTCTACCCAAACATGTCTGAGCAAAAAAATTTGAGAAAATGTTTCACATAGGCAAAGAAATAGCACAGATACACACTATTTTTTTTATTGATGTTTCCGGTTGTTTCAATGACCCCAAAAATAAGTAAATAAATTAAGATAATAATAATAATAATAATATGCTGATTTTGTGAGTTCTACACTTTTTGCGATGTCTTTCCCATATCCCAGCAGTGGTCAAATTTACACTATATAAAAGTAATGATAACTTTTGTTCTAACTGACATATCCGTAAAAAACACACACATACAGTTATACACAGTTTGAAGTCTAAAGCCAGGACAAATCAGTGAGGCTTCCATATGAGTATAATTATACTCATATATAATTACTTTTATATATTTTTAATTACTTTTTATCATCATTGACCTATGCTGTGCCGCTCGAGCTTTAAGGGTATTAATTTGTCAAATTTTACACCGTTCAACAAAATAATTAAGACTGAGAATCGATCCTTAATCGAAAAAACAAAAAACAAAAAACAAAGCCACAGATTGAGGTAACTGCAGAACTCGATGACATCACACACACACACACACACACACACACACACACACAGTTCTGTCCTCTCCATCCGTGTGCTCCAAGACTTCACTCGCTGGAGCTGAACAGATTTTAATAAAGCATGTTGTTTATCTCTATACAAGAGTTAAACAACATGCACCTGTAGCTTCTATGCGGCGCGTTCAAGTCAAAACGGGACTTGTGATGGAATTCCTTGTGAATGAAGTTGTAACATCTGAATAGTAAAAACGTTTTTTAAAGAAAGCTGTATGAATGAACATTCTGCGAGTGGAACGTCTGGTCCTTGAAAACCGACAGATAGCTTGTCGCCAACTTGCGGAAAAGACGCAAGTTGGTGTGTTCAGTTCCCGTCCGTGGGAACTGAACACACAAACAGCACTTGCACATTATAGGACCTCAGCTGGCAGTTAATGCCACATCACCGGTATAGTCCTGACCTCGCTCCAAGCCATTTCCACATGTTTGGGCCATTAAAGGAGTTCCTGGGAGGTCAGAGTTTCAGACATGAAGCAGGTCTCCGGTATATAGTGAGAAAACTTTCGACCGTCATTGGATCGCAGAACTAGTGAAGCAGTGAGATAAGTGCATTAGTGTGGCAGGAGACACCCATTTATACATAGGATACCATCACAATTCTTAGATTTGATTAAAATTGTATTTTGCATGTAATTCTGCATGTATTTTTTATAAATATCCTGATTCAATATTACTTCCAGATTTTGTAATTAAATGCAAAGGATTCCTTATAACATTAGTTTTTTTACTAAAAAACAAAAACAAAAAACAAACGTAGCATTTAAACAATACAAACTAACTTCTAATACAAAGAGTTCTCTGTCACGTATGTCCGTCATCCGCCATCAGTTTTATTTCTAAACAAACGTAGCAAATAATTCAGTCCTACCACACGGGATGAAAATGTGTAAATAGTTTACATGTAGGATTATAAAGAAACAGCGATGCGGGTTGAGAGGCTGCGATTTTGGACTCGGTGTGGCATCGCCACACAAAAGAATCGCGATTTATAACTGAATCGATATTTCCTCAACATACGTGTTTTCTGTTATTCTACACAATCGAAAATCCCGGTTTGACTTGAACAACCCTTTGTATGACTTCAGTAAATTATTTAATTAAATTAATGACAGCTAATACCTCATTATGTTTATCTACAGTCCTGACTTCAGTTGTGCAAACAAACATTCTTTATCTGTTAATATGTAATTAAACAACAAGAAAAATAAATAAATAAATAAATAAATAAATAAATAAACAAACTCTAGCGTTAGTGATTGCAGCTACAGCCGTCTGTAGCTTCTGGGGTTTTTTTTTGTCCCCCCTACTAAAGTGACACTGGCCACGCTCACTTGCCTGGCCACACCGAATCTACTCTCTCGCAAGCGAAACTATAGTCAGAGTGAAGGATATGCCATACATAACCAGCGCCTTGTATTTTGGTGCAACTTGTACATAACATGCTTTTGATATTTCGAGCCACACCCACATACCATATCCTGCTCTCACACACACGCACGCACACAAACACACGCACTGGGCTGAGCCTACCACCTTCCAAATCCTTTGTACTACCTTATGACTAAATAAGACGTCAGACATCAGAATCACATGACATCTTTATTCATTTATTTTTTAATATCTCAAGATTTGTTACATATGAAACTGATCACTAGTTCACTAAGTATTTTCCTGGCATCGTATATATCAGAAACGTCTTCAATGATCACGGCATAACATTAGCGTAGAACATATCCCGCGTCTAACTTGAAACGAAGTTCTGCTGAGCTTCTGGAGGACACTTTACTGCTTCCTGGTGAGAGTTATGACCCGAGCTGATGGAGGTGACATTTACTGTCGTTCTGTGTGCTGCTTATTCTGCTGAGATGATTATCTAAATCGTCCGGCTTGCTGATTTGATTAGTCTCTCTCTGTCTCTATGTCTCTCTCTCTCTCTCTCTCTGTGAAGCAGCTTTGAAAAAAACAAACAAGCAAGCAAAAAAAAAACCCTATTCCACGCTTAGCGTGCTATCCCCCTGAATAAATCCTGGGCAGTCATTAGCTGAGCAGTTGGTGTTTTTTCCTCTTCGCTTCCTTGTTGGAACGTTGACAAAAATTCCTGGCCTACTACTCCCTGCTCTGGTGCGGAGCCTCGCACAGGCGCTCGGGCGTTTATTTTCGGCCTGACACGGATTTGTGAGTGTGAGGGTGTGTCTCCTGCTGCCTCGCAGTAACGTGACTACTATTTCACTAATATACAAAGTAAACAATGAACTCAGACGCTTTGTTCGCAAAAGGTCGGGTTTTTGAAAGTCACTTTTGCACTGCGTGCTTGGTCTTAAGAGAGAGAGAGAGAGAGAGAGAGAGAAATAAATAAAATGGATCTACTTCGGCTGTTTCGTTTGGAAAAGTTATTAAAGTTATTTTCGTAATTTTAAAAAGAGCAGTAGCGCTGATTATTACCGAGATCTGCAGGTTATGGCAGAGCGGCCGACATTTCTAGCAAACAAAAAAAAATCCTAGTCGGTGAACAGGTTGGCTCGATCCTAACAGAATAAATGAACACACAAAATCCCAATATCAAGAGATTTTATTTTAGCCAAATGTGCAGCAAGTAAGTATAAGACAACAGTAAGGCGAGACTTTTGACCTCTACTGAAGTGAATTACTGATGATTTTTATTCCTCTTCAATCTGAATCTGAGAAAAGATTTTCAACTTGTATGCCTCTATTTTAACTGGGGGCCAAAAATCATAATTTCTTTCTTTTTTTTTTTTTTACATAGATTTTTAACAAGTTTTTTGTTTTTAAAATTGCTTAGAAACTTAGTTTTCAGTGTTGATATATAGACAAGGAAAGAGTGTGTGCTGGTATTTCCTTTGACGAACCTTAGTAATATGGATTAAAAATTTTTTTTATAAGAATAAAAGAGGAAAAAAACACCTTTGTTTGTGTGGACTAGGCCTTAGTTTAGACTCTAAATTTGGCGCTTTGTAACATTGGACATTATTGCGGCTATTAAGGACGGGAATTACCAGTCACCACCCGATACAATACTGTCACGATACTCAGGGGCCGATTTGATTTACCTTCTGTATCATGATTTTGGAAATATCTCGATTGGATATTACATCTATTCCTGATTTTGTCCCATTTTTAAGACCTTGATTAGTAACTCAAAGGCTTTTGTTCAACAGCTTCACAACTGAATTGAAGATGAGTAATTAAATGTAGCCCGTTCCTTAGTTTACATTAGTTTTCTCACTTTAAAACCGAGTGCAGCATTTAATCAACATAAACTAACTTCAAATACAAGAGTTTAACACTTAGCTTTGTTTTTAATAAAATTTTAAGTTAACTTTTAACTTTAAAAAAAAGCTAGAATTAAATGAAAAACTTCGGTTTTGGAGTTTCATTACTGAAAATAATAATAATAATAATAATAATAATAGGTGCCCTTCAAGAATAAGGGAAAAAAAAAAAAACTACTCTTGCCTGGTTTCACCTGCTCTCACTGTGTGACTGATAATCATACTGATGTGATGTAGAGAGAAAAGTCTTCTCAGAATGTATTCACGCTGAAGTTAAAGCTAATGACTGTGCGGTCCTGCTCTGTGCCAGTACGATCATTAGCTTTAATAATAACACCGAGTGGCAGTAATTAGAGCGCATCCTGATTTAGATATCCGCAGTTAAGCAGCTGAATTTTAGTTTTGTATGTATTCATGATTTTATTAAAGAATTTAAGACTTTTTTAATTTTTCTTTTCTGCTCATCCTCCTCACGCGTGGAGACGGACGAGGAGGGGTCGGCGCTAGACACTAAATGTTAAACAGTAAACCTTAAAAACGATGAAGGTGAAACTGCAGGTCTATCATTTTATATATCGTGATATTCGTTAGCGTGAGAAACGTGGAAAGGAAAAACTACTGCGGCGTGAAGAGACGCAACCCTTTATCTACTACGCACCAGACACCAAAACCTCTATTACAGCCGTGTGAAAATGAGTGTGGGAGGCTGAACTCTGATACAGAGCCGATGGAGGTGAAGACGCTGGCAGTCCTTTCATCAGAACCCACTTTTGTTTTCTGTTTGACCTCTTTATTTCCTGCGCATTTGGAGGAAATGATCTGCACAAGTTTCCATTTTTTCTTAAGGTTCAATCACACATGCCAACGTATATGTGACCGGGGTTTGGGGCCTTGGTGGCGTAAACTGATTGCTGAAATAAACAAAGTGGTCAAGCAGCCAGACATGTACGGTGGCATCTAGCCATGGCACCATGTGTTCACGCTGTGGCACGTATCTCGTTTTCTATGCAGAGGGGACGGCCAGAGGCACCTCCTTCATTACCAACTGTCAAATGTGCTCACCGTAATCGAGAAACAATACTAAAAAGGTGACACAAGCTATTAAAAAAAGAGGATAAGAATCAGAAACGGTCCGATTTGTGAACTAGTTGAACTTTTCTCACGGCTTTACGTTAAGTTGTTCCATTTAAAAACATAAAACATCCGGTTTATCTTCTTCCATCTACTGTCAAAATGAAAGCAACTGAAGGGGCACTGAACAAATGCGCTTACCTGGCATAGCTGGTGCTAAAGCCCGGAGTGCCGCTGAAGCCGCCGCCGGGCCTCTGCTGCATGGCGCTGGAGTTTCCGAATCCCCGGCCCCACTCGTCGCTCGTCGTTTGCGGCGTGAACACGTTAAAAATAGGTTTCTGATCTTTCTGCTGGTTGCCGCTGGAAACGGGGCTTCCGAAGTGGTAGCTCTGACCGCTGGACGTGCTGACGCCGCAGATGGCGATGGAGACATTCCGAACCGGACTGGACAGGTCCGAGGACATCTGGCAGAAGCTCCTCCCGCTGGTGTTCTCCTGCTTGATGATGCCCGGAGTGCACAGATGGATCATGGGATCCTTCTCCTGCTTGATGACGAGGGCCGGGCCGCTTGTGGACGTGCCGGAGGGAGCCGAGCTGGTGGCGCCTTTGACGTTGCTGCTGATGGTGGTGGAGGAGGTGGTGGAGGAGGTGGTGATGGGGCTCAACGAGTCCACAGACTTGGAGTCCTTGTCTGTACCCATGACCCCGAGCAGAGAGTCGTCGACCAACGGCGGGAACCCGTCATCTGCCACGTAGAAATCTGTGGGCGACTCGGGCAAGTCGAAGTCCTGCAGAAGGTCCATGGTGTTATCGCCGAAGAGCTTGGGGTTACTGGTGTCCCCGTCTTTCCCGAAAGGATCCTGGTCTAGATCCATGTCTCCTTTCCCCATCGGTGAGAAGTCCTCGCTTTTCAGGGGGAACAGACTAGGATCGCCGACCATTAAGGAGTCCACAGAGGGCAGGGAGCTGTTGAGATCAGCGATGCTGGCTTCTAGGCGTGAGAAATTATCCCCCATGCTGTAGAGCCCCAGCGAGGACTGTTGCGAAAAGGATTGCTGAGACCTCAGGTCCTTCCCGACCATTTTCTGGTCCGAGTCGTCCACGAAGAGCTCCAGGGGAGACGGTAAAGGGATGGTGATATCCTCAGGTGGGGGCGTGTTGCTCACGCCTGTGGGGAGGTCCCCGGTCACGGGCTGCAACAGGGGGCTGATGGGAGGCACTACAGTGGTTGGGGCAAATGACATGGTGCTGCGTGCTCCGTTATGCAGAACTCCTTCAGCTGGACTCTCGCTGAAACTCAGCGCCATCAACTGCTCATCTCTCTTCGTACCGTTCTTCACACCTCCTGGCTCCATCCTTCAGTGCTGTGGTGGGAACCCAAACAAACAAAATGATAAACATGGTAAATCTGCTTACTCATCTTTTTAAACTGTGCTTTTATAATCATTAGAATATTTGTGCTGAATACTAGACACCCTTAAAGAAAACGTATTGCCCAATAAACAGGTTACTTACTTCTGCTCTAACAACAACCACAAAAACACCAACAAAAAAACTTATTTTAGAAAAATGCAGCAAAAACAATAGCACCTGTAATATATTTTTTAGATAAATGTTAATTGTTTTTCGGCATTAATATTCCGAGGCACAATCACATGCATGATAAAATAAGAGCAATTCAACTAAACTAACAATTAAACAATGAAACTAACTAAACTCAAGATTAAGCCAGATGAGAAGTCATGATCATGGAGAAGGTACAGGATGCTCTTGAAAAGTTTGCAAAGCTTGCATGACAGTTCAAGAAATCTCTTCAAGTGGATGCCACAGAGAGAGACTCAGTGCTGGTCTTGTCTGCGGGACAGATTTCAGCAGATATTAACGTTGGAAGACACCGTCAGGTTCATCGTCGTGAAGGGTGACAAAATTTCTTTAGCTGACTTTGTGCTTTTTGCATGCGTAAATGACGCAGAAATACATGCGGTAAAAATGTGGGTCACGGGTGCACGATATAAGATATTTTGCACACTCATGACTGTCGGGCAACGAATCTCTCTCTCTCGCTCACTCACTCATCCTTTACACTGCTTAACCTGTACAGGGAGCTGGAGCCCGTCCCAGGGGAACTCTGTGCGAGAGGCGGGATACACCCTGGACTTGGTGCCAGTCATTTGTGCACACTACAGAACAATTTGTAAACGGCAATTATCCTAATCTGCATGTTTTTGAACTGTGTGAGGAAACCGGAGAACCCCGGAGGACACATACTCGCACGGGGAGAACATGCAAACTACATAAACACACAAACACACACAGACCCTGAGGCGGGTATCGAACCCTCAACCCTGGTGGTACGAGGCCTAATTTGATTACCCGCAGAACTTTTTGAACACGGGACTTTCAACTCTTTTTGCGTCGCTGTTCCTTATTTTAGTAGCCTTAAAAGTTAAAATAATAATAATAATAATAATAATAATAATAATAATGAATAGCTTCTGTGCTTTTTGGACAAAATACAGTACTTCATCACCACATGCGTTACGTTTATATCATTATTACTTTTTATTAGCGTAAGGTAAATGTCACAGAGTTTGTAATTAAATACATAGTTCACAGTGTAGAATGTGTCGTTGTCAAAAGTTAACACACAGAGACATATACGGTTCTAATCGAGCTATAACTTACTGTATTAGTTAATTACCTACGATTAGAACCGTATATGTCTCTGTCCAGACTGTATACTTTAGTTGCATACTTTAGTTGTACTTTAGTTACATACTATTATATATTATATAACAATATAAACTACCGCATCCAATGATAAGGTGTATACTTGCTGCTAAACGCAAGAACTGAAAGAAACACATGCCGCATTGAGAGACAAACAGAGCATCAAAAGGAGTCAATCAGAAGCAGTTCGTCAGAACCGTGACCACCTTCACCACCACCTTCAGTTTCATATTCGCTGGAACTGAGCGAGTGAGCATTGTGATGGCGACCGCGCGCTAATATTGGAACTCTGTAAATAAGGAAGAGAGATTTTTATAACCAAATCATTCGCTAATCTCTGATCTAATTGGCGAATTAGTATTGTTATATATATATATATATATATTTTTTTTTTTTTTTTTTTTTTTTTTTTTTTTTCTTTTTCTTTTTCACACTGTGTGAGGGTGACTGATATGTTGTTGAGTAAACAAGCAAACACGTGAATGAAAGCAGCGTGATCTAAATGCGGGTAAACACATGCAAGTGAATCGCCGCTGTTCAGAAATGAGATCGCATGTATGTATGAATTAGATTTTTTTTTTGCACCCCTAGTTGTGATGTTTCATGACAATGGACTGTGATTAAGTCACACTTTGAATGTCTTTAAAGTTTGATTTCGGATTTCCTTTCGAAACAGAAAGTACCACAGCCGTCACCGTTCGAGATGTGCCACATTCCTGCCCGATATGCCATGTGACCTGAACCTCGCTAAACGAACCGAGGACGTTATCACACTAGGCATAGGCACTAGGCACGCACTAGGCACTAGCAATCATTCCTATGCTCAGGAACGATTGCTCGTCCCTTGCGTGCTTATTCTCGGGCATGCTTGCGTATTTACACTCTACGAAACAGCAGTTTGAGGTGCACCGACTTGGCTTCGTGAGCCGCCATTAAACACAAGAGGAAAAAGTGAATGAGGATGTTAACCTTCACGCTACGTGTAACGTTATTGATATTTCAGAAAAAAATGTTAAGAGCGACACTCTTGCCTGCCTTCCTATTTTATCAGCCATGGCTGTGTTGATTAGAGAATGAAAGTGGTGAACACATGACCCTCAGGTTTTTTCGCCTTAAGAATTGAAATTTTGCAAGCATTTTGCCTCGGCTTACAAAGTATTTTCGCCATACGAATGAACAAAGTTGCACGTACGTCCAGGAGCCGTTCAGAACTTCTTTGCGTCAGTGGAAGCCCATATAATGTTTATGAATTTTTTTTCAGTCAGCAAAAAAAAATTTTTTTTGCGCATTTTCCCAAGAGGAATTGTAAATTAAGGTTAGGTGAGGTTTAATGTCTATTTATTTCATATTTTGCACCATTGACTTGTCTTTTATAAATGTTTTGGTTGTTTTTAAATGCATAAATATGATTATAGTGCTGGAAATTGGTAATACTGGTAATATTTTTGGGTGGCTGGAACGGCTTATCAGCATTTGTATTATTTCTGATGAGAAATTTTGTATCGCAATATGAATTTTTCCCTCAAAAAGAAATTATATTTGTATGCCTAGGTTACGCTGTATGGACTAAGATAAAGGAAAGGATGTAAAGGAAAAGTGGGAGGGGTTTATACCATCTAGAGTAGTGATGCTCCGATTGATCGGCCACCGATCGTGATCGGCCGGTATTGGCTAAAAACAGCTTGATCGGCGAACCCCAAAAGCGCCGATCAAAAAAGCTGGTCAGTTGACAGAAATTACTCGCGTGGCTTTTTCACACGTGCATGCACGGCGCACAGGTAAACAACAGCAGAGGAAACTATCTGCTTGGCCTCCTTGTTTCTCTGCCTTGTTATTTAGGAAGGATGGCATTGGCTTACAGTAGCTTGCATTATTTTATTTCTTGGATCTGATGTAGTTGGTTCCTCAACTACATCAGACGTTCATAATAATAACAGAAAAAAACACTTGCCATACTGTAGTTTTGTCCTTTGTGACAGTAGCCAGTTTTGGTGTAACAAGTTTTACATTTTGTTGCCAATTATAAAATGTAATCAGTGTATTAAGAGGCTACATCCCATTAAGCTGATCTGATGTGTGTTGGTCTGACCCCTCTTTGTTTGGAATAATTTTAAGTTACTCTGCCTTATTTGGCAAAGATGGCCTACAGTAGCCTTAAGTTCTCATTTTCTAAAATAAACACTTGGTGGTTCTTCAAGATCTTGACTGTAG
>JAQMYG010000012.1:9346011-9358496 GCA_030014215.1 Clariallabes teugelsi | reverse complement strand
AAATGAACCTGCAGTACATTTTACCATTTGGATCCCACTGTGTGTCTCATCACTGGTGCTTAGCAACACTCGTTCAGCACAATGTCTGTGATTAGCAGAGAAAGCATGACCGTAAGCTCAAAGCCAACGCTCAGAAATGCTCCAGAGCCGAAAGCTTATTGCAGAATCACTTTAACTAGGGTGCCGGACTCCTGGAGGGCAACAGCCCTATTACACACAGATTTGGGTTTGATTTCTTATTATACACCAGATTTAACCTGAATAAAGGACACCTCCATTGTGAAACACTTTTAATATGTCTATATTGAAATAATGGCCGTGAGCTTGATGATAATTGTGCTAATTTGTTGCTTGGTGCTGGATTTTCATTATTCCTGAGAGTAGTACGCAGTTGTGTGCTGCAGTAATGTCACAGTGAGACACTGGTAGTGCAGTTACAATGGTGTTTAATAGGACCAAACCAAAAATGCACAAGGGATTAGGGCCGGGTTTCGCCGTTAAAGCTAAAAAAAATAAGAAGCTTCATGAGAATGATGTTCTGTTAATGAGAAATCTAACACAGAGACAGAAACGACTGGACTTCCTGAATTGCATTGCAGCGAAATGACACAAGCTCGGCAAGTTAGCAATATATGATATGACGAGCGTGATGATGCTGACGGCACTATTAGTATGAAAGCTGATGCTCTGGAAGCTGATCTTTTTAACCAGAATGTACAGATGAGGAGATGAGAGACCTGAAGAGATTAACATACTAAAGGTGTGTTGAAGCATTCTCTATAATGATATGAATTAACCTTATAAACCATTTAAATTCACATATTAATTATAAACATCAATTTGGGAGTTTTAATTAATTTATTTAAGGCTTTCCGCCAAAATATGGTAAAAAGTGTCTCACCTAGGTGAAAAAGTGAATTTTTACGAAGGATCATATAACACCATTTTTCATAATACTTTTATGTAGTGTCCGTAACTTTTTTGAATTTCAAATCTTTCAGTGATCTTTTTGTCATTCAAATGAAACTTGGCCAATTTAGATTTCACTAAATTGAAAAGGCATAAACCTGAAAAAGTGTATTATTCTAAAATGCACAAATTGTTAAGATATTGCAACATGAGTTTCACATGGTTACGGACACTACAGATTTTGGGGGGAAGAATCCTTAATTTCTCACAGAATGCTTTCATTTAAGAAGCAATTTTTACAGGTCATACTGTATGCTTCTAGAAGCTTACACCAATTTTTGTATCGATACTCATAAGAAATATGAATAGTTTGCATTTTAAATTATTATTGTTTGAAGCGAGACAGTATAACGCTGAAAATGGCATTTTTCGGGGCACATATAAAATCATCTCTCCAAAACGGCTGAAATTTTTAGCACACTGGAATTTTTTAGGAAACAAGATTGGTCACTTCCGTGTTGCATAAACTTCAGAAGTATAGCACACACATTTTCTGTATTATATAAAATATTATTATATATAAAAATAAATTATATAAAAAAAAAATCAGCACCAATACTGTGTTTTGGCCATTTATATTTAGCTGACGAGCCAATTTAAGGGAGTTGAATGACTCAGAAGTTTTCTTACAATGTATGTTCTTATTAAAACATATAGTCAACAGTTTATAGATGCAAATGTGCCAAAGAAACCAAATCTTCTCCTCTGAAAAGATATTTTATTGAGTGTAATGTAAGGGGAATGTGACAAATATTCCACAAAAAAAAAAGTATTGTTTCTAGCTCTCATAGAGATGTTTATCCAAACGCTTACATTTAAGAGAAAATTCATCACATATGGAAACTAATACAAAAACTTTTTTTGATTTTCATCTTCTATACTGCCTATCTTGTACAGGGTCGTGGGTGCCTTGAGCCTTAGGGCACGAGGAAGGGTAGACCCTGTGTGCCAATCCATCATGCACACATTACGGACAACTTGGGAACGCCGCTTAATCTAATTTGCATGATTTTAGACATGTGGGAGGAAATCCACCAAGCCCAGGAAGAACACAGACCACGAGAAGCACAGACACAGACTCAAGGTGGGAATTGAACTCCCGACCCAGGAGGTGCGAGGCCACTGTGCTAACCACTACACCACTGTGCCAGCACCAGTACATAGGAAATTATACTTGCCTAAAATAACAGCTATAAAAAGCTTGAAAACCAAAGCCATGTGCAGCAGTTTGGCATGAAATGAATTAAGACTAGACTTTTAATTAATTTTGGAGAAAATTCTAAATGTTTTTCTCTCATTTCTTGTTTACTTCTCATAGCACAACCTGACATCTACAAAGCAAAGCATATTAGAAGTAGTTGAATGTGTGTTGGTCTCACACTAGTGTTGGAATAACAAGCATAGAGATGAGTCTGAAAATTAATCTCCACCCCTGCCCATGTTAATGCTGAGGTCACTGGCCCTGACTTACTGTAACTGATCCATCCCTCATTTCTTCATATTTTGCTTCCAAAGAGTAAGACTTTCTTGCATATTTAATGTAGTCAGGAGGAATAGTTCTCCAGGCGTACTGAAGGACTTTTTGGCTCTCATTTTTGGCAAGATTTTGGCTCTCTCACTCCAGTCCCTGTACCAGAGCAGTTTGGGAGGAATGCTTTTTTTTTGTTTGTTACCTCACACAGTGACCTATAAATCTTATTTATTTATTTATTTATTTTTTAAATCTAACTCAAGGGATGAATCAGGGAGAAACAGGTGCAGATAATGACAGATGATCAGGTTGCTGATTAGTGTACCGGTGTGATTGGAACAGACGAGAGGGGAAATGAGGTTGCTGCCAAGGGTGTTATATAAACAACCGATTTTAAATTCTGTATTCAGGCACTTTGCAGCCTGTCACGAGAAAACTTTTGTTCCCATTTCTTAAAAAAAAAATCGGTATCATTTAATTTAATTTAATATGAAGAAATGATCGGTGACTCAAAACTTTTTCACAGCACTGTACATCTAAAGCCAACAAAACATTACTGCTACTATACTTGTCTAAACCCAGACATGTGTGAGATACTTTTAATTACATTCACTCATGCATCTTCATGCATTTCAAAGCTTTTCCTCTGAACATGGGGCACTAAATAGGAATTTACCCTGTGTGGGATGGCACACATGGATTCATACACTCCTCCATCCACCAGCAGACTGGAAGGAAACCAGAGATCATGGATGAAACCCACAGAGATCTGGTGACCGCGGCACCATCCATGATTGGGATTGCTATTTTTTCCTTCTTATCTTGAGCGGTTAAAGTTAAATTCCAACAGTACCTGCTGCACCATTTTGCTATTGACAAACATTTCAATTCAATTGCATTCGCTCTTTGATTTGCTTACACAACCTGCATTTCCATACGAGCTATTAATGCTCGCCAGGGGGGTGCGCATGCGCCGTTTGCATGCTCTGTCATTCTCCTTTAAGATGATGTAAGGCTTGACTCCCTGAGAACGGTCTCTCTCTCCCTCCCTCCCTCCCTGCACTGCTGTAGCAACATCATCATCCATCCAGTCCCCGGGGCGAGCGCACTGATCATGCACAGTCGACTGAGCTCAACTTCTGACTGCATCCTCCAACACACACACACACACACACACACACACTCGTTTCTGACGGAACACATGGTGGTGCGCAGCAGATGCGCTTCAAAAACGAGATGTTAGACCGAAAGGCGCGTTTTGGGAACATGTTCGAGGCTGGACTTTAAAGCACTTTCCGAAGGAATTTTTTTTTTTGAAGGTAAAAATCCTTTGATCTGAAGTGTGTGTTCTAATTGCGTTACATTGTAGCGTCCGGTGATGCTGTGATGCCTCGTTCGCACTGCGCCGGCTCGCGCGCTGCGTTCCATAAACCTTTAAGCCAAACTTTGTGACTTTTGTGATCTGTGCGGCACCGCGTCACAATGGCACTGACGGAGAACTGTAGGATCTATCAAGCTCCCAAAGACAGCGGGTCGACCCAAACTTCCGATGTCATCGAGCTGAACGTGGGTGGACAGGTGTACTACACCCGGCGCGCCACCCTGACCAGCATGCCCAGCTCCTTACTCGCCAAGATGTTCTCATCCAAAAAGGAGACATCATCATCATCATCATCATCATCAGCCGACATGGCCCGGGACACGCGAGGACGGTGCTTCATCGACAGGGACGGCTTCTTATTCCGATACGTCCTGGACTACCTGCGGGACAGACACGTCGTCCTGCCCGATCACTTCCCCGAAAGAGGGCGGCTGAAGCGCGAGGCGGAGTACTTTCAGCTCCCCGAGCTGGTCAAGATCCTCAGCCCCGACGACCACCGGCGCGATGATTATCCGCACAGTGATCTGGATGACGCATCCCAGTGCAGCGGGGACCAGAGGTCGTACCCGTCCTCGCACAGGCGTTACGGCTTCATCACCGTCGCGTCCACCCGTGACGCGTGCGGCTCAGACGCGAAAGGCGGCAGGATGCCGAAACTTTTCGTCTGCGGGAGGGTCGCCCTGGCTAAGGAGGTGTTCGGGCAGGCGCTGAGGGAAAGCAGGGATCCCGAGAGGCCTCCCGAGCGCTACACGTCCCGCTTCGTGCTGACTTTCGGGCACGCCGAGAGGGCGTTCGACCTGCTGGCGGAGAGCGGCTTCAGGCTGGTGGCGTGCAGCTCGGCGCTCACCTCTCCACTTTACGCAGCGCACACGGACGACAGGCAGTGGTGCAAGTGCACAGAGTACGTCTTCTACCGTAAGTCTCTAGGCAGGTGCTCGTGGATTTAGGTTCGTTTTTTTTTCTTCTTTTTTTTGTACCTCCAGGGTGCAGGTTCGATTCCCCGCTTCAGGGTCTGTGCGCTTGGTGGGTTTCCTCCAGTTTCCTCCCACAGGCCAAAGACATGCAGATTTCCATAGTGTGTGAAAGAGTGTGTTGATTGGCACCCTTATCCAGGGTGTACCCCGCTTCATGCCTTAAGTCTCCCTGTATGCAGAATCAAGCAGTTTAGACGATGAGTGAGTGAGTGAGTGAGAATATCATATCATATCATCATTGTCATCGTTGTCAGACGCATGCTCATGTTCCCAATCTATTTAAAACCTCTTTTTTTTTTTTGTACCCATCACACTCAACCTGGGTTAAATTTCCCAAAGGTATCATATAGCTACAATGTCGTCTTTGCTGTGACTTTTTTTTTTTACCACTTACAATCGAACAACATCCATTTTTTTTTTAATATGTACTCTTATTAAGTCATAAGAGGAGACACAACAACTAACCCTTAAACACGGACCATCCAGAGAGATGCATTATTGAGCCATAATTCAAACCAGCCCATAAAGAGCATGGTGTGATTGTAGGATCTACTGTAACTCTGCATGATCAGACTCAGATTATTTTCTCTCATGAACACCTTATTAGGACTGATTTTTTATTATAAAAAAAAAAAAAAAGATGAATAACCTTAACAATAAGCTTAATGGTAAAGTCATCCTGGTATTTGTTCAACAGACAAACACATTTAAAAGTTTTCACTTTGGATGAACACTATACGTCCCATTCAAGTCTAGGGAAGAACGTTGTTTCATGGATTGTGAATGCCTTTGAGCTAGACGACCCCACCCTAACTCTAACTCTAACCCTAACCCTAACAGTCCTCACATCCTATCTTTCAACACACCAGTTTTAAAAAAATTTTTTTTTTACACATGAATCGGAAATCGGAAGTGTAATTCAGAAATATCAGGAAAATAACAGGAAACTGGCAACACTCTCCCTCAGCTCACATGATTCAGAGCAGAGCACTTTTCCAAATCCCAGTCCTAGAAACCTCACGCTATACTTACTCTATGCTTTTGTATTTCAGCTACATCAACACATCTGATTCGCCTTGTGATCTAATTAACGAGCCTTTAATGACTGAGGCAGGTGTGTTAGAACAGTGGACATGTAATTGCACACTTTAGCTGAGAATTCTCTGTCTAATTTTGTATTTTGTAATTATGTAAAAAGCCACGTCTGATCACATCCTGATCTAATTATCAAGCCTTTCAGCAAATGAGGCAGGTGTGTGTGTGTGTGTGTGTGTGAGAACCAAGGACATCCTTAAACAGGCAGAGCTTGCTGTCTCCAGGGCTGGGATTGGGAAGCACTGATGTGGAGAAGCAAAAGCTTGAGCTCAAATCAGCCCTGATTGGAGCTGAAGGTTTCGAAAGTGCTGCCAGTTCAGACCACTGGGGGGCACACTATTATAATCAGCACATCTTTATTAGGAGTTTGTCCTGCCCTAGGCCCTTTGATGTCTGTTATAAAGAACAATAACTTTTGGAGAGGTGCGATTCTTTAAAACACAGAATAATTCTAGTTATAAAGTTAATACAATTCGGAGTATTTCAAAAACCGAGGAGAACACAAAACACGAAAAAAAAAAAAATGCAAAGATGCTGAATAATCCTATAATTACTTTTTTGGACAGTCAAGCCAACCATGATATTAATATTTCAGTAGAATTTTGATAGTTAGATCTCCTACTGTTTTTCTTTCTTTTTTCTTTTTTCCAGGCAGAGGTTTCTCGAAATGAGGCATTAGATGGCATCAGTAGTTCAATACACACACACACACACACACACACACACGCACACAGAAGTGATGCACCATCACTTGCCTTCATTAGTAGTTAATCTGGCTTGTCTCTGTTTTAGCTGAGCGACGTTGCGGCATATGGCCAATTAAAAAGCATTTTGTAGGTAATTGTGAATGATTCCCCTTGATAATTATGATGAAAAAAGTGGGATTGCAGGACCAGGTAATCAGAGGACAGGTAGAGCGCTGGGAGCGGCTAGGACATATGGCTGGTTAATGACTTGAACTGTGTACGCAGTATAATTACCACAGTAAACAAAGTTTTAGACTCTTAAATAGAAAACAAATCTGAGCGACATCCAGACAGATAAATACTTTCACCGAGTATCTAATTAGAACAGCGTCTATCCTGCTAAATCCTGCAGAAGGTTTTACTTTTTAGGGAAAAAAAAAGTTAAGCAAGCCAGGTTTACCTGAAATAGAAACTGCTTTTGTCTTACAAAGTTAAAATGCAGTTTACTTTTGAATTTTGGAAATTTGTTACTTACCATACGAAAAGAAAAATCTAGTTTTCTATTAAATCTTATTATTTGTTTCCTGCCCACACGTACATATACTGTAGACGTAGTTATGTAGGAAGATGTTTAGCAGCAGGGAGGTGGTTACCACAAATCAATTTTTATTTACATTCTTCTTATAGCAAAACTATTATGCTGGGGGGAATAATCCATAGGTGGCACGGCGGCTCAAGGTTAACACTGTGGCCTTGCACCTCCAGGTTCCCTGTTCGATTCCCACCTTGGGTCTGCGTGCATGGAGTTTACATGGTCTCTCTCTGCTTGTTGGGTTTCCTCCCACAGTCCAAAGACATGCAGATTAGGCTAATTGGTTTTCTCAGTAGTGTGTGAATGAGCTTTTGAGTGTGTGTGTGTGTGTGCCCTGCGATGGATTGGATTGTACCCCGCCTCGTGCCCTAAGTCTCCACGACCCTGCGATCCTGTACTGTATACAGGCTAAAGCAGGATAGACGAAGAGTGAGTAACTAATCCATAATCCATAATCAATTATCTAATTATTTTTCTAATAACATTTCACCAAAAGATTCCAGCATCAGGTTATATTACATATATGGTCTTCCTGAAAAAAATCTATATAGTGTCAGTTAACATCAACACACTTACAGTATAAAGCGCATCAGTGGTTTGGAAAGGTGTATACAATCATCTGTACTGTTTTTGGAGTTTGCATGTTCTCTCCTTACTTGTTGGGTTTCCTCCTGGCACTCCAGTTTTCTCCCACAGTAAAAAGACATGCACAGTTGGTTGACTGGCATTTCCGAATTTCCCATAGTATAAAATTGGGTGTGTCCACTCAGGACGTAACCTGCCTTGTGCCCTAATATAAAGGTATATAAAATAAATGAATGAAAGAATGTTATGTTTTTAGGCCAGGAACGACCCTGAGATGGAGGTACAGGATCGAGGGTTCGAGTCCCATCTCGGGTCTGTGTGCATGGAGTTTGCATGTTCTCCACGTGCTGCTTGGTGGGTGTCCTCTGGGTACTCTGGTTTCCTCCTACAGTCCGAAGATATCCAGATTAAGCTAACTGGCGCTGCCTGTAGTGTGTAAATGAGCTAGTGCAAATGTGCCCTGTGACGGATTGGCACCCTGTCCAAAGTGGCCAAAGTTTTCTGGGATAGACTCCAGGCTCCATGCCACCCTGTACAGGATAAGCGGTATAGAAGAAGAATGAGTGAAGAATGAATCAAGGCCCTGAGTCATATACGTGGTATTAGATCATCTATAGAGGCAGACAAATGTCGCTATAATTTGATAAAGTATCTTTTTTCTCTTTCTAGTAGATGCATGGATGGATAGGTAGATAGATAGATATTTTTCATTCCATAAGGAAATTAGAGAAGAAGGTCATTGAACATTGTTTAGGCAGTAGATCATGACAGGGATGTTATAAAGAAAGGCTGTGAGTTTATCGTGGTGTCAACTCAAACCATCCAGAGGTCAGCCTAAGTACCAGCCAGGCTTTTTAATCAGATTGTTGAGATTTTTGTATCTACAGATCTGATGTCTCTTTCCCGGCATACTGCTGCATAAAGACTAGACTGTCAGATTAGTCGCAAACATCTAGCAGCATTTGAGATTCCTCAGAAAGTAGAGTCTGCTCTTCCCTGTACCGTACACACCCTCTGAGTTGACGCTCCACTCCAGCTTGTTGTCAAGATGCACACCAAGGTATCTGTAAGTGTTAATTAGCTCAGTGTCCCGACCTATGGTGGTAATGAGGCTGGTTTTGGTCTTCTTCCTCCTGTAGCCTACCATCATTTCTTTGGTCCTGGCCAATTGAAGAGCAGATGGCTCTTCCCACACCGCTCCACGCAGTTGCTAAGTATTGTAGGCTGGTGTTCTCTTTTTCCTGTCCATATCTCACGCACGCAGCCAGTCTTCAGAAAATGTGTGTAGGTGGCAGGGAGAGCAGAGTTCTTTGTGATGCTCCTGTGCTGCTCAGCAGGTGCTCAGACAGGCAGGGTTCCAGCCACATGTCCTGGGGTCTGTCTGACAGATAGTCGGTGACCCAGGAGATCATGGACATGTCCACCTGCATGCTTCTCATCTTCTCTCTTAGCAGGAGACATTGGATGGTGTTAAATGCACTTGAGAAATCAAAGAAATTGATTCTCACCATGGTGTTGATGCAGGCCAGATGGAGTGGGCCTTTTTCAGGAGATATAGTACTACCACTACTATTACTACTACTACGTCATCCATGGATCCATGGCAACCTGTAGCTAGTAGGCAAACTGCAGGGAATCCAGGAAAGAACTTACTTGAGATCTGAGATGGAACTGTACTTAGTCTCTCCAGGACGTGTAAAGTGATAGTTGCCGGTCTGTAATTGTTTAGGCAGGATACAGTATATCCCACGGCTCTGGCACCGTCTCAGGTTGAATGATCGCAAACAGCTGGTTGGAGCAAACCTTTGTTAAAGTGGGACTGATTTTATCAGGCTGTGAATCTTTCCCATGTGTCAGTCTCTTCACCTGGCCAGTATTGACATACTGTAGGTTGGTGGGATGCTACTGTATAGTAGGTGCTGTTTGCTTGAGGATAGCTGCTGGTTAAGGTGGGGTATTTGGAGAAGGTAGGAGTGTAAGCCTTCTGAGGAAAGCTGTGGGATGAAGGTGGAGTGAACAGGGGAAGATACTGTAAAAGAGATGAAAAGTGAAGGTTCATGCACCAGATACATGAAACATGATTCTTGCAGTATAAAGACTTGCCTGAGTCGCTGCGATATTGGTGTCAGGTGGGATCTTCACCATTAAGAGGTAGTGGTCTTCCTAGGGCATTCTAGAGAAATCTTTCAGTCTTACACCATTATATAGCAGTCTCTTGCTCTTTCTTTTCATGTCCATGTCGCCATCTGTGTCCAAGTCAGTCAGTCAATAGGGATTGCTGGCATTTGACCGAAACCCATCACTGAAGCGTAGCAGTGGGATTTAAGCTTAAACAGGTGCTGTCTTACCACAGCATCATCCAAGGGAGACAAACTGATTGATAATGTCTTAATTGTATTGACACGAGGTATCAGTGGCAGCTGCAAAGAGTCTCTCTCTCTCTCTCTCTCTCTCTCTCTCTCTCTCTCTCTCTCTTCCTCTCTGTATGTGTCTGTGTGTGTAGGGATTGCCGCAGGTCGTGCATGACATTTTCTTTTTTTTATTTATACACATTTGTCCAACCACTGATTTGATGTTTTGATGCAGAATTAATTAACAGCCACGATTCGTACTTGAAAATTTAATCACAGTCTGTTATTTTATTTTATTTTTTTTACGAGAAGCAGAGTGCCTTGCGTAAGAGTCACTGGGTTCATCAATACAATCTCACTCCCACACCCATACATCATGCTTCGTTTTGATTATGTTATTAATTCATGTATATGCCGCATGAAATAATGAAAGTGGTAAGTTTAAAGCGAGTGCTTTTTTTTGGGATGGATTAAAGCAAACCAAACCATAAATTTGGGCTCGGAGCAGCTTAATGACTTTGGACTCAGGGTTCAAATCCCTGGCAGGGCATCAAAGAAAATTAATATAGATTTAAAAGGCTGCCGGCTTTAATTTCGGCGCTTAGCAGGTGTTGCCGCTTGTTCCTCCCTTTATGGTGTGTGTAAATCGGAATACACGTTCTCAATTCCCATTATTAAATAGGTGCCATATAAGGATCTGTCTGAATCTGTTTGTATTTCCTTTATAGCCCAATGCAAAGTGAGGCCTGAGACTATTCCTTGTTTAAAGACAATTATGCCTATGAGGCGTCTAATATCAGTTGGCATTACTCGTTGCTGTGATAAATGAGCTTAAGCTGATTTCTTTACTCATTAAAGACCCGAGTCTTATAACTAATTATCATGTGGGTCTGCTTGAATGCTCTCTAATTAAAACGCTATCAGATGATTATGAATATTACTTTCACTTTAATGCACTGGAGGATTCAAAATGATAATCAATGACACATTTTGGGTCATAAAGCAACACCATGGATTATATTGATCAAGCAAAGCTTTTCCAAACCACTAACTGATGTGGGCGCATTGAGGATTTTTAAAGCTATTTTATTAGATATTACATTGCAGACCATATTCTCATTTATTATTATTATTATTATTTTTTTTTTTACAAAACATGACATTTTTCAAATATCTCCTCCCAGGATTAACTGACCCACGGTTTTTTATTGTGGCTAATTGGACTATTTTTTAACAATTTTGCAGGCGGATTAGCCAAGACAAATAATTAGAGTTATTGATCTCTGCAAACAAATGTAAAGTGTACTGTAGGTGCTGTTATAGCAGGACAATTACAGTGAATTAAATAGTGTAAATACAGAACCAGTCAAAAGTTTCAACACACCTTCTAAATCAACGTTTTTTTTTTTATTTTTTATTTTGTTAGTTTTTCTACATTCTAGAACAATTTTAAAACTATGAAATAACACATATGGCAATATTCGGTCAGTTGTTATTTTGAGACACGAAGGTCAGCTGTACTGGGACAGTTCTTGCAAGAATAGTATCGTGTCAAGTGCATTTGCAAAACCCATTAAACACCATGATGAAACTGGCTCTCATGAAGACCTTCACAGGAAAGCAAGACCAAAACCTACCTCTGTTCCAAGGAGTTCATTTAGCGTTACCAGCCTCAGGAAGTCAAATCAGGAAAGACCATGGAATTACAAGGTGTGTCCAAACTTTTGACCGGTACTGTGTATAAAAAATATCGCTAAGATTAGGTGATAGAGATGAACACACCACTCAGTAATTAAAACAGCATAGTGTGTTACTGCACATCAGAAACACAAGAAAATTGTGACTTTACTAATGGCAGAAAATGTCAGGCTATGGTTTTAGACTACTGTAGTGGTATGTTTTTGATATGTGTCTGTGTTTCTGTTGTTGTCGAGACTGGATTTTGAGAACAGACCAGTTCTACTTTTTTTTTTTAACAAACAAAATTTAAAGTATTCATAGAATCAGATCATTCATCTCGAGTACATTTCACTAACTTAGCCTAAATATATCTTGCTAACAAGTAAGACCCCAACAACATTAGCTAACGAGCTAACAGCATCATTTCATCATTTCACAAGATAAATAAAACAGCCTACAAGACTTTCTGCTAGCCTTATCAATTAAGGGGACTGTATATTATATATTAATAGGGACTTATCATACACTTTTTAGCAATTTCTACACTTTCAGGCTACATTTACAAGCCACATTGTCCGATTCTAGTCTTTATTTATTTATTTATTTATTTTTAGGGTGGGTTTGCACTAGTGATGCGCGGGTCGTCTGGTAACCCGCGGGTCGGGTTGGGGCGGGTAAAGAAATTGTCACTTTATTTGCGG
>JAQMYG010000012.1:9261527-9273357 GCA_030014215.1 Clariallabes teugelsi | reverse complement strand
CGGAGTACCCGGAGGAAACCCACCAAGCATGGGGAGAACATGCAAACTCCATGCACACAGAGACGGGAATCGAACCCGGACGACACTGGAGGTGCGAGGCGACAGTGCTAACCACTAATCTGTGTAGTGAATTCTAGTAAGATTCAATAGTACAACAGGTGTAAAACAGTCCACTTAACTCGAATGGTTTGGTGCTCTGAATTATTCTGTGTGTAAACTGTGCATGGAATCATTCGGTTATCAGGACCAGTGTGGAAATATGCAATGTCAGTAAAGTGTTCAGTTTTTCACTGTGTGTCTAGTACAGTGAGTCTGAATGCACACACACACACACACACACACACACAGAGAGAGCACAGGGTGCAGCTTGGCTGAGTGTAAACTCACACTGCATGTTATCAGTGCAGTGCCTTACAATAAGCCTGAGCAGTGAAAGTTGAGCCGTGTGCACTGCACCTCTGTCTGTTCAGGAACTACAGTAGTTCGGTCTGTTCTCAGCTGCCATGTTTCCTTTACTCTTGGTTGGACTATATGGAGATTAAGGTACGTGAATAAAAGACTTTATTTTTATTTTATTTGAAACTTTCAGCACGGGTTTGTTGTAAGAGTCCGCGCTGTTTGAACGCGGTAGGCTGGATTTACGCACTTCCTCGTTTCGTCAGGTGCTTCATGTACGGCAGAGTGAAGCTTCACACCGTCCGTGTTTCTACTGTTTACTGCGTCGTCGAAAACAAACAAACAAAAACATCTCGAGTCACTTTTTTCTCACGCGGGACGAATCTAAAGAGGCGCGCGCGAAGTAGAACCTAATGACGGTCCCTGAGTCTGATTAAGGGGCCGTGTGCAAAGTACAGAGCACGAAGCACTGAGTGACTGGAGGACTCGGTGTGTGTGTGTGTGTGTGTGTTGTAACCTGTCCTGTGACTAACCTGTCCTAATGTGTCAATGTGTGGATTCCACTCTCACGGTGTATTATGTTATGCTGGAAATGTTTGGAATGATATTTGTGACGTCATAAGAGTAGAGCAAAACAAGTAGGCACTCACTTCAAAAAACGAATAATTGAATAAAAACCTTCATGTTATCTAAAACATACACGTCCTCATGTGAGAACATGACATTTTCTCCCGACATTATTGTCTATGTACAAAGTATATATCCTTGTGCCATCTTCATATGAACACTCACTCACTCATCGTCTATAACGCTTTATCCTGTATTCAGGGTGGCTGGGACCTGGAGCCTATCCCAGGAGGCTTAGGGCATGAGGCAGGGTAACCATTCCATCCAATCCATTGCAGGGCACACACACACACACACACACATACCTGTACACTCATTCTCACACTATGGACAACTTGGGAACACCAATTAGCCTAACCTGCATATCTTTGGACTGTGGGAGGAAACCGGAGTACCCGGAGGAAACCCATCAAGCACAGGGAGAACATGCAAACTCCATGCACACAGAGACGGGAATCGAGCCTGGCAAGAAATCGAACCCGGACCCTGGAGGTTCAATGCGACAGTGCTAACCACTACACCACCGTGCCGCACGACTTCATACAGTATGAATACTCCGAGGTATAAATATTTTGCCAAACATCTTCCTGGTTGAAGACATTGATTAAATTTATAGTTGAATAAAGTCAGTAGAAATAACAACGGATGCAACAGTAGAGTCCGGGTCTCGTGGATATTGACAAATATGGATAATTTTTTTGTCAAACCTGTTAATTATTGAATTGAAGTGTTTCAATCAGGTCCCTAATCCTTAAAGGCCTTGTGCCTAATCTTAATGCTTCAGCATACCAAGACTTCTTGGACAATGGTATGCTCCCAACTTTGTTCTCCAAATTTGGGGAAGGCCCTTTTCTATTCCAACATGACTCTGCCCTAGTGCACGAAACAAGGACTAGAAAGACATGGTTTGATTTGATGAGTTCGGTTTGGTTGATGAGTTCCCCGACCTCAACCCCTTTAAGCACCTTTGGGATGAACTGGAACGGAGATTGTGAGCCAGGCCTTCTTCTCATCCAACATCAGTGCCTGACCTCATAAATGCTCTACTGAATGAATGGACGCAAATTCCCACAGAAAATCTGCAAAAGGGGAACCAACTCCATATCGAAGTATATGTAATTGAATACAGTGTCATTGCAGGTTTGACCAAATACAGTACTTTGTTCATATAGTGTTGTGTTGGTCTTTCGGATGCTATCGGCAAGGTCTGAACACATTGTTCATATTACTAGATACAGTATTTTTTCTATTTTCTTTGTTGCACACAGATATTTTCATGTCACTTAATGCACTTCTTTGTAATTTCTCTCTGGCCCTTTAAGGTGATCACGGTGGCTCAGTGTTTACCTCTGTCGCCGTGCACCTCTGGGGCTTCGGTTCAAATCTCACCTCATCTCATTTGTTGGTATTCTCCAGGTACTCCGGTTTCCTCCCACATGCAAAGACTGCATCGTAGGCTGATTGGTGTTTAAAATTGCCCACAGTGAAAGGTTGTGTGTGTGTATACCTGTACAGTGCGTCCCCTGCCTTTTGCGCTTTTTTTCACGTTATGATTTTTTAAAAAAATTGTACCACTAATTGTACATTTTTGTGGATGGAATCTCTTTCTTTCCTTGCCATCAGTGTCCACCTGATCTATTTGTGGTTTGCTGGCTGTGGTTTGTATACTAAGACATGAATATACTATGTAAAAGCCATAGGTGATGTGGCTGGGATCATCTGCGGATCTTGTCACTGTAAATCATGTTTCCATGGCTGGGCAGTGTACTGTACTTTTTCAGTCACTTTTTTTTCAGATGCTCCAGACTGAAGGTCAAAGAATTCCCATCGCAAGTTTTACACCGCGGTAGTAAAGTCAAAACAAAACAAAAAAAGTGATAGTGGACATTTCGAATCTTAATTAAGGAAGTGAATTCAGAGAATGAGTTTGCCACGGCATGCTGACAAAAACACAGAAATAATGGGGGACAGCAGCCGTCCTCTGCAGGGCCATGGAAGAGATATTTTCATTGTTTTGAGACTGTATGCATCTTCCCAGGGAGTAAAAAAGCTTTTCCAAGCTTCTTTTTCCTCCAAAAACTACTGCCCGTCCAAAACAAGATTTTCCCACTTCATGCGCTTCCTTTATTGCCCTGACACGCCCGTCATTCTGGAAGAGGGTCAGAACTCATCAGACCACATGACCTTTTTTTTTTTTCCATTGTCCAAAGTCCACTCTTTATGATTCCTAGCAAATTGTAGTGTTTTTTTCCTGATGAGTCTAGAAAGAAGTTTTCAAAAGCTTTTTTACTCCCTGGGTAGATGCAGTCAGACAATGAAAACAACAATTTACATGATTGATATGGGTTTGTGCAGTTAGCTTTGTGCCTGGATGCGTTTGGGTCAAAATTACCCACAACTTAATCTCTGTATATAAATTGCGTTCAAACATCCCTCAACACATTAGTGTGTTTAAATTTTGCATGCATATTTATTACCCTAAATGTGGAAAACTCATTTCACAGAGAAAATGAGAACCAGCCTTTCAGACAGCTTAAAAATAGAAATGGCTCAAAACGATCTGAAGCATAGCAGCAATTGTTTATATAAATGAGAACGATCTTTTTTTTTTTACAAGCTGGTAAATCTTTGAGCGCTTCAAATATTTTTGCAGGTTTAATCTCAGTGTGAATTTATTGTTCATCTCAGAGTTTCTGTGTTCTCATGGTTGTGTAGATCATGATGTAATCACAGCTCTGTGTCATGCATTTAAATCAAAAATAAACATCCACCTGGAGTACCTGTGGAAAACACGTATGCAAATACTGGAAGAACATGTTCTGCCTTAGTAACCCGAGCTGAGGATAGAACCCAGGATCTATGAGGTGACAGAGCCACTTCATGTGCTGTCCATAATAATAACAACACAACAGTCCATTCAGGCAACAAAATGCATACTGTGTGGTAATGTCCCCTTAATCTCTCTTTGCAGTTTAAATCGATTTTTGTTAGTCTTTCAGCTGCTCCTGTCAAATTGGCACAATTTTTTCCATTCCTGGTGCAACCCAACTCTCCCATTTTATCCGGGCCTGGGACGAGACTGGGACTGGAGTTTGGGCATTGGGTGGGAAATGAAACTTATAACTTAAGTGTCATGTCTAAATCATGAATTTTATAAAACAGTTTTACAACAACTTTCTCGATCTTAAGCATGATCATATATGTCTTTGGAGGAGGAGGAGGTACAATTAAAACATTTATTGTATATAAATATCATGGCTGTGAAAATTAACGTGGTAATGTTTGCAGTACACTGCGATTGTTTAACACGTTTTAGGAGATTCACGTTAATGGAGCGTCATTTTTCCTTTCTTGCTAAATTGTAACTGATATTGTTGTTGACGCTGTAACCTTCTTCTGTGTAGTATTATCATTGACCACTAGGGGCGCTCTCTGTAGTTCATCAGTCTTTTTAAATACTTTTTTAAGGCATTTAAATTCTGTTTAGACTGTAGAAATTAATAAGTGTATATCACAATTTATAGTAGAGGAAAACAAAAGCAATGCAACAAAATATAACTATTGTAAGGAATACATTTTATTGAATTGATTGAAATAAATTAAACATTTTAGTTTATTAAACAATTAATTTCAAGCACAGCAGGTCATGCGAGTACTACGTTTTTTTTGGGAGGGGGGATTTGTGGGGACATAATGTCACATGACCTAAGTGCTCACAAAATGTATTTATTACAAACCTGTGGGATTTTATTTAATATATACCTTTTATACCTCAGAGTTCTCCGGTTTCCTTCCACAATTAAAAGACGTTGGCATTCCCAGATTGCCGGTAGTCTGTGAGTGTGTGCATGTGTGTATGTTTGTGTAAATCTCCTGGGATAGGCTCCAGGCTCTCTGCGACCCCGTATACAGTATTAAATGGTATAGATGATGAGTGAGTGAGTGAGTTTAACACAACATCATTTCAAATGTTTTACATGGATAATGCTGAACAGTATAATAAATAAAGAGCTGATGTTTCTTGTTTAACAGACCTGTGTTTCAGTTGTGGGCATTCATGTAAAAAATGAATCCCCTATATGGTAAGGGACAGAGTGATCAGAAGTTAAGTTAAACCTTTATTTGTCACATATACATTACAGCACTGTGAAATTCCTTCTTCGCATATCCCAGTGTAACTGGGGTCAGAGTGCAGGGTCGACCATGATACTGCGCACCTGGAGCAGATAGGGTTAAGGGCCTTGCTCAAGGGCCCAACTGGTGGAAATCTGGTATAGCTTGGGAATCGAATCTTCCGATCTTCCGATCAGTAACTCGGTGACGTATCGCTCTGAGCCACTGCTGCTACTCTTCTGCTACTGTATATGTGTATGCACAACAAGCCATGCAGTAATTGGACTGTGTACCGACGTCAATTATAAAATATACACTCCCAAAGTCGAACTCCACCTATGGCGCATGCATGTATGTACAGTAACCTAAAAATCTTAATTTGTGTGATTTAAAATCCATATTGTGTCCAGACTTGTTGAGATAAATGAAAGGAATTGACACAAAAGGAAGCAGTTTAAAAAAAAAAACTCCTCTTGTTAGAGAGGTGTAGTGATTTTTAATCTGGTTGCTCTACCTGTTTTCCGTGACGAAGCTGCCTGTAAGGAATCCTGAGTGTTTACGGAAGTGCTCCATAATTCATTGTGCGCGGTCACAGCTTAAAGATATGTATATATTTGCCAATTCTTTTTTCAAAGTACAGATCTGTGTCTAAGTTTGGCTGAATACACAATGTTATTTGTTTCAAGCCTAGTTAAAAAGAATCGGGGTAGAAATGTATAATCAGGACCAGGTCGTTGGACTAAGAGGCTAAAGTCAGAGATGTTAGAGAAACAGAGACTGCTTCTCTTATAGCAAGAGAGACAACATGACCAGGATGTGGGACATGGACAGTTCTGGAACGGTAAGACATGATCATCAAACCACTCTGTTGTAGAAAGATGTTAAAAAAAAAAAAAAAAGAAATCAATATCAGGTCTCATATTTGTTATGCAGATTAAAAATAGAAAGTTTCTCCTTGACTACATTGTGAAACGTGTAAGATCCGTGTGAGAGCACTGCTGGTGAAGGTGTTATTCTTTGGCTTAAAGACATTGATCAAGTTGAGCAGTGTAAAAAGACATTACCAGGCACACAACATGTACCTTAACAACATAAGTTAGAGTCTGAGGAGGTTAAGATGTTTATGGAGACTGTAATGAATGAGTGGTGGGAAAAGGCAAGGCTGGGCCTGGTTTCTTTCTCAATCAATAACCGTCACTTCAGGTGATTAAACAAAGACAGATAGAGAGAGAGAGAGAGAGAGAGAGAGAGAGAGAGAAGCACCCTGTAGAGTTGATCTCCATTTGGAATCAGTAAGACATTAATCAGCAGTGATTGAACAAGTGAAAGAGAAATACAATTGTGGGTTGCAATGAATGCGAACGACATGGATTATTTATTGTCGTTTTTTAAAAAAATTATTATTAATGAAAGTGCTATTTAAGAAGCAAAAATAGCCTAAGGACATTTAATGTAATGGAAGTTCAAATTGCACAAAAGGTGAGAAGATCCAACTATTTGTCACATGTACCTTACAGCCCAGACTAGGGCATTGCTGGTGGGGTGGAAGTGGTAGGCTTCTTACCTGCTATGTGGAAACCCTGGGTTCAATTCCCACCCCATGCCCAAACCCCAGCCGGTCCGAAGCCTGGATAAAATGCGAGGGTTTGCGAGGTTTTAGGGTCAGTTAAACCTGCGGCAAGTTGTGCGCGGATCTGATGGTCCACGGATCTGATGGTCCATCAGCAACCTTACAGCAGAGTGAAATGACTTCGATTCCCAGTAAGGAATCTTGGGTATGAGCACAGGGTCAGCCAGGACACAGTGCACCTTGAGCAGATACGTAGGGTTAAGGGGCCTCGCTTAAGGGCTCAACAGCGGTAACTTGGCCTGACCTTCCAATCAGTAACCTTGCCTGTTTGGGCCACCTGTGCTTTTTTCGATTTATCATTATTGGTACTCGACCAGATCACAGCAAAGTGTTACAGACTTGAATCATGAATACCACTCTCTTTCTTCCTATGAGCATGTGTGCAAGTCTTATTATACAGTACCGTCATATGCTATAACGCATTGCTCAACACCTAACTGTTGAATTGTCAAGCTATTTATAAATATCATGTTTAATCCCCTCTTGTCTAATATCTCAAGCGGACCAGCTCTCTTAATCTGTATTTCATCAGAGTTGCCGTCTGGCAGTGTTTTAGTTCGGTCGTTCCAGCCCTGATCCTGCATATTTCACTGTTTTTCTCTCTCTAACACACCCATGTTGACTCGGGAGTGGCCTTTTTATTTATCTGGGCTGAGTTTCCAAAATGCCACAACAGTCAGTGTTAAATGGTTGTGAGCTTCACTCTAAACCCCGAGTCTAATCTCTGTCTCTTTCTCTCACTCTCTCACGCTCCTTTCCTCTTCATGCCGAACAATGGGCGGATTTTGGTTAGACAGAAATTGTATGTTTCTAAAAGCATGCCCCATTGTAAGAGATTTAGTGTTTGAATCCCGATGATGTCTCTCAGTCATCCATGGCTGGTAGTCTGTGAGATTGTAACTGGCCCTTATCTGTGTAGGAAGGCATTTCCTCTCTAGGCCATTACATGCGTCTGTCTAACTTACTTGTATGGAGGGGGGGGGAGCATTAAGTGTCTCCTGCAAGCGTGTTTATTTGGCTTGTTGCATTTCATTGTAAAAAAAAAAAAATATATACAAAATACACATACTGTGTATTAAAACTGATCAGCCGTGCCGTGAGACATCCTGCTGCACCCACTTTAAATGTAGTGACGAGTACCTGTGTACGTTTTGTTGAATTGTTTTTGATGTTACGATAGCGCCCGAGGTTAGCTTGATTAGTTTATCATCAGCCAAGTTGGCTAGACGACATTTCCCTCTACACACCTTAGCTGTGTGTTTTAGCTTTTCAACAGTGTCTGCTGTAGTCTGAGTAAATATACGGGTATAGTGTTGAAGGAACGTGTTAACTGCAGGTCGGCTCACCAATAATATGAGCGTATGGCGTTTGTTTATATTTCATCCATCAGTTTGTGAGCATGTCTAAGCCAAGCGTTGGCGTGGCGGGGAAATTTGCTCAACCTACCAGCCATGGTGGCAGGTGAATAAAACCTGCAAATACAACTTTTGTCCAGCGGCGACGTTCACTGCTGGGGAGAGTGTGTTGTTGCTGTGTTGTTGGTAACTTACCAGTTCGCACGTGAGATCTGTTCATTTAAGGCACGCGTGCCTGTGGGGGATCAGCTACATTATGCTGCTTTATTGTTTTTTTTATGGATGTAAACGATACATTATTAATAGGTTATTTAACTGATTAGAAATGTATTAACTGATCATTTGTTTTGCATCGTATTTCTCCATAGCCTACTTGTACATATCTATTAACTAGGATGTGGTTGCATTCCAGGCTGTGTGCAATATTGGATATTGGATTTGTGGTCTTCATGTCTTTAAATGAGGACTGAGAGATGTGCAGGATTTTCACCAGGATAAAATTTTTTTTGTTCTGTGTAAACTGTTAAGCTTTTGTTAATTTTTTCTGCTAGAATTGTTTAAATGAAATTTAACCTGATTATAAAATGTGCATCTTGTTGCCTTTATTAATTAATTGATCGTTGATTGTTAACGTGTTGAACCATCGTTTTAGATATTGTGCAAAATTTTCAAGCTAATTTTTTTTTTTTCCACTTTTTTTTTTGTTGTTTGTTTTGTTTTTCGCATCTACATCTGTAATAGCATGGAGGTGCTTCAGCACCAGGCATCCTCCCACATCCCTGCTGAGATTTAATTTACATGCGAGCCCTCGCTGAAGTAGATGATGACGAGGTGGCCGAACACAATATCAACACTTTGAATTCCACTCAAGCTTTTGTGATTATGTTAGCGAAAATATAACCTAGCCTATTCACCTGAATGATCATGGTTGAATAGTGTTGTATTGTTTTTCACATGCAGTTACTGCCGGTTACAACATGAAAGTAGCTGGTAGGGGAAAAAAAAAAGAAATGAGTGGCAGGTGGACAAAAAACAAAACAATTTCTAACCCTGACATGTAGGTTCAACCCTGTATTAGATCAACCCACAATATCCACAATGCAGGCACAAACGTGTATTGTGACAGTTTACAGTGACGATGTGGGGAGATCTGACTGGGGCTTTGCAAACTTAACACCACCACCATATTTAGCAGATTTAGAAACTGAGATGCAGTTGTTTTTCTGTTCTGTGACTTTTATTGGCACAAGCGGAGCTTTTAAGGTGGAGCTTGCAAACGGTATTTACCTCTCAAGTGCTCTGTCGTGATTTTTCACATGCATTAGGTCCAAAAAACTTTCATACACACTTACACTTTCATATTTTTATTTTCATTTCTGGACCATTGCACAAGACACTTTAATAAGACACTTTTTTATGCATATTTGCACACCCCCAGTCTTTTTTACTTAATTTCTTTCTTTATTTACACTAAATTTCTAAATTTTTATAAATTTCTGTTTCTTTCTCTATATTTTCTATATTTTGCTATATTGTGAAAATCCTTATTTGTACAGTATATTTGTATTTTTATCCTAGTTACATTTATTTTCTATCGTATTTCTTTTTATTCATGTTTATTTCTTATCTTATGTATAAGCTTTTATTTTTTAAGGTCGCTGGCGGTCGTATAAGCATTTCACTGCATATCGTACTGTGTATGACTGTGTATCTGACAAATAAAATTTGAATTTGAAAAAAAAAATACTCCTTAATACCACCGTCTTATTCCCACCTATGATCATGAATCAGGATCTGTGGCACCATGTAGATTAGAATTAACTGGTTTTCTAAGCCTGTGCTAAGGTGACAGCTTAAGCCTTTATATTGTATTATATCTTACATGTATTTGCACAAGTAAGAACTTAGACAAATTGACTACTGCAAACAAGACAAGAAATCAGAGAAGCACAGACTGACAGCAGGATCCACCCGACTGATCATCCACAAACTAAACACGATGTGAAACGTGGATTTAGTTAGAAACTGAGATGTTCAGAGAAGCACATTATCATTTGTTTACACTACACTACAGTAATGTAAGTGTATGCGCTGTATTTAAGACAAACCTCCCAAATCTGTTTCCCCTGCAAGTGCCCGAAATTCCACAATCCCAAAAAAAAAAAAAAAAAAAAAAAAGTTCAGCGTTTTACTGACTTTCTTTGTCCTGAAGTATTATGTGTCAGTTTCTTTGAGAGAGAGAGAGAGAAAAAAAAAGACTGACTTGTGCTGACAAGCTCGTTGATTTTCGTGCAGCTCTGTAAACCCGCTCGTTATAACAGTGTGTTTATGCTCGGTGCCACTCGGGTGCTTGTTAACAAAGCCGTTGCCACACTGGCACTCGGGTCGGCTTATGCAGGTCAGGAGTTTTGGGTTCCTCAGGTCACAAGGGTCATTGAGTAGAACCAATTATTACAGCCGACACAATCGATTTGAATTTTGAATATTTACGCTGTCAGTCAAAAGTTTCTAAATAGTTTTTTATTTTATTTATGTTTGATGTGTTTTATCAGTTCGATGAAAATGATACAGCGTAGGTGTTACAAGGAAAGATTAAACTTTCTTAAAACTAATACTGTAACTAAATGTTCTCAGATTCTAATGAAACATTAAAGGTGTGTCTATAGGTAAAGGACTCAAAGACAGTGCTAATACTAACTGTAAAGCATAAGCGCCTAGTTATATTAGAATCCAGCACCAAATTGGATTTGATCTGGATTGTTTCAAGTAAAGTTCTGATTTTATTATAACATTAAATTTGAGCAGAGAAAAATACAATTCCAAAGCCTGTATTTTTATTTTTTTTCTTCAATTGTATTGAACCCAAATAAGGTTAGCACTGTCGCCTTGCACCTCGAGGGTCCGGGTTCGATACCCGGCCAGTCTCGATTTCCGCCTCTGTGCATGGTGTTTGCATGTTCTCACCGTGCTTGGTGGGTTTCCTCCGGGTACTCCGGTTTCCTCCCACAGTCCAAAGACATGCAGGTTAGGTTGATTTTCGTTCCCAAATTGCCCGTAGTGTGTGTGTATGTGTAAGTGTGTGTGCCCTGCGATGGATTGGCACCCTGTCCAGGTTGTACCCTGCCTCGTGCCCTAAGTCTCCTGGGATAGGCTCCAGGTCCCCGCGACCCTGAATACAGGATAAAGCGGTATAGAAGATGAATGAGTGAATGAGTGAGTGAACCCAAATAGACACAATGGAATTTCTCTCAACGCAAAACCTTGATCACAGAACAATTTTATAATTTAAGATTTATTCTGCCTAGTCAAAGTAAAAGTCGCATGATCTAAAAGTTTCATTCAGTCACCTTTAGCCTTGATTATGACACATGGCCATTCATGTGTGAAAATAATTCCTTATGCTCCCAGAAGCATGAACTCTTTCACAATTCGAGTTCTCAGATATTTATATATCTGTGGGAAAGTGGAAAAGGAATAGATGTATTTGATAACCTGGTCATTCAGTACGTTCAGGTCATCAGTTGACATTTTATCGCCACATAATGTTACTGAGTCTAGATCTGACCAACTGAAGTAACCCCAGGTCATTTTCATCCAGAGGCTTGTACACTGAGCAGTGTGGCCAGCTTAGTGACTTTGTCGCTAGATTTAGCGACTTTTCAGACCCCCTTGACGACTTTTTTTCAAAAAAGCGCCTAGCGACAAATCT
>JAQMYG010000012.1:9225079-9235760 GCA_030014215.1 Clariallabes teugelsi | reverse complement strand
TGTGGGAGCCCCCTAGTGACGGGGAGGAATTGGACACGACTAAATTAGGGAGAAAATCTGGAAAAAATCCAAAAAAATAATTTACAAAAATAAATAAATACATTTCTCCTAAATCTGTAAACTTTTTCTCCTAAAAACCTAGTTCTTTTCTTGTCAGCTATCTGTGCCAGTAGTTATTAGTCAGTGAAGCGCCAGGAAGGGCATCTGGCCTAAAACCTGTGCCAAGTTGTTGTGCGGATTGATGGTCCACTGTGGCGACCCCTCGGCGGGAGCAGCCGAGAATGGAACAACAGTGATTAGTCAGGGTAGACTGATCGAAATGATCGTTTAATTGAACCTACTGTAGGTTAAATATTTTCACCCTATATTCACCCTATTGTTATGTTTAAAAAAGTTCAAGAGAGGAAAATTGGTTACGCCGTCTGGGTTAGAGGGTCGGTGTTACTCTCACTAACAAATTATGGACATTCCTGTGTACTTGTGTTTGAGGAAACTCCTGGGAACGTTACATTTGTCTGATGATGTAGCTTGAGCAGAGGTTTAAAATGAAGCAGTTGCTGAATTGATATGTTTTAGAGGAAGCACATACTAGGTACAGTATGCAATAGGGAAGAACTAGCTAGTCTAGAAAGTCTAGAACTTGGCAATAAATAAAAACAGACAGACAATGGGGTAAAAAACGTCACCTAAATTGAATGAAATGTTTTCGAGGTTGATGTATTATTCATTTCATGATCTGATCCTGGATTGTTTTTTGGTTTGTTTTTAAGCCTGTAAAGACAGTGAGGTTCTTGACTGAAGACGTCCCTCCACCTGCAACGAGGCTGTCGTCCGTGTCCTCCGGAACGCAAGTCATGAGCAACTCTCAGAGTGGTTCCGCGGCTCTGGAGAACTGGAACCCGTCGGCCATCATAGGTCGAGATGGAAGTACCTCAGTCTTTAAAGACCTAAAAACACTCATGCAAAGAAAAAGTACTATTCAGAATAACGCCAGTGGGGATTGTCTGCCTTTAAGTGGAAAACTGTACACAAGCAACAGCCAGTCTAGTCCCGTCAGGTGAGTGTAATGCATTAGTGCTGCCTTGGAAGAAACATATTAGTTTTTATTATTATTATTATTATTATTATTATTTAACTCACATCTCAGATAATCCGGCAGGCGGTAATGAGAATAAATGGAAAAGCACATTCACCCATTAGACGTGTTTAAATGTGCTAGTCAGATGTGACGTTTTTAATTAAAGGTGGAATGTGATTTCTCCAACATTTCAATTTTTTAGAATTTTTCAACTTAGAGGACACAAATATAACAATGTTAGATAAAACTGCTTATGATTGGCTAGAAGAAAAATTTCACAGCAATTTTAAACATATGCTCAAGTAAGAAGTTTTTTTTTAATGCTGGAGTTAAAAACAGATATACTGTACTGACATACTGTAGGCTTCTGGATGGAGTCAATTTCTTAGTCATGTTCCTTCCTTAACATGATTAAAAAAAATTTTTATTATTCACATGACTAAAAACAAGCCTTATCATTAATATCAAACTTATAATCAGCCAAAACACTGATTTAATCTTTGTTACAGTATACAGTACATGAAAATGTGTGTGCCAAAGAAACTACTTCTGAAGTTAATGCAACATGGAAGTGACTAATCGATCTTGCTTCCCTAAAAATTTTAAGTTGCTAATTTCAACCGTTTTTGCAGAGATGATATTATATGTGCCCTAAAAATGGCCATTTTTCAGCCTTGTACTATCTTGCAAATGACTCACATTTCTTTATGAGTAATGATACTAAAATTGGTGTAAGCTTCTAGAAGCATACGACCTGTAAAAATTGTTGCCTGAATTAAAGCATTTCGTGCAAAATTACGGATTTTTTCTGTAGTGTCCGTAACCATGTCATATTCATGTTGCAATGTCGTAAAAATTTAGCATTTTAGAATTATGCTTTTATTTCAGGGTTATGTCTTTTCATGTGAAATCTAAATTGGCCAAGTTTCATCTGAATGACGATTAAGATCTTTTAAAGTGAGGCAGTTTTTAGCAATTAGTGAATTTGTATACTTGATGCATTGCTAAAATAGCAGTTCTAGTGGTAACCGATTTTCATCCACATGAAGCAATAAAAATCACATTTATCAAATATTTACCGCTCTGTTGAAGTTGTTGTAAATGATCAGTTTAATGAGCAAGACATTTATAACACATTGTCAACTCTTGCATTTGGATTGAGGATGTTGATAATATACATTCACATCTGTTGTTTTAGACACAGGGTGCTAAAGGGATACAATGCAAAGACTGATGCAGAGCTGAACCTGCTGGAGGGAGAGCTGGTGCTGGTCCAAAAGCCTCGGTCAGACAGGAGGGTCCTGGTGAAACAGGAAAAAACTGGAGTGACTGGCATCTTCCAATGCAGTATTCTGGACATATTGGACAAAGTCGGCTGAGTTTGTGTTTTTGTGTGTGTTGTGTGTGTGTGTGTGTGTGTGTGTGTGTGTGTGTTCTGCTATCAGATAGAACATCCTCAGTGTTGCTTTTGGAACCATATTAGAACATGTCACCTGCGTATGAAAAGCAATATGCTCTTTATCTGTTTGTGTGTTTCGGTGTATGGCATGCCTCATCTTATCACAAACACACATATCCCGGATCCTCCTCAAATTAGCCGTGTGTCATTTGTCACTTCTGGGACATACCACTGCCTTTACTCGGGGTTATGAAGGTTAAATGCACATTGGGATTTTCTTAATACAAGGGCAGCTGTTATAGACTCCTGTCCTGAAGGCCAAGAGCACAGGAGAGTTTAGTCTCCTTACTTCCGATTGAATTCATCATTTGAGTACGCAGTACATTTCTATAAGGTGATCGTCAAGAATGGTTCGAGTTGAACACGGCTGAGCTGTTTGTCCAATCATGTACCATGACCTTGTATATAATGGAGAACGTACTAGTCTGCAAGACTTCCGTTTATTTGTATATGAAAGGTTTGCACTTAGGAATGCACTACGTGGTAAATGCAATGAGTTGCTACCTGATCATCCCCATCCATCATTTGCGTTTGTACAGTTACAGTTACAATTACACGTTTTAAAACAGAACCATGAAACCTGCTGTCTTGTTGTCATAGGTAGCCATTCTGATTCTACCCAATATCTGGTGCAAGCCATCTCATTCTGTTTTATGGTGCTTGATTGGACAGCGTAGTGCAGAAATGTTCAACAACGCACGTGTAAGTTATTCAGAAAGTATTGTCCATCGCCCGTTTGTTTTTTACATCACTTAATTTATTCTCATTTTTTAGATGTCAAGACTACACTGTTAAAAACTATTATTAACAATTTAAAAAGGATGGAGGGGTATAGGGAATGTCTGTTGTTTGTTTATTTGTTTGTTTGTTTTCGGGGGGAGGGGGGGGGGGAGTAGTAGAGGGGGCTACATACTGTTCGCTTTGCCTTTTCTGAAACTGAATTATAAAAAAAAACATATTTCTAAACCCATTGCTGTTAAACCCAAGAGCCTTGTGCTGAAAGATATTTTTCTTTTCTTTCTTTCTTTTTTCTTTTCTTTTTTTTTTCTTAAATAAGGTTGTAGTTAATATTTAACACCTAAACTTTCAGGAGCTTTTGAAAAATTCAGGCTTGCACATCCTTATCGTTCCTGTGGATTGGATTGGACACAGCCCTATCTGGCAACCTGGATTTCTATCTAACCTTGCACTTTATACTCTAACTTTACTGCTTTGGTGTTAATTAAAATGCAAATTAAATCCTCTGGTTTATTAGAACTAGAGGAATGGCAAACATAATAATTTTTCATATCATGACTCGCGTGTGTATATGATTTGAGACGCCGTTCTGAATGGGTCGTCTCGGAGCACAAGATCCTGTTGTTTAAATGCAGTACATGTGGTATACTTTTGTCAGTATAACACTGTAAATCCTGTGTAACAGGCACCATTTAATTGACATCAACCCCTTCTAGTTTATTTTTGTAGTCCAGAAATAAATGAACTGTGATAAAACAGTGTGGTTTGGCTTTTTTTGTTTTGTTTTGTTTTGATAGAGTTCTTGTTAATGATGTTATGCATATAAATAAAGTTTAAAGCTACACTACCAGTCAAAAATTTGGACACATCTTCTAACTCCATGGTCTTTTCTGATTTTTATTTCTTTCTACACTGTAAAACAATGCTGACGGCATCCAAAATATACAATAATCTCTTTTGAAAAGTTGATATTGAGATGTTTCCGCTACTTATACTCTGTAAAGCCTTCATAACAGCTCTAATCTGAGGTGCTGGTTGTTAATTGGTGATTTCTGAGGCTGGTAACTCTAAATGAACTGCAGCAGAGGTAAGTCTTTGCCTTGCTTTCCTGGGAAGGTCTTCGTGAGAGACAGTTTCATCATGGTGCTTGATGGGTTTTGCGAATGCACTTGACACAATACTGTTCTTACAAGAACTATTCCAAAACAGCTGATCAGTTTGTCTTAAAACCACAACTTATTTCATAGGTTTTAAATTTCCAGTATTGTTCAAGAATGTAGAAATACAGTATGAATCCAAACTTGTGACTGGTAATGTATGTAAGAGATACTACAGTACTGCTGTAACATAGAACACTGCAGGACAGCCAACGACACACTGCAAAAGATCATCTAACTACTAACTAATACTTAGTGACATTTCTGTAAATGTAGAAAATTTGTCAGATGATCAGTTTTGTGTTTAATCAAAATGTATATCCATACTTTCCAGAAACATTAATAGGAACACCTGTACTCTTACTTGTTCATAATGAACCAAATCTTATCAGCCCATTGTGTGGCAATGGTACATCAGTCACACAAGAGCATCAGTTAATGTCCAGTATCAGAATGGGGGATCAGACCTTAATGACTTTTTTCAGTTCAGTTTTATCGATATAGCTCTTTTAACAGTGGTCAGTAGGGAAAAGGTTTTGAAATATGCAAGGAAATATGTATGAATTATAATGATTATCCCTGATGAGCAAGTCGAGGGTGACAGTGTCGAGGAAAAACTTGCCGAGATGGCAATAGGAAGAAACCTTGAGAATGACCAGACTTAACAGGGAACCCATCCTCATTTGGGTGATATTGGATAGCAGGATTGATCTGCAGTCAACCTGGAAGTTCAGTATACCATGAGAGGTGTTTAAGCTAATATGGAGTCCATGTTAATTATTGGAAATTTGGGTACAGAACTGTTTGGAAGAATTTCAGGCCTGAAGTATTGGGCAACTGCAGTCACAAGCCATCAGAAAACAGCTTACTACTTTTATGGTTGTTGGTGTGATCTGGGATTTAAAAAAAACAAACACATTCTAGCGTTTTCACAGAATGCTGTGAAAAGAAAAATAAATCCAAACTCCGTCAGTCCTGTGGAAAGAAATGCCTTATCAAGAGAGGTGTCAGAGGGATATGGTCAGACTGGTCTTAGCTGACAGAAAGTCAGTATTAACTTAACATGGACCTTACAGGACAGTGAAATTACATTTTCGCATAGCTCAGTTAGGAAGCTGGGGTCAGAGCACAGGGTCAGACAGAATACAAAACCCCTGAAACAGATAGGATTAAAGGCCTTGCTCAAGGGCACAACTGTGGCACATAATGAGGCTTGAACCCCTGACCTTCTGTTCAGTAACCCTCAGCTTTAACCCATTTGAGCCACCGCTGCCACTCCTAGCTTCACTTGTCATGCAGGAAGAGGTTTGTGTCTCCTAGTTCAAGTGAAGGGGAAAATAGTTTAGGTTAGAATCACATATGGGTGTGGTGGTCAGGTGTCCACAAACTTATGGCCATATAGTTTATTTGTTGATAAATAACTTGTCTTTATGCAAATTACATATACATACATAATTTTTTTTTTTTTTTTTAAATCAAACTTTAATTAGCATGTTGCTACAGTACGTGTTCTTGTTTACAGCACAGTACTGATGCAGTGCGTGTGCGCTCGTGCGGGCGCGTGCGGCTGCGTGCGCGAGCTGGTCACTGCGCAGACTCAGTGTATCCCGGTGATAAAAATCCTCCAGCCTGTGCATCTGAGCATGGATCTGAAATAACCTCGGAATCACTGACATTATTCACCTGACAGGATCATCACCTGTTTTTTTTTCTTGCTTAATTAACAACATACTGACGATTCAAAAATGCCGGTAAGCGTGTGTTATTGTTTTTAGCGTTGAAGGGAGGTTCCTCCCTTCCCCATTCGTTTGCCTACTCACTTTAGCCTGCTAGCTTCCCTGCTAAATATCATACTCTTAGCATGTCTACGTCGTATTTACTCAGAATATTGTTTTAAATAGATATATTTAGTGATTTATGTTTGGTATGTGGGTTGGTAGTGCCGTTACTTCTATAAAAATAGCTAGCTAGCCAGTTAGCCAGCTAACACCGTTAGCAAAATACCGATGGTTGTCTAGACAACTAACTTGTGCTAAGCTAGGTTAGCAGAGATGGCATAGCGGCTTCAGTTATGAAGCCTTTTGTTATTTATATATTATTTAATATAGCCATGTAAAATAAATAATCTAATATACTGTTAAATAATATTCGTAAATGGCTAACAGACAGCGAAGTGTGATATCCGCTAGCTGGCTTAGCGACCCAATACACTGCAGCAAAGCGTCCTGTTTATTGTGTTTTATTTCACTTGTGATTTGGTCATGCAGTCAATTCTGTGGCGTTTTTCTCGCAGAGCAACAAGCTTGATAAGCCAGAAAAGTCAGAGGTGAGCGACAACGTGAAGGTGGTGGTGAGATGCCGACCGCTGAACCAGAAAGAGAAGATGATGGGCTACAGACAGTCTGTGGCCGTGGACGAAATCCGAGGAACCATCACCGTGAACAAACTCGAGACGCCCCATGAGCTACCGAAGACCTTCACCTTCGACACGGTGTTCGGGCCCGACAGCAAACAGCTGGACGTGTACAATTTAACAGCCAGGCCCATTATCGATTCCGTGTTGGAGGGATATAACGGTAGGTGACGTCATACAACAGTGGTCGTTACGTGCAACCCTTGATCCCACCCCCTTTGTTACGTGAAAGTGTGGTGATGTCATTGTTATTGAGTTTTTTGTTGTTGTAAACTTTAGCATTTAGGTGTACAAAGCATCGGTTTATGTTGTGTAAAGAGGGACTGTTAATCAAATGCGCATGCTGGTCAATTTGAGTTTAACTGAGTTAGAGACTTTTTAGATGGAACAACTATACAGGTGAAAATCGGCTCGGAGGTGTCCGACCGACGTGAGATAGAAACTGGTGCTCCCCAGGGGAGCATGCTAAGTCCGAACCCATTTTCTATTATGATAAACTATATTTTTGGAAATATTTCAGCACTGACGATGGAGACACAGCGAAGTAATGTTGAACACGTAACCCAGAAACTGCAAAGCGGATTGAATGTTGTTGAAAAATCATTCATAGCAAGGCGGCAGTGCTAACCACTCCACCACCATAACGCCGCTATGAAAATAGAAGTGGAATAATGAACCAAAAGTGAGATATTTGCATTTAATACAGGACAAAGTAGACATGATGATGAGGAGGGAAAGCAAAAAAAAAAAAAGGACGTACAAAATTTACCCGACGTACATAAATTCGTGCATGTATGTGCAGCGTACATCCCAGGAGGCAGAGACAAAAAAAGCAAACAGACAAAATTTTTTTTATAAAAATGAGAGAATGGAGCGAGGTTAGACGATGGCAGACACTGCTTGTTCTTTTAACATAAATTCAATGCTAAAGAACGAGGACAAGGTCGTGGAACATATTAGTTTTATGGGGTGTTTAGCCAATTGTGTTAATCTTCTAGTTTCTAGATAATGTTTGTTGGACTTACAAACGAGCTCTCGCATGTTGCAGACTTAGTGTATTAATTAGCAGACTAAGAATTTGACACAACAACCTTAATAGCACTCTACCTATGGTAGGTTAGCACCCAGTGCTGTATCTGTGAGGAATGCCTTGAGACTTTTGAGCATGTAACTCTTCTTTTTTTTTTTTCTTCTTCCTTGTTGTTTTAACAGCGGTCGGTATTCAGTAAGTTGCAGTACATCCAACTGTAGGTCTCGATATCCCTCATCTTCCCGGCCTCTTAAAAACGATTTTCCATTCCAGAAAAAAAAGTTACTTGAAAAATGTTAAATGCTTCCTTTCCTGATGTTGTCTTGTCTTGCTTTGTGTCTTGAACTCTTCGTCTGTTCTTATCTGGCACTTCCACACACTCCGTGTTCTCTCCTTAGTACTGCTCGGCACCTTTGGTTGAAATCCTGCAAGTTGCATAACCACCACCTATAGATCTCACACTTCCTCAGCTTCCCTGTCCTTTAAATCTGATTTTCCAGTCCAGTTTTTTTTTTCTTTATTGATCAGTGACTCCCTTTTCTAATATACTTTTAATTTATCAATTTGTTAATTTCATGTACTGCTCTCATGATGGAAATATATTAATGAGAGGCTAGACATGATGTCACACATCCAAGAACTAGGGCGATTAGAAGGCAATAGTAAAGGTCTAGAATGTAGTAGTAGGTTATAATGGGGAGTCACTGATCAGAGAAGGAAGAATATAATGGCTTTTAAAAAAAAGACTGGACTGGAAAATCGACTTTAAACTGCCAGGGAGTTGAGGGAGAATGATAGCTGTACTGTAAGTGGTGGTAATGCTTACTGGATGCCAACCACCGTAAAACATGAAACAAGGTTCATTTACATGGACCCCAGTATTTCACTAATAATCAGAATAGTAGTGAAATCAGAATAAAAATCATTATTGGCTGATATTCGATCTAAACACATTGATTAAGCGGCTTCTTTAAAGAGGATGCAAGACTCGTGAGAATTTCCGGGCGCATACCCAAAATGACGTCCCCTTCACCAGCTTGGAAATTCTACAAGGTGTCTGAGAAAGATGGTAAATTTAAAATTTCCAAGTTGTGTGCTAAGGAAGTCTCTCCTGGAGGAAGAAAAAAAAATTCAACAGGATGAACCTCATCAGGTTTTTGAAGATTTAGCCTGAGGGGTAAGAGAGAGAGAGAGAGAGAGCACGAGACCGCTCATCAACCCTACTGCAATGACAGCAGAAAAGTAACGCAGGAAATCAGACGCAAGGGAGTGCTGTTGTAATGTAAATACATAAATGGTATTTGTGGCTGTAAAGTGCCCTCGTGCCTACGACTGCATCAACACCATTTATTACCAACAGATTGTGTTTTTTGTTTTATTTTACCACCTTGTAAGTTTCTCTTTATTTTCCACTTACTCCAATCCATTATAATATCAGCTTCATCAAGTGTTAAATGGAACGCTAGGATGTACAATCCATTGTCCCACACACCAAGTAGTGCACTTGATCAGGAGTTAGAGAAGAATTTGGTGTTAGAAGCTAGTTATCTTTGTAGTTATAAATAAAAGAACACAGACGGTTCAAATGCGATTGTTATCAGATGTGTTATCCTGCTGATACTGTTTCAGAATCAGTCAGTCAACGGTGATCCGCCGCAAAAATGCTGATCAGAGCACCCTTAAAAAATGCACCATGTAAATACTCTGTTTAATAGGTAAATATTACTCATGTCATCAGTTTCACCGATCATTTGAATATGAATATGAGTATGTTCTTTCTGTGCATGTTTTCCCCTCGTCAGGGTAGCATTATCTGACTTGGCCAGTTACAGGGATGGAAATTTTGCGTCCATTCCAGATCTTCTGAAAACTCAGTGAGAACAACTCTCTCCCACATTTTCTTCACTTTTATCCCCCCGGTCTCTGGTACTGAGGAAGGGGCACTGATTGGCTCGCCGCTTCGCATGTAGTGAAGCATCTAACCGATGGATGAGACTGAATTTTTGTAACCAATCATAGCGCAGAGGGTGGATTTTATCAGCAAAGATGAGAAACCTAACTTAACCTCAAATTATCTTCTTTCCCGTTTTAGCCGGCAGAATCAGTGTTACTATTACAGCCCGCAGAACCACTTTACACGTCAAAAAAGTAATATTCTGAACTAGATATGCCTGCTACTTTGTTCGCATGGAATTTAATTGCACACTTATAACCGCGTAAAAAAAAAAAAAAAAAAAAAAAAAAAGTACAACGCCATCTGTTGGATTTTGAAATGAACTAATTCTTTTTTTATTCAAGGTCAATTTTTATAAATGTTTTTAATGATATGAGGGTGTTTTTCCATTTAAATTTCAAAATAGCATATATTCTCTTCCTGTGGGAAACAGGTTTTGCGATGAAACAAAGCCTATGTGTTACCTCAAGCTCGGCCAAATACACCTGTGAAAACCCCATTAAAATTCATTCAGTAGTTTTTACAGGATGCATGCACAAACAGACGGACAAAAATTCCAAGAACTACAGTATGGCAAAAAAGTATTTTGTCAGCCACCAATTGTGCAAGTTCTCCCACTTAAAAAAATGAGAGAGGCCTTTAATTTTCATCATAGGTATACCTCAACTATGAGAGACAAAATAAGAAAAAAGAATCCAGAAACTCACATTGTAGGATTTTTAATGAATTAATTTGTAAAGTCCTCAGTAAAATAAGTATTCGGTCACCGACAAAAAAGCAAGATTTCTGTCTCTCACAGACCTGTAACAACTTCTTTAAGAGGCTCCTCTGTCCTCCACTCGTTACCTGTAT
>JAQMYG010000012.1:9195339-9206627 GCA_030014215.1 Clariallabes teugelsi | reverse complement strand
GAGTTGATACTTCAACTTCTAAAGAAGTCTTTTTAAACCCTAGTATCCATACTTCTACTCAAGTAATGAATGTGAATGCTTTTGACCCCACTGCATATTTGTAGGCGAGGATGTGAACAGAGCAGTAAGAGAGGATTTTCATGTATTATTAGTTTTTTTCATTTACTTTTTAGGCAAAATCTGTAAAATAATATAGATGTATTTTTAATTACAAACATGTGCAAATAGAGTTACTGATGTGTTCATTTAGTCAGATATTTGTGTATTTTTTAAAATTTTTTATCTGAGTCAGTATAATTAACACTTGAGGCATGACTGTCTGTTATTTCCAGGAGAAGAGATCTCGGGGTCAGAGGGCAGCGGCTCTGAGGACATGGATGAAGGGGAGGATGAGGCCGCAGACGGTGGAGAGAGATGCAGGAAACGACGAGGTCAGTGTCTGCCGCTGTCCTGAACACTGTATTAGATTCCAGTGATCAGATAATAAGTTAATGAACTGATGAAATTGGTCCTCATATTGGTGACAGGCACGTACACTCTTACTCATATACAAGTGAAATGCATAGGGGATTTTCAAATGGTTCTGATGACGTTCAGTCATCATATTATTATACCTAGTGGCTTTTCTTGGAATTTGGGCAAGGCACAAATATTTAACTGTATTTAATATTTAATGATACAGTAAAGATATAGGAGTTTCTTATAAAATCGGTCGATGAATGGTAAGAATCATGATCTCAGATTTAATTTAGCTGTTTTTTATATATATATATATATATAATTTTTTATATATTTAAAAAAGAGAAATAGGATAAGATGCACAACCCTGGCACAAACCAAAAAACTGACAGCATTACTTTTAAAATTTAAAAAAGTAATGATCAAAATATGAGGCATAAAATATTTTCAAACCTTCAAAGCCAGAAAAGCATTGTGCCCAGAAAGCAAAACATATTTTGAGCTTCATTCACCCAGAGGAGCCTCAGAGAAAGAGGAAAATACACCAAAGCATGTTTTAAATCAAATGCTCGATATGCTACAGGTGTTTCTCATGTTTTGGTGATTTTGTACGAGATCCTGAGGTCTCCTTAATATCTGCGACTAATAACAATGCCTTGACTGGCATGGGCTGTCGTTATGTCTCCGTATTGCATCCCTAAAATTGTTGAATGAAATCTAAATTAGTGAATGCCTATACATAAGAATTTGCGAAAAAAATAACAAATACACAAGAGAAGCATCTACAGTATCTGTGGGAACTGTTCACACACAATCACAACCACTGGCACATTCCAGGAACTGGGTGGAAGTTATTACCACAACCCCCGTCTGATCATGGCTTGGCGTACTGAGAAAACTTTCTACCCTGATAGTATCCAAGCCCTAGTGAAATGCTGAGATAAGTGCATTCGTGTAGCAGGGGATTATATAGAGAAATAAAGGGAGTTTTTACTCTCATAACTATGTTCTCTTATCCTGCACGATCAAAAGTCCCAGTTTGACATGAACGCCCTGTGTCTGTAAATGATAATCACATAGTCGTTGATGCAGACTATGTATCTATCTATCTATTTATTTATTTATCTGTTTATCCATCCATCCATCCATCCATCCATCATATTACACAAATTAACCAAGACAATGACATTTTGAGGACATGATGATGTAGGATATATCTATATATAAATATAGCATTTGATCCATATCGCCATATCACTCCTACATTCCACTACAGTCATGAATGGATAAGCCGTACCGTAATTAATGCAGAAAATGTACTGTGAAATATTTAAAGTAGCATCTGGGTGAGTGACACTTAAAAAGAGAACTGGATGGTAGATGCGGCTTTGATTGTCTTCCTCTTACCTTCGTTGTAAATTCTGAAAGGAGATAAGAAGCTCAGTAGTTCCTACCTGGCTGTAAATACATTGTGGCCGCTTTCTGACTGCTGTGCTTCTCTGTAATCTAGGATATGAATATGCATCAATATGACTGTATAATCCACTCTGCTGTATTATTCACATTCTTACAGCACTAATGTGGACTTAAATCCTAATCTATGATACAATCTGCAACATATCATGATTATGTAACCTGTTGCAGAGCATTACGAGAGGTTTTGTTTTCACATCATTAATACTTACATGGTGATGAAAGTGATCTGCAAGCAGTGTGGACTGAATGGGCGGTCGCTTATGCTTCATATCCAAAGAAAATTCTGGTACAGGCACATTGGCACACTCTCCTCCCATATGTCTATTCACCGTGTGCCATAACTACAGGACATTGACAAAGCTCACAGCAAAGGCAAAGAGAGAGAGGGATAAGAGGCACAGACAGCTTAAAATGAGCTTACAGAAAATCAGAGAAGGTACAGTAGTACCTAGGTGGAAGTGTTCTAGTCATCAAACCACAAAGAGACAATGGTTACATCACTGCCAGGCATAAACTCTCTATACCAAGGCAAACTGATGCCTGGTAACTGAAACAAACACAACTTTTGAGTCATAACAGAGAGTGGTGTATGTACGTACATTTAAACCCCCTTTTACTTTTAGTGATTTCATGCATATTAGCGCTGGAATATGCATGGACTGTTTACTTTAACATTTGACCTAAGTTTAATGTTGGCGAATTTTAGCTTAAATAAATGGTTATTTTAAACAAGCGTTTTCCGTTTGTTGCCAACTTTCTTCAACTGTCTTCTGCATCTCGTTTGCCTGGTGAGTATTAAAAAAAACAAAACAAAACAAAAAAAAAACAGTTACTGATCACTGCTAGGAAATGTACCTGCATACAAGGTATGCTATGCAAAATGTACTTATTAGTATCGATGTCTGTTTATATCTGCAGAATTTAATATCTGCAGAATTTTTTTCAAAGCAAAACAAAAACCAATCTAGAATTAGTTCCCTAAGGCCTTGCTCAGATATATCTAGATTGGAATCAGATTGCTTTCATGTAGTCTGAAAAGTAAAAAAAAATAAAAAATAAGATTTTGATTAATAATAATTATTCCCACTGTATCGAAGGCACTGCCTCTGGCCCTTGTACAGCCACAGGTGCATTCCCACCTACCTCCTAATTATGATTGTTGGCCAATCAAAAACTTTACAAAGTCATTACATTAATTTCTGAGACTTTGGTATATATAAACTTCTGACCTGCTGGAATTATAATTTTGTTAATTAAAAAAAAAAATTCTGCTGCTAATTGATTTCAGACTTATGAAGTGCAGCATAAGCAAAAGCTACAGATATCATTTAGAGTGGAAAATGTGAGCTGCTAATAGTAAATCTGCCTTTGAGTGTGGGTGTAGGTATTTATGACGGAGAGAGTGACAGAACAAGGGAAAAGAACAGTTCTTTTACTTTCATTAATAATTAGTCCGACTCTGAATAAATTTTGTCTAGCAATAGACCCTCAAGAGTTTTTGTCTTCTACTTAATTACTCATAAGCTGAAATCCTAGCTAGATGTTTTTAAACTAAGTTAGAAGCACACTTAGGGGATTCTTCAAAGCTTTATGAATGCAGCCCTGATGTGTGAAGCAAATTGGATTTCCCTGCAGTCTGAACAAGACCTGAATGTATCTGGATCATATTCAGTTTTCATTTAGTCCTGTTATACAGAAATAAAGTAGGACCTTGTGTATATCCCTCGTGTATACATCGCTGTCTGAGTAGACAGCTGATTGACGACATAAGAACGCTTAACATGCTAACAATTAATTTTTTTTTTTATCTGGGTCAATCACAGCCCAACAGGATCTGATGAAAATCTTTGATCTATCTTTCATGTGTGCATTTGTCATTCCTGCAGACTCAAGTGGGTTTTTGCTGCGGTCAGGTGTAAGCTCTGATTTGGCATTCTCACTCATTTAGAGACCTATTTAATACGCAGTTGAGGCCAAACGTTCATGGGCTTAAAACATTTAAACGTTTTTTTTTTTTTTTTAATCTCTGCAGACTGTCACCATGAATTTCCTGTGTTCTGTCAGTTTGGATGTGTTATAGAATAACACATAAAATTCAGATTTAATTCAGGTTTGCAGATTTAATTTTTTTTCACAAAATCAGGGTTAAATGTTTTTGTTAGTACTCGGTGCCTTTGCCTTTCAATTTGTTAAATATGACTCAAATGCTTGGTTTAGCTTTTCACAGTATTTTGTTGGAGATTTTGGCCCATTCCTCTTGAGAGAACAAGTGTAACTCTGGCAGATTTTTGGGACTGTTGGTCACATGTGCTGTATACAGTTCAGTCCACTAATGTTCTATTCAGATCAGGGCTAAATGTTGGCTGCTGAAATAATAATAATTATTCCCACTGTATCGAAGGCACTGCCTCTGGCCCTTGTACTGCCACAGGTGCATTCCCACCTACTGTACCTCCTAATTATGATTGTTGGCCAATCAAAAACTTTACAAAGTCAATATATTAATTTCTGAGACCCGCTGGAATTCTAATATTGTTAATTTTTAAAAAAAATAAATAAATAAATTCTGCTGCCAATTGATTTTTAATTACCTTTGATGTAAACAAAATCAATTCCCTAATTGAAATGTACACAGATCAACCATCACATTCAAAAACCATTCGACCTAATATAGTGTATTTATTATATAAGTCGCTCTTGTTTTGCCTAAACAGCTTCGATCCTTCAAGGCATGGACTTCACAAGTCATCTGATGGTTTGCTGGTATCTGGCACCAAGACATCATCAGCAGATTTTTTTAATTCCTGTAAATTGCTATTTGGAGAACCCATGTATCGGACTTGTTTGTCCAGGACATCTCACAGATGTTTGATTGGATTGAAATCTGGGGAATATGGTCAAGTCAACACTTTGAATCCTTTGTCATGTTCCTCATCCCATTCCACTGCCGTTAGGCAATAACATTGTCATGAAGAGGTGTACTTGTTCTGCAACAGCTACATGAATACCCAGACCCAGTGTTTCTGACTAGACCCTTGCCTAAAGCATCACAACATTTTTGCCGGCTTACCTTTTCCTCACTGGTGGATCCTAGTACATCCTGGTGCCATCTTAATCGCAGGTAAACGACTCACAGACACCCAGCTGTCTGCATGATACGGTAAAAGAAACCGTGATTGATCGAACCAGGCGGTCTTCTTCCACTGCTTCATGGTCCATTGTAGATGCTTTCAGCCATAGAGAGGAGTCAAGATGGGCAAGAAGAACAGTCTACAGCTACATAGTTCCATACACACCAAGGTTTTTTTGTTTTTTTTTTTTTTTTTTTTAAATCAGAGCCAGAATTAAACTAGCTGATGGGTTAGCCTTCACCCCACACATCCATTGGTGAGCACTGGTTGCACATGACCCTTTCATTAATTTACTGCCTGTTTTCCCTTGGACCACTTTACAGGTTATAACCACTGCATGCCAGGAACGCAAGATCTGGCGTTTTGGAGATGCTCTGACCCTGTCAATAAAGTGTAAAAAAAAATTTGGCCATTGTCAGAGTTGCTCAGATCCTTGTGTTTGCCCATTTGTCTTGTGAACTGATAGCTCAGTTAATGCCTAATAAATCCCACCCCTTGACAGCTGCCATTGTAATGAGATATGAATGTTATTCACCTCAACCTCTTGGTGTATGGTAGGTAACATGAAAGTGGAACTGATCTTGAATATCTTTGGCCTATTAAGCTGACTTTTTTCCTTCTTCAGTACTGCATTAATATCTTTTCTCCTCCAAATTCAAGGTGGAGTTTGTTGTGCAAGTCTTGATAGCAACTTTACCTCCTGTCCTCTATTAACCTGAGATTAGGAGATATTTACTCTCTGTAAATATCATTAGGAGATATTTAGATATTTATTGCATTAGGAGATATTTACTCTCTGTATCTTCTAATATCTTTTAATGCAAAACACCTATATTTGACTGTAGAATTTGCCATCTCGACAGTAGCTGATTTCCTCACAGATTGTGGAAATATTGTAGCAGGTGCTGTTAATATAACACCATGGTTTGTTTGTTTAGCTTTATACATTACTGCACACACAATGGAAATGTATTTGTCAGTCTACTTCTGTTAAATGAATGGTGCAAAATTACAAAATAATTGTAGACATTTCGAAGTGCCATGTGAATTCGATTTATGCTTTAATGTAGTCAACTATTCCATCCACATGCTATGTTGTACATAAGAATGAGTACAAAATGTGTGTGATCCTAGCTTGTGATATAGAGATGTGGTGAGTTGTGGGGGTTGCATCCGTCCACATGACTAGTATGATCACAGATAAGAAATAAACACTTGCAAAATGGTATGATTCAGTATTAGTCTAAATGTTTTTTGGGGCCACTTGTTTTTGAGGAGGAGTTGCTACTGACTAGGTGAGACACGTCTTTATCAACACTTCTGTTTCATCGAGACACTCCTGTATGAACCATCAAGCAGCAGTGACTTCTTAAATAAACTGTACATTTAGGAATAATATTGCCTTAAAAAAAAAAATTTTTTTTAATACTTACTTGAATATACAGGGTGTCCGAAAAATTTTTACATCATTTGAATTATGAATATCTGAGTAACTACATGTCCTAGGCAAAAGAAATTAAATAGGCCTCATGTTAATTTTTTATTTATTTATTTATTTTTCAAAATTCCAATAACATAATCAAACAGATATAGATTTTATAACGGATTTCACAAAGCTTCAAAAATGTTCAATATGCGCATCGCCTGTGACATGACACAAGTCGGTAGTCCATCTCCTGCCAAACACGCTGTAGCATATCTTGCTTTACATTCTCCAGTGCCTTGCTTGTAGGAAGAGGGGGGGGGGGGTGATAAAGACCAGTCCTTTCAACTTACATGTCAGATCCAAAAATATACAACAGTACTTTTTTTTAAACTCATTGAATGAACTCGAGTTTGAGATCATTTGAGCGAGCATTGTTGTTAGACCATGAAATTCTGTCTCATTTTTTGGGACACCCTGTATATGAATATGTATGTGGCAGTGGGTGTTCGGATAAGCGTGTCTATGTTAGGATTATAGATATGGAAGGGGAAAAGTGGTGATGGTATACCTACCCATGCGCCAAAGCTAGTTATATACAAGTGGTGTGCCATTCTGAAATATGATGTAATGACTTTGCCTTAAAAATTCCACTGTGAATGAGCCGTATAGTTTGATTTACTTTGTTTACATTCGTTCCCCCAGGAAAGAAGAAGATGTCCCCAGACAAGATGGCAGAGATGCAGGCAAAGATCGAGGAGGAGCGGAAGGCCCTGGAGGCCAAGCTGGACATGGAGGAAGAGGAACGTAATAAAGCACGGGCAGAGCTGGAGAAAAGAGAGAAAGATCTTCTCAAAGCTCAGTGAGTCCCTTCTGAGGCAGTTTCCAAACACCCACAGTTAACTATAGAAACCTATCTTACTGTTCTTCTGATAACGGTGGTATTGCTTGTCAAAGACATAATCTCAGATAATAATTAGTTCTGTGTATGAACTGACGCATAAGTGGGAAGTTAGAACTGTGACTCATGTCATTTTCGACCTTTTCGACCGAGCTACGAAGTAAATTAGTAATAGTTTGTTTATTGTTGATTTGAGACCATTTGTTGATTGAGACCTTCATGACTTTATGAGTAGGTGTTCCATGTGGGGGCCGGTTTGTTACAAAGGTTAGATGTTCAATTCAGTTTTATTTGTTCAGCGCTTTTAACAGTCGTCATCGTCACAAAGTAGTTTAATCAAAATAAATTTTGGAAGTTTGTATGAAGATATGCCAAATGCTGCAAAAGTCTTGGATTGGATTTTATCTGAAGAACCTGAAAGCCTAATTTATAGAACATGATCTTAATCGTTTAAGATTATTAGGTATTAATAAAATCCCATGTGGCGGCACCGTGGTGTAGTAGTCAGCACTGTCGCCTTGCACCTCCAGGGATCGGGTTCGATTCCCGGCCAGGCTCGATTCCCGTCTCTGTGTGCATGTTCCCTTAGTGGGTTTCCTTCGGGTACTCCGGTTTCCTCCCATAGTCCAAAGATATGCAGGTCAGGCTAATTGGCGTTCCCAAATTGCCTGTACTGTGTGAGTGTATGTGTGTGTGCCCTGTAATGGATTGGCACCCTAGGGTCCAGGGTGTACTCCGCCTCATGCCCTAAGCCTCCTGGCATAGGCTCCCCCTCCCCCACCTCCCGCGATCCTGAATACAGGATAAAGCGGTATAGAAGATGAGATAAGAAAATCCCATGTTAGTTTGTAAAGAAAGCAGAACTAAAGCACACGCAAACTCATTTCGTTTTCAGGCAGGAACACCAGCTTTTACTTGAGAAGTTATCTGCTTTAGAGAAAAAGGTAATTGTTGGAGGAGTTGACTTGCTGGCCAAGGCAGAGGAGCAGGAGAAGCTTCTAGAAGAATCCAACAACGAGCTGGAGGAGCGACGGAAAAGAGCCGAGCAGCTCCGTAGAGAACTGGAAGAGAAGGAGGTAGGCATTCCTCTCTTCACTTTGTATAAACTGAGCACGAAAAAGAATTGGAGCAGGTCAGTCAATTTTTTTTTTTTTTAACACGTTCAATTCTTTTTCAAGTTAAGTTCATAGGAGGATTGTTTTTGTTCTGGATTGTTCTAACTACTTAGTATGTATGTGCTCTCCTTGTGTCTTACACTAGCAAGAGCGTTTGGACATTGAGGAGAAGTACACCAGTTTGCAGGAGGAAGCCCAAGGGAAGACCAAGAAACTGAAAAAAGTCTGGACCATGTTGATGGCAGCAAAATCAGAGGTATGCTGAAATGTCCGTTATAACTTTCTATGTTAAAACACCTGAGATCTTCCTTTTGTTGACGTATGAGACTCGCTCACACGTTTTGGAGCATGCCTATGGGTATTTGTGCTCATTCAGCCACAAGAGCAATAATAGGGTCAGGCACTGATGTTCCTGCTGGAAGAGGTTTTGGGCCTGTTGGTTTGAGTGAAGGGAAATTTTAATTTTATAGCATACAAAGGCATTCTGCACAATTATTTGCTGTACAGTTTGTGACAAGAACCACGTATTGTCAGGTGTTCACATACTTTTTGCACATCAGTAATTTTTATTGGACCACCTTTTGCTTTGATTATGGCAGTTGCATTGCATTTGATAAGCTTATGCAATGTATTCATTGTACGTGTTGAAATGCTTCTACCTTTACCATTAAATATAGCTGAATTACACTATTTTTAACAATTTGTACACTAACAAAATTTCACTAAGTGTTCAACTGTTTAATCTTTGTTCATTCTTGATGTTTCATTTCTTCCTGGAAGAAGAGGGTTTACTACTATCCCTCCAATTTTTTTAGTAATGCAAAAAGTAATTTAGTAATTCTAAACCCAATTTGTGTTTTTTTTTTTTTTTTTTTTTTTTTTTTTTTACCCTAATAAAATAATTTGACCCTTCTGAACCAGAGGAACATCTTTGCCACGACCACAGGATATGTCTCCTGTCATGGTTGTAGAAATGAGAAGCTACTCACTGCATCGATAATAAGCTGAACCATGTTAATCACTGTAGTAATTATATAATATAATAGTTCAGTTTGGTTTAATTTTATTTGTATAGCTTTAACTGTGTAGATATTGGCACAAAGCAGCTATGCAGAAATCCGGGTATAGATTTGGACCTCTCTTAAACAATGAAGGAAAAAACTAGAGAGGAAGCAGACGTGAGAGAGAAATATCAGATAGTGTGATTATAAATAATCATTACAGTATTCAGTAATTTAGAGGGGGGTAAAGGACAATTGAAAGAATGTCCTGTATATGCTTATAAAAAGTCCTGGGATGAGCACAGAACATGTTTTTATGATTATAGCAGCAGTTCCAAGTGAACTGATCCACAGAATCCAGGCATCCAAGCAGGGATAAGTTTGAAGTTTGCTTTTCTGTTCTAGATGGCGGATCTGCAGCAGGAACATCACCGAGAGATCGAGGGCCTGCTGGAGAACATTCGCCAGCTCAGCAGGGAACTCCGTCTGCAAATGCTAATCATTGACAATTTTATCCCTCAGGAATACCAGGTATGATTATATACAACCAGAGCATGTTGTTAACATTTTATCGAGTTAAAATATACAAGTGTACCGGAGTAATGTAGAAGCTTAAATCTCTTAAAATACCTTGAATTTGTGCACTGTTTTTGAAATTTGAAACGAGCTCGATTTTTATAGGTGAATGGAGAATCGTTGTTTTTAAAAGATTGCAGTTTCTGATTTGATTTTGACTCTTGAGACGTACTCAGTCTAACTTTCGTGTGTGCTCTAGGAAATGATTGAGAATTACGTACACTGGAATGAAGACATAGGGGAATGGCAACTGGTGCGTGCCCAACATATCCTTTCAATTCATGTGGATTGATGAATACATTGCGGATTCTAATTGCACTAAACTAAAATCTTTCTTTTGTTAGAAATGTGTGGCTTACACTGGGAACAACATGAGGAAACAAACCCCCGTGCCAGACAAAAAGGAAAAGGATGTAAATGCCACTTATGTTTCTGTAATGCACTTTTATAGCGTGTTGGACCATTGAAAAGATTATGCTCATCGAGTGTTGCGTTTGTGTTTGTTTCAGCCTTTCGAGGTGGATCTGTCCCATGTGTACCTCGCGTATACGGAGGAGAGCATGCGCCAGTCCTTGATGAGGCTCGAAAGGCCTAGGACCTCGAAGAGTGGCAAGGCCAGACCTAAGACTGGGCGCAGGTCAGATCTTAAATGTACTAAAAGAGTAGGCATTTACTGATTAAATTTTTTTTTACTGATTCCTCTGTTCATTAAAGTGGTGCAGCCATTTATTTAGTTCTCTCGACTTTACACTTCAGGTCCAACCCAGAGATACTTCAGGCCTTTCACTCAGCTCACATGTTTCTTCCTGTTGTTATATACATGATCTCTCATTAACCCATTAAAACTGACAGGAGTGCCAGCAATCACATTTGTAGATCTCCATTTAAGTGTGACCAGAATCATAACAAAAAAACGTAGCACCATAATTCTTTTCAGATACAAAAGTCAGGGACTTTCCACACTGATAACGAGCCTCCGACATGCTCCTGTGATGCCTTTTCCCCCCCGAACGTACACATGCAAATTGTGCGCGTATGCATTTCCAGCAAAAACACTAAAAAGCATTGCATGTCTGTTGTATAGATTCGAGGAGTGCAGATACGTCTTCAGGGTGCATGCCATAGAGACATACACTACCGTTCAAAAGTTTGGGATCACTTTCTAACTCCATGATGGTTCCTGATTTTTATTTCTTTCTACATTGT
>JAQMYG010000012.1:9130089-9150183 GCA_030014215.1 Clariallabes teugelsi | reverse complement strand
GTGTCTGTTGTAAGACCCGAAACACCCCGGGAGTCCAGGAAACAACACTGATGATGTGTCCAAGGTTGTGCATCAGATGATGTTTTCTGTAACAAAAAAAAAAAAAAATAGTATTACAAATTGTTTAAAAAAATATTTAGTATACAAAATATTTAATATTGTGCTGTGTTGTAGTATCAAATGTACTTACTAAAATATTATGGTTAAATCATAAATTATTAGAATTTTATATGCTAGACCATTTTTTCATGTGTTTCAGCAACCTACATTGCAGTGTTTAGGTCTTCCTCGACAAGAATCTGAGAACTGAGAATATACAATTTGCAGGTCATTGACCTTGTTTTATTTAGATATATTCAACTTTGCATCACTGGAAATGAAAACACAAAGAATATATCTTACCTCAGGTGATAAGATGTCTTACATATATGTCACATGTTCAGTAATTTCTTTTAAAGTTGTCTTTTGAAGTTTACATTCTTCTGGCACATGATGTACTGTACAGTATGGCTGTAATCACCACAGTGATGAAAAGAAACCCAGCAAGATCTTCTTGGTGCTGCTGGTTCCAGTGCAGTTATCTGTTCTTACTTCTGTTCTGGTTTGTGTGTCTTCATCACCTCTCCCTTCTTATAATGTTGTGAGGGAGGTGAATGTAAACCTCCCCAATGTAATGGAAACTTTCCTTGATTATAATCTCAATGATAACTTCTAAAAGTACAGTATATCAGTTCAGAAATGGAAGCTAATTTCACCATCACATACAGTTTTTTTTTTTTTTTTTTTTGCAGTAGAAATGTTTACAAAATAAAGTAAAATAAATTTCATACTGAAATAATACACTGCTCAAAGGAGGTGTATACAAAGATTAGATTATAACATCAAATCAATTAAACGTCTTGAATATTAATTTGGTCAGTTAAGAAGCTGAGGGAGTTGTTAATCAGTTTCAGCTGCTTTGGTGTTAATGAAATTAAGAACAGATGCACTAGAAGGGCAACAATGAGACAACCCCCAAAACAGGAATGGTTTTACAGCTGGAGGCCAGTGACATTTCACCTGTTTTGCATTTGGCTAGGGTCAGTGTCACTACTAGTAGCATGAGGCAATACCTGGACCCTACTGAGATTGTAAATCCAGTCCAACTCCTCTAGGATGGCACAAAAATATAGGCCATTGCAAGAAGGTTTGCTGTGTCTCCCCGCTCAGTTTCAAGAGCATGGAGAAGATTCCAGGAGACCCGCAGTTACTGTAGGACAGCTGGACAGGGCCGTAAAAGGTCCATAGCCCTTAAAGCTTAGAGCAGTTTATAGCCATTATTTGGTTCTCTGTGGTTTATTTTTATTTATTTATTTATTTATTTTTTAACATATATACTGCTCAGGATTGTGCAGTATAGTGTAATATCCTTTTTTTTTTTTTCAGCACAAAAGAGGCTATATGATGAACAGAACGTTAGTCCATTTTACCCAACTTCACAAACATGAGCAAAAAATTGGAAACTGGGTAACACAGGCAAAGTAATTGCACGGATACACATGATCTTGTGTTTTTATGGTTGTTTTTGGTTGTTTCTGTGACCATTAAAAATGATAATATTAGGCTTATTTTTAGAGTTCTACATTTGTTCTAACCTTATTCCCATATTCCTGTAGTGATAAAATTTAGCCTTTATATACGTAAAGATAACTTTTGTTCTACCTGACTGTGCAGGACTGAACTAATTAGATTTTTTTATTCATTTAAAAAAATATATTTTTTAATTCATTATTTTCTATATATATCTATTCAAGTGAGGACTTTAATTCTGAAAAGCAGTCATATAGTTCCAGTAACAGGGAGTTCAATTAGTACCGCAGTACTATCAGCAGAATAGTGGCTGCGTTCCATTCTGTAGTGTACTTCACAGGGTGCTCCCTAGTCCCTGCTCCGTTTGCAGGGAATGGCAGTGAAGGGAACTTCCCTCAACAAAATTCCACCATTTGGAACACTCTGCAAAGTCACCAGCGCTGACATCACTTCCTCCGTGCGTTACCATGGTAACATAAGCCACTCCGATACCTGTGGCCTCTGCCGTGAAAATTTTGCACTACGGACATTTAATATTGAATATTTATTGAAACAAAATCTGATACCATTATAAAACATACTATTGAAAAATGTATAACTTGTAAATAAATCATTGATTAATTAGAATAACAACTGATTAAAGATGTATGGAGATTTATTAATTTTTTAATTTTTATAATTTTTTTTATACCGATTACTAGCCTATATAATACTAAGGATTTCCCGAAATCAGATTTAACATGGTTGAATACCCTGTGAAGTATACTGTACTTCGCAGGGTACTTCAGGCCGATTGGAACGCACCTACTGTAGCTGTTCTGATTGAGGCTCATTCTAAATATCATCTTTCTTTGCTTCTGTTAGACGCAATGTCTGTATGTATACAATGTTGAGTATATTGTGTGATACATATAAGAATGTTATTTTGATACAATTGTTTTTTTTTATGCTTTTACAGTTTCACAGTTGAATTATAAACTTCAGAAACGACTTGATGTCTCCAGCGAGGTTCTTTGAGTTACTGTTTAACTGGATAGTTAGGTGTCAGAGTCCAACACGGCCAGTATACTGACATATCCAAATCTACAGGTTGAAGTCTGAAGCCTCTCCATTAACACAAACCAGCAAGGCTTCTATATAAGCACTTTTTTAAAATTTTTATCTTCATTTACCTATGCTGAGTCGCCGGCAAGCATCTGTGCTGCTTGAGTTTTATTAACCCATCTGCAGGCCTGGTATCTGCTCCTTTGTGCAAGGAGGAACAGGATAAATTCTGCCAGATCCCTATAAAATGACCTCCGACAGGCCACTAGTATAAATGTTTTTGACCAAACAATCACAAACAGAATTCATGAGGGGGGCCTGAGGGCCCGACATCCTCTACTGGACCCTGGGCTCTTAATTGCCATTTGGCAAAGAACACCAGAATTTGCAGGTCTGGCACTGGTGCCCTGTGCTGTTCAGAGATGAGAGTAGGTTCACCCTGCACACATGTGACAGACGTGAAATGGTCTGGAGAAGCAACAGAGAATGTTATGCCGCCTGTAACATTATTCAGCATGATTGGTTTGGTGGTAGATCAATAATGGTCTGGGGATGCATGGTGGGACGCACAAATCTACTGGCTAGATAACAGCACCCTGACTTCCATTAGATAAGGGATAAAATCCTTGAACTCTACCATTGTCAGACCACAATGTCATGTGTCGAGAGTATGCAGGCAGTTTCTGGAGGTTGAAGGAATTGATACGATTGACTTGCACCCACACTTGCCTAACCTAAATCCAGTTCACTCCTGGGACATTATACAGTATGTTGGTCCATTTGACACTGCCAGGTTGCAAGTCAGATTGTCCAGGACTTCAGTGATGCCCTGGTCTAGATCTGGGAGGAGATACGCCGGGATGCATACAAGCACGAGGGGGCCATACAAACTACAAACTTGGGTTGCTGCAATGAAATTTCAGCAAAATGTACTACCCTTTTTAATTATTTTGTGTGTTAGATATGATGTGTCTTTGACTTCAGCCCTCTGTAGGTTGATTATTTTCAATTCCATCAAACAATGTGGCATCCTTTTGTTCCTGACACATTACCCAGTCCATATCAGTATAGTTATCCAGCATGTTCCTTTAATTTTTTGAGCAGTGTATTTGGAGTCTATTCTCACTTCATTCATTCATTCATTCATTCATTTAATTCAATCATTCATACACCATGGAAAGATGACACTGTAGTTGCAGTTTGCTACAGCCAGTCCTCCTACTGACACATTCTTGGAAGGTGGGAATAAACTGAGGAACTCAGAAGAAACCCATACAGACACAAAGAGAACAGTATTAATATTTTTGTTTTAATTTCCTCCCCCAGAATTTTTTTTCTCAGACCATGCTACCCATGATTATAATAGCGTTCTACATGGTTATGGTTACTGTGGTTTAATGATAATGTTTTACAGTATGTGATATGAATTCATATTACAGTATATGGTTACTACGGCAAAACATGATAATTTCTTTATGCTCTCTGAATTAATTGGAAGTCCTTCATGAGTGTCTATTTTATTTCGGTGATGCCACCTTTGTGGCAAGATTCTTGAAATCTTGCAAACAGTTACTAATAGTTAATGTAGAGAATTTAAGGGACTGATTTAATATTATTCATGATGATTGTATGGTTCAGCACAACAACACAAATCTTCTATTTTGTGTAGCTGTTCTGCTGAATGAGGCTGAAGTGAAAAGCTCACTGTTTTAATTACCACTATAGAAATGGATATCAACATTAGTTTAGGCTCTGAAACTTCTCCTTTATGCTAAAAGATTGGCAGTATTCTCTCAAATATTACCTAGACCAGGTAAAAACGTTCCCATCCAACCATATTTTTAAGCCTTTAAGATTTTAAATATAGTTATAGACAAATGCTGCATACACCTACAACTTAATTAAAACAGAAACCCATATGATGGTATGTGTGTAAAAATAAGATTAGGTCATGCCTAAGCTCAGTGGTTAGTTTGTTTATAAAATTTAGGGCCTTCCAAATGGTATTAATAATTGTAGGACAATATGGACTTAATAATTCTAGGATCACGTCACGGGTTCTTGAGTAAATGTGCAGCCACGGGTGGGGTGTTTCTCCAGATGTGGCGCATCTGTCCAGAACTCCGTGGTGTAGTCGCCTGTGGATCTGCCTGTTCAGAACAGTGCAATGTGTCCTCATGAGACCCAAGCTGAAACTGTGTTCCTCTGGATTGTACCCCTCCCAGGTCACTAAATAGTGGGTGGCTCCACGGGGGCATCCTGAGTCTAATATTTGTCTTAACATGAAGGCCGGGGCCCCGTCCAGAATACGGGGTGGGAAGGTGGGAATACTTCGCTATTCACCACCTTGGTATAGAACCTAGTGTTTTTTTTTTTTTATTTGCCCTCCATTTCTTTTGCGCCATGCCATGGCCGGTTGTTCTGGGGGATAAGGAGAGTGGCCTGCTTTTGGTTTGAATGGGCCTTGGGGACAGGTCAGTTGCATGACCAGAAGATCTCTTGAGAGTGTCTCTTGGAGAATGCTTCCTTGCCGTCCCAGTAGTCCGGAGAGGCCACTGACAGGTCTACTGGGACAGGAAGTGCTGGCACTGGCACTGAAGGACTGGCCTTCAGGCAGCTCTGGGCACAATGAGGCCCCAGCTGGAGACAGATTTTTAGTTCTGGCTCCTGGGTTACCCCAAAATGAAATTCGAGCCGTAACATGACTGGGGCCATCTGCTGGGTTTTACAGGTAAACGACTGGCCATCCAGGGAGACCACTGAGATGGGGGAATGGAGTGAACTAACTGGTGTGCCCAGTGTCTAGGCTATCCTTCCATCAATAAATGAACCCAATAAGTGCCTCCAATTTGGCTCTCTGAGCCCCAGCACTTGAGCTTATGGCAGGCAGGAAGAGCCCTACATGGTGGGGTCTAGTTCAGTATTGAGCCCACCTCCAGCGATGACCCAATCTGTGGCTTTCCACACACATTCATAGCTTGCCCTCTTGGGACTGCGTGGGCCACGACCTGGCAACGCCCAACTGCATGGGCTCTCCCATGTCCTCCTCAGACTCTGCCCCAGGGGGTAGTGGGGTTCTGAGTCTCCGGGCAGAAGTGAAGCTTCATGCCTGTAGCTGGGGTAGCACCTGGCTAGATGCTTGGTGCACCAGTCCCAGTACTCAGCCCGATGCTCACAGAGGTAATATTTCATTCTCACTGCTAGCCTATACAGCCCCTCCAGATCCTCTGGGAGTTCATGCGAGTAGTAGAACAAAGCCCTAAGTGCATTGATGAAGGCATTTAAGGTGGAACGCTCTGAGAGAAAGTTCTGCCACACTGCAGTCGCCCACTCCAGCACTCTGCCTGTAAGCAGAGACATAATAAAAGCAATCTTGGCACTTTCAGATGGAAAGAGGGACAGTTGCATTTGAAATATAAGTGAGTACTGCAGTATAAAATCATAAAATTTCTCTGGCTTACCCCGAAAATGGCTGGGTAGTGGGTAGTTGCGTTTAGGCCACCAGAGGGTGTAATTGCGCCTCTGAGCCGGAAGTGCAAGTCAATTCTGGAGTCAACTTGGAAATTGTATGTGACAGGTGCCTCGAGCTGCACAAAGCTTCAGATGGTATGATAATTCTGTCAAGTGGCGTGGTACTTGACGGGAGCGCCGCAAGATGTAATAATGAATTTAAGCACCCTTGTGCAGGTCTTCACATTTGAAAATAACGTGAGTTTATTAATTATACTCAGATGATACTGAAAACAAAATCTGAAACACAAAACACAAAGCTTCCTTGATTCCTTAAGACAGGGTTATGCTTTAGTAACTAAAATATTAATCTCCCTTGTATAGTCAAGTCAGACATACTCTATTTCTCTTCATATTTCTATTTTCTTTTGGCTTTTCACTTCTCTTTTTCTAAGACCACCTTTCTTTTCTTTTCTTTATCTTTTCACTCAGACTTTTCTTTTCCTTCGCCACGGACTGTGTGGACTTCTCTTTTTAATACTTTAAAGTATCAAAATAAAATAACACTTATTTAACAGGACAACATTGCTTTAGGTGTGTCTACTGTATTGTTTTATTTTTTAGTTAAGAATGATGCAGATTATGTTGCTGATATTACTAGCAAACCATCATATCTTCCAATTATTTTTTGGGACACAGTCTCAGTGTTTAAGTCTAGGCTAAAAACTTATTTATTTAGCCAAGCATTTTTGGAAATAGATTTGTCTTGGGTAAAGGAGCAGATCTGGGGGACTCATGGACGTAGAGTATTACGGTGAACTAGTATGTTTAGATGTTGTCTTCCCCCACTCTCATTGATCACTCGGGTTTGTTGGCCGCTTTACACCTCAGTTCCCCCTCATGTCTCTGTTTTCTTCTGGCTCTCCCTTTTAGTTAAGCTGTCATAGTTAGTCCCTGCTTGCACTCTACACTAAATATACATTCACTTCATATATTGTGTGCCTGTGACCATACCTAACTGCTATCTCTCCTTCTCTTCTGCTCTCTGGACCTGTTTAACTCGTCCTGGTGCCCCGCTTCTGGTTGGAGATCTTGTTGAGTTGAGTCTGGTTCCTCTAAAGGTTTCTTTCTAACTGCCATCTCAGGGAGACTCTCCCTGCCACTGTCGCCGTCGTCCTTGGCTTGCTCATTAGTGACAATCTTATCATTTTGATTCATACAATTTCACATTTCATACAAACTTAAATAACTCTTTTGATTGTCTAAAGCTGCTTTGCGACAATGTCAATTGTTAAAAGCGCTACACAAATAAAACTGAATTGAATTGAATATCAGGCCATTGTGCTTACTGTGTCAGTACACAATTTTTCAATTCTGCATTCTTCTACAAGAATTCTTACATTTTTGTAGACTGAACAGCCAATAAAGAAAATAACAATGTTTTTAAAGTAATGTTTTTCTTAACATTCATGGTACATTATGTGAAATAGGAGATAGCAAAAATGTGAATTTATTTTCACATTATATGTAAATATATGTGAAATAAAGAGAGATAACACAAGAGCATTCACTGTTTCATGGTAAAGGCTTCATTTGTAAGCTTACCTGTAACCATATGAATGAATAAAGCCGTGGCAGCCCACAGTCACCACTTTTAAAGTTTGCCATGCTCTTAATCATTTTCTATTTTTGTAAACTCATCTGTTAAGCTAATTCACTCACTCACTCACGCATCATCTATGCCGCTTTATCCTGTATTCAGGGTTTCATGGGGGCCTGGAGCCTATCCCAGGAGACTTAATGCATGAGGCAGGGTACACCCTGGACAGGGAGCCAATCCATCGCAGGGCACACACACACATACTGTATACACACACACACACACAAAGGCAATTTGGGAACATCAAATTAGGTCTTTGGACTGTGGGAGGAAACCGTAGTACCCGGAGAAAACCCACCAAGCACGGGGAGAAAATGCACACAGAGACAGTAATCGAACCTGGCCGGGAATCAAACCCAGACCCTGTAGGTGCAAGGCGACAGTGCTAACCACTACACCACCTTGCTGCCCGTAAAGTTCACTGTGTAATTTTAGCATGTTTATGTACAACAAAACACCATTGTGACTCAAAGAAAACACAAATATTCTCTATAAGTTTACTTCTAGTAAAAAAATAAATGCTTTTTCAAAACTATAAAAACCATGTTCTAAGTTTGCTGTCAAAACTGTTGCCCTCAGTTAAATCTCGGCGCATGCAGTCTACCTTCCAGGATTAAGATGTTGAAATAGGAAAATGTCAAGGCATCCTAAATCCATAGTATCAGGATAAACCTCCTTTAATTCCTTGAATGATTTTTTTATTTATTTCTTGAGTAAATGTCAATAACGGCAATTTCATGAAGCCAGTTAATGTTTCCTTTAAACATTACCTGTAGCAGTTACTATAAGACACAACACATGCTCCTTGTTTTATCTGCTTTTATTGTTTAAATAGCATTTGTATTTACATTTTTCCAAATATTTCAATCTCTGAGTAATGGAATACCACATTATTAAACTAATTATGAAAAGGGGAACAAACATTTTTGCCAAATTAATTAAGAATGTGCGAAATGCTAATTTAACACATTAAAATACTTTACATTAAAATGATTGATGGTGAAATACAGTACACCCTAAGATCCCAAAACTTTAGGCTTTTGAATGCTCCTTTTGAGCACACAGGTGTATGTTATCCAGAAGTTGGTGAAGTTTAACTCGGTCCTCTGATGACGGGTCCTTGCAGTTAATGTCCTGCAATAAAACAGTGACAGTTCATTCAAACTAAATGAAATGTTTTTTAAACTAAAACTGTTGTGACTTCTTAACAAAGAAATTTACAGATTAAAATGTTTTACGGATGTTACAGTACGTCATGCTCGAATGTCTTATTTAACTGCTTGATTTTTTTCCCTGTAACCTTTTAGAGAAAGAGAGAATAACACCTTATTTACAAGTTGACAAAAGTTTTTCTTATTTGTTGGAGTTTGGATTAAATCTATAAATTTACTGACTATGACTATAAGAAATTGATCAAATATACATTCAGTAATGATTGGTAAGTACTTTACAAACTTCTTTAGAAGACATAGTAAAGGTTAATGTCTATACGTTACAGTCACTTACTCTGGTGTAGGCTACAAGTTTCCTGGGGAGCAGCCAGTCTTTTTCCTGTAGTCCGAGATCTTCTGCTTTATACCCTGAAAGGATATTGCCTGCTTTGCAGAAGTTCTTATGCTGGAGGATCACATTAAAGTATAGTTAAATTTAACAGCAATTATTATATAAAATTATAAAATAAGTGAAATCTATTTTCTCCAACTTACAGTGCAGTGTTCAGTCGTGATCACATTTTGAACAAAAATCTGAAAATGTTTACGATGAAATATTAATACATCAATGACTATATTTTGTCTTACAAATAATCTCTAGTCATTTTTTATTGATGGAATTGAAACCCAAATTAATTTTACCTCTGCTTTTAGCTGATCTTTTATGTCCTTTACACTTTCAATGATTTCTCTTAAAATCACGTGCTGAAGTTTACGTTCCTCTGCATGAGGTGCTGCAGTAACCGCCGCTGTGGCGAGGAGAAGAAGCAAGAAGATCTTCATAGTGCTGCTTGTTTCAAATTTTCCGGAACAGTCAGAGTTCACCGCATCCAGTGCTGTGTGTCTTCTTCACCCGTCTCCTCTTATAGTATTGAGAGAGGATGTGAGATCGCTTACCACTTATGCCTGATATACCTGCTGATATCTTAAGATCATATTGATTAACCGTCAGAAACTGCAGCTAACCACATGTCACTATTCGTACAGTGTTCCAGAGAATGAATCGCTATCATTTTTAAACAATTCTGTCACTGACTGTATGTCACTTTATCAAGTCTTGAATGTATCTACCTAAGGCCTGACCCTATGGAAAAAATAAATGCAATACTATTTTACTGGTGGAAAAATCATTATATAATGTGTCCAGGCTATTTGTTCTTTATATGTACTTTCTATACTTGATTTATGCTGAGACAATACAATTTAATTAAATTCAGATTTATGTATAAACGTTTTTCATACTTTCCGGATGCACTGTAGCGCTTTTAACAGTGGTCATTGTCACACAGCAGCTTTGAAAGATTAAAATAAGGGAAATGACTTGGGAAGTAAAGTGGGAGAAAATTGTATAAATCATAATTTTCAGTTTGTCCCTCATGAGCACAGTGGCAAGAAAAAACTCCCTGAGATGACAATAGGAAGACAACTTGAAGGGAACCAGACTCAACAGGGAGCCCATCCACATTTGGGTGATATCAGAGAGCAGGGAATCATCTGCAGTCATACTGTGCGTTAGGAGGCTATAAGTTCAGTATAATGGGAAAGGTATTTAAGTTAATATCCATTCTATGTTGGAGACTTGGGTACAAAACTGTTTGGGGGAATTTCAGTCCGAAACTATTGAGTGACTGTAGTCATAAGCCATAAGTGGAAAAAGTAGGGGAAAAAAGCATATCCTGCTGCATGATGCTATACAAACAAGTACTGTAGGTCATTAATTGAGAAGACATGAAAAGCACAAAACCTTTTCACATCTAGGTGACGCTGCATACAGATGTGCAACTTGTCTATATGAGGTATCATTTTGTATCGTATTGCATCACTTAGGACACATACTGTATACCTCCTTATCTGTGAATAAACATTTAGACATCATGTGCAAGCATATGTGTCTCTCTCCAGGTCAGCAAGCGTATTGAAACACCATACATCATTTGGTCTTCCTAGATTTTAAACTTAACAGTAGGTCTCTAACCTCATTAGCCATTGTGCTTTCAAATCCTTTATCCTACCCTACCGTAAGCACATGCCGTAAGTACACTCAATAACATGTTACTGTACATCAACCATGAATGTGTTACAAAGCTGTTTATTTGTCATAAAATCATCTTTTTGATTTTTAAATGTGTAAATATTTGCATGTATATGCTGGCTTTGTTGTACAAAGCAGGCTGATAATGGAATGTGGAGGAATATTGTAGCATGTTTTTGACAAGGAAGCACAACTTGTCAGAACATCGGATGCAAACGTTGAGGTTTTTGAATATTGACTACTGGAAGCCAAAATTTTCAGAGACAGCCAGTTTGATTTGTAGGACTAGTGGAAAGAGGCAGACCTGCCAGGAGTGAGTTGCAGTAGTGAGTTGAAGACTAACAAAAAAAATAAATAAATAACAAGTCACTGAACAAGCACCTGATTAGACTGTTTGGAAATTTCCAAAATTTTCAGAGGCAGCCATTTTGATTTGTATGACTAATGGATCAAGTGGTGAGCATCGGTGTGATTTTGTTCAAATTAACGTGATAGCTGGTGAAAAGTTTTCCAAGACAGTGTTCTAGTAGTAGTCTGGATTCAATCCAGTGGAATCAATCTCTGTGATGTGACACATCAAAGCTGAAATTTTACATATTACTGAAGTCCATGGACAGTAATGATAAGCACCAGTAGCCCATTGTTCAATTTTTTAAATATATTTTCTGTACAGGGTGTTAAGAATTATCATTAGTAGGAGTAGATAGCATGATTATAAATAATTTATAAACTATAACTTTATATGATAGTTAAATAAGGCAAAATGTGTTAACAGAAACTTATCACGATTAGCTTGCACAATCGATGAATAAATTCTGAGCAAAATATGGTCTGGTGAGGCCCTACTCTTAGAACAACATGTAGTTACCTTAAATTTAAACACAACTTAAACTTAAGCTAAAGACTAAACTAAGGCTAACAATCTAACCAGATTCAAATATGGTCTTTGCTGTACAATGCAAAAAATATATAAATAAATAAATCACACTAATTTACAGTTCACTATATGTTAATTGTTTTGAGATGATTCAAGTACTCTTTTACCTTGTAATTTATTCATTTATTTTAAATAATTAATTTGCAGAATTTACGTAAAAGGAGACTTGCTAATATGAACCTTGGTTTCTAGCAATTTATCAAATCAACTGGAATGAACAGCAGTTTGGTTTTTACTGCGATTAAGTTTCAGCAGATGAGCCGCCATCCAGGATGAGATGTTTGGCAGGCATGCTGAGATCCGGGTGGAACCCTCAATGTCTGAGGGAGGAAAGGAGAGAATGAGTTGCGTGTTATCTGTATAAGAATGGTATAAAACGCCAGATGAGGATATGACCTCACCATTGTTTTTATTAAACAATAAATGCAGAGGGTACTGAGCCAAGTACTGAGCCTTGTGGGACACCATTGGAAAGTCTGTTTGGAGTAGATGCGGATACTCTCTGCGGAGACTTGCTAATATGAACCTTGGTTTCTAGCAATTTACTGCAGATTAATATATACAGATCTGCCATAACATTAACACCACATAACATTAACACAACAACATTGATCACCAACCACACACCGGTAACCTTGTGACTTTGGCATCCTACAGCCAAAAGGCCCACCTGTCCTGTCCAATCCCACAATAAAGCCAATGCAAAACATACCACTAAAGTGCCACGGACGATAGGCACAAGCACACCCAGTTCATTGCAGTCTACCATGTACTGGGCCCAGTCCGCCGTTCAGTCATCAAAATTTCCCAGATCACAATCAGACATAGCATCCATGGGATGCATAGGATAACCAAATTTGATCGATGTAGGCCGCACTCCGCAACCTTCCAGACATCACATCACAACTCCAGAGGCCCTGTGGAGCCATGACAGCTGACGAGGTGGCCCAAGGGAAACCTAAAACCTAGGCGGTTATAATGTTTATGGACTTAATGTTACTGCTGATCAGTGTATATAAATTACAATTCACTGCTGCTTTATACATGGTTAACTTTAATATAATAGATTTTTTTCAATCGTATGCATGAGTTTACTAGCTATTTAACTATTTAACAGTTAAGTCAAAAAATGACATCCTGTAACTGGGATACATTTACGTACATTTAGGCATTTGGCAGATGCTGTTATTCAGAGAAACTTACAAAAGTGCTTTGAAGTTTGTCATTGGATAGATCCTTACCTGGTTACTAGGTTACTAACTAAGTACGCTCAGCCAAACACTGTTTTTTATTTGAGTGGGGGATTAATCCAAATATCTAAGAAACAAATAGGTTGTTGCTTAAAGATTGCCAGTGACTCAGCAGACATCTAGAGGAAGTTTGTTCCACCACCTACTGTAGGTGCCAGAACAGAAAACAGCCTGGATGCATGTCTTCCTCGAGCTACCGAGAGATGGTGGGTCTGGTCGAGCAGTGCTATAGGATTAGAGGGAATGTGGTGTGGTGCAGGCTGTGATACAGTAGGTGTACTGTAAGTGAGTGCTAGGCCATTTTTAGCTTTTAAGGCTAACAGCAGTGTTTTGAATGATGTGGACAGCCTCAGGAAGACAGTGCAGGGTGGAGAAGTGGGGTTGCGTGAGAGAACTTAGGTTGAAAACAAGCCATGCCAGCTGCGTTCTGGATCAGTTGCAGAGGATGAATGGTGGAAAGAGGCAGACCTGCCAGGAGTGAGTTGCAGTAGTCCAGTCTAACAAAAAAAACAAAAATAACAAGTGACTGAATAAACACCTGAGTAGAATTTACGAATTCTTCTGCTGTTGTAAAGAAGAAATGACAAGAGCGAGTAAGATTAGCAATGTCTGTGGAAAACGGCAGTTGATTGTCCAGAGTTACTTCAAGGTTGTGGGCAGTGACTGAAGGAATGATACGATTCTTTTCCAGGGAGATCATAAGATCCTGACAGGGGGATGAATCAACTGGAATGAACAGCAGTTTTGTTTTACTGCGATTAAGTTTCAGCAGATGAGCCGCCATCCAGGATGAGATGTTTGGCAGGCATGCTGAGATCCGGGTGGAACCCTCAATGTCTGAGGGAGGAAAGGAGAGAATGAGTTGCGTGTTATCTGTATAAGAATGGTATAAAACGCCAGATGAGGATATGACCTCACCATTGTTTTTATTAAACAATAAATGCAGAGGGTACTGAGCCAAGTACTGAGCCTTGTGGGACACCATTGGAAAGTCTGTTTGGAGTAGATGCGGATACTCTTCCTGTCATCTCATGTGATCGAACTTCCTGGTAGGAAGCAAATCATTGCCATGCTGTGCCACAGGTTCCAAGGCTTGTAAGGATAGCCAAGAGAACCTTGTGGTGTACCGTTTACCGTGTCAAATGCAGCTGAGCGGGCCAGAAGGATGAGGACAGATGGCATAGCTGATCTAGCAGCATGGAGCTTCTCAGTGACAGAGAAGAGCATAGTAAGAGACAAGATCTGCAAGAATGCATAGTCAGAGGATAGGGCAGCCAGTGTAGAGGAGTTCTGAGGGGATATCCAGGTCTCAGTTAGGGTAAAAATCTAAATCAAAAGAGTAGTTGGCAGCTAGGGCTGAGATATATATCATTTTTATAAATGTATAATTATAGTAGCTGATAGGAGGCAATGACAGAGCTGTATTACTGGAACATTTTGCATGAACCGTTCTTGGGATGCTCTATAACAACTTGTTTATTTTGTTGTTGTTTTTTTAGAACTCTGTAACTTTTTCCACTTTTATGGAGTTTTGAGCTTGTCATTAAATAAGAATAAGCTGTGCACCAAAACATGCTGGGTAATTTACAGCTGATTATCATATATCGATGTATGTACACGAAGATGAAGAAAGTTTCTGCTACCCAAACGTCTGCCAGGAAATAGGTTGGTTTGGCCTTATACAGATTGAGGAAAAAAACGTTTTAATGATGAGCATCTCAGTAACTGCAACTTTAACCACAGCTGCTTGCAGAAGAGACATAAAGCAATAAAATGATAAGGAACTCTACACAAAACTGAAAATGCTGACATCCTAAACACAAAATTGTGGCTCACTGTAATGCCTCATCTGATATATAACCTTCTTTGACTGTTAGCATCCATATCTTATATGTTTTCCTAGGTAAGCAATTTAGTACATCAGGTTTTCACTTCTCAGAAGGTGTCTTAGGTTTATAATCCATAAACATGCTACATTTTCTTCAAACGTGTGTAAATATTTTTGGACGTTTAGTTTTTATTGCTCATTTTCAGACATACAGTGCTGTGCATAATTCTTGATCCACCCCCCATTTCTTCATATTTTGCTTCCAAAGTGCCACAATTTCTTTTAATTTTAATGTAGTCTTGAGGTATATATATTTTTGGCTTACATTTTGGCAAGTTTTTTGCTCTCATTTCCAGTACAGTTCACTAAGTTTTCTGATTACACAGTAACTCTGGATGGCCTTTCCGTTTCATCTCGTGCAGCAGTAAAAGACCTTGGTGTGACTATTAATGTCAATCTTGTAAATAATATCACTAGGATAGCCTTCTTTCATCTCAGAAATATTACCAAGATAAGTCACCTCTAAGGTGAATTGCTCTAATGCCTTACATAAGTGCATAAACAAGCTCCATTTAATCCAGACTCCAGCAACCAGAGTCCTCACTAGAAGCAGAAGAGACTGCATTGGCTTCCAGTGAAATGTCACACTGATTTTAAAATACTACTATTGACCTATAAAGCATTAAATGTTCTTGCACCACAGTACCTGAGTAAACTGCTACTACTATGATCAGGATGTAGGCTGCCTGTTTGTACCTCTTGTTATGAGATTACAGCAGGGGACAAAGCTTTTTTTTTAACGAAGCCCCACAATTTTGGAATTGCCTTTCACTTATTGTTGAGGATGCTGGGGACAGTTTCAATTAACCATGAAGATGGTTTTGGACTCTGCTGATGCAGACAACTGTTCTCTGATGGATTGTGACTGCAGTTTCTCAATAGTTCAGGATTGAAATTACCTCAAACAGTTTTGTATCTGAGCGTCCAATAATGAATGCGGACTCCATATTAACTTAAATAACTCACCTGTTATACTGAAGTACAAGCTTCCTATAACACAAAGTACGGCGGCAAATCAATTCCCTCCTATCTGATATCACCCAAATGAGGGTGGATTCCCTGGTGAGTCTGGTTTCTCTCAAGGTTTTTTCCTATTGTCATCTCAGGGAGTTTTTCCTTGTCACTGTCATCCATCTTTAACTTAAAAAGTGTGGCGTGGCTCAAGACCTTGCACAGTAATGTATGCTAAAGTGAAATGTCAGAAAAAGGTGATATGATGGCTTTAGATTTTCTCTAAAATGTATTATTGACATCTCAATCAGCAGTTGTGCGGACACAACATTTTACCATAAAAAGAAGACTATGGTTTAGCACAAACACTCAGTAGTACACCAGTGGAAATTCTTTATACAGTATATTCTTTATTATAAAGGAGGGCCCTTTATTCCAATAGTTTAAACTAATCTTACAATCACAGTTATTTAGAACTATAATGCCTCTGAGAGATTTTCTTGACTACTGTACATGTAATGTTTACTTTTTCACCACTGTGCTCCTTCCCATGTTTTGTGTGTTGGTCAAGCCAATGAGTTCCGTCAAACAGAGAAGCTACCATTTGTATTCAATCAGGATTACTGACAGGAGGTAGAGAGGCCTTGGGCTTGACACATCGAAAAACATTTTTTGGACTTTCAGCACCACTGAATTAATAATCTAAGTGGGTTTTTATAATTTTTATCCTATATGTATACCTTTTACCATCTGTTGATGTTAGACTATTAAATTGCAGTAAATTAAACCTTGTGTAACAAGTTCCTGAGGGTTTCTTGTATGACAGATGCATTACAGTCATTTTATTGTGGTTAAAGAACAGATCAAAGAAATCGCATACATACAGTAAATATTTAAATTCAAAAAAAATTTGTCACATACATAGTCATACATACTACGATATGCAGTGAGAGGCGGTCGTATAAACATTTCACTGCATATCGTACTGTGTATGACTGTGTATCTGACAAATAAAATTTGAATTTGAATATTACATATTATTTTACACATTACATATTTTATCCTTTTTGATCAGACATTTTAGAGGGATTTTTACTTTATCGTGTTTGCTCTACTGTGGTGGCATCTTACTGAGAATTTCACTGCATTTGCTGTGCTTTATTGTGTTCTCTACTGTGGAAGCAGCTTAGAGGGCACTTTATTATATTTGCTCTACTGTAGGGGCAACTTACAGGGCACAACATTGTGTTTGTTCTTCTGGAGGGGCACCTTACAAGGCACTTTATCTTGATTGCTCCACTGTAGGGTTATCTTGGAGGACAATTTATTACATTTGCTCTCCTGTGGGAGCATCATAGATGTAATTTTAGAACTTTTTTCTCCTGCAAATGTACTTTAAAGGGCATTTTTATCAAATTTCTCAACTGTGAATGTGCCTTGCGGAGCAACCCTGCGTCCCATAGTTCAACAAAACCTATCAATAAAACATTGGTGATGGGGTAGCCAAAGTTGGGCCAGTTCAATAAACAATTTGAGCCTCTGGGTTTTGGGCTAAAGATTAAACATTGTTGTTTTTCTGATTATCCATAATTATCATTTGTGTACAACCTTTTTTATGATACTAAAGATACAGTATTATTATCATATCATCTTTGTAGATTATGATTTAAAATCTTTTTCAAATTTTTTAAAAAGTTTTACTTTTTCTTCAAATTTCAATCTGGTTCATGGTTCACTGTAATGGATTCAAAACCTATTCCATCAACCCATTTAAATTATAGCCTTTGGCAGATACCTTTATCCAAGTTTCAGTGTATTACCAGTTAGACAGCTGCAAGCAGTCAGACTGTAGCAATGGGGTGTAGCTGCACTCTGGATTAACTTTAGATGTCAGATGGCACATGGGGCAGACCTGCCAAGAGTAAGTTGTTATAAATCAGAGACCTATACATCATCAGGGCAAAAAACTTCTTATCAACCATGTCTTTGTTAAACAGCCATTATAGAGTCAATACAGGAAAGTTTAAACAGGTCAACCTGTTATTGCTACAGGTTTAGTTCCTGGTTGTTCAACTCTTATTTTACAGTAATATAACCTGTTATGCTCCTGGAAGCATGGACTATATATTAGCCTTAATTTTATTCATTTTTGTGAATGGCATATTCGGGGCAATAAAAAAAAAATGAGACAAACATGTACCTTCTTGGGCTGAACTCATAGCATTATGACTGGCAGAAAACAACCAACTCGCTAAATTCATCATTGTATTAAGGATTGATGGTGTCAGTATCAGCATGGAATGCAGGTGCTTCTCATCAAAGAGGGGCAGTGAGAAAGGTCAGAAATAAGGGAAGGATGAATTCAACTAAATACAGAGAAGTACTTGAACAAAAAAAAACAGCTTCAGAAGGCTCAACTTTCAGCATGGCACTGGTCTAAAGCACACAGCTAAGACAACACTGGAACAAGGTTTATTCTGAATGCCTGTAAGAGTCCCAGCCAAAGCTCAGATTTATGCCCAATAGGACATCTGTTGAGAGACCCGAAGATGGCAATTCACTGTGAAGTCAATATTCTTGAGCTTGGGAGGATCTGCCAGAAGAAAAGAAAAATCATAATATATTCATTTTTTATATATACATTTGCAACATTTACTAAGCCCTGTTTTTGCTTTGTCACTATTTGCCAATTATGTAGAGATCAATAGGCAAAAATAAATTACTGCTACTTGTCTTTACAGTACAATAAAAGGGGCAAGAAAAGAACAGGTCTGAAAACTTTCAGATTCCATAGTAAATTCTGCAAGTTAAGGTGAGTATAAATCTGGAATATACCAACAGGGAAATCATACTGTATTTCAGTACAAAAGCGTGTGCAAACTTTTACTTGCTTTCACTTCAGCAAACTGCTGCAACATAGCCTGAGAAAGCAAACCCACAAAGATAAAATGGCATTTTTTACAGGCTTTAATAAAGATCAGATAAGCTAAAACACATGCACATTTGTTTAATGAATGACTAATTGTGGCCATGAGATTATATTGCGCATTCGCTGAAAATTGCTTACTGTGCTAAAATGTACACACCATGCATCTGCATTTATTACAAGTATGCTTGTGATGGCTGCTTGTGGTGTGGCATGTGGGAAAGTGATGCTATCTCTCTCAAACAACACAGTTCTGCATCCTGCCCAAATCAAGTTTGCCATGTTCTTATTTGGGCAAATGTTGTATGCAGAAATGATCATATTCTTAGAGAACAATTTTTAAAGTTATTTTTTAACAAACAAATCAAATTAAATAATCCAATAATAAAAACAAAGAGACTTTTACATGCAAGTGATTAACATAGAACTTATACAAGACAGTACTACTCACAGGAAATGTGAAAGACAAGGTAATAAAGAAGGCATTAATACATACGTAAACAAGTATTATGATAAAAAAAAAAAAAAAAAACTCATAAACATAAACATACATACATAACCATTTGGTATCTCTAAGTGACAACTTGGGACAACTTGCAGATGTGAAAAGATTTAAAGCTTCCTCATACAGTATCTGCAGAGGGAAAACATTTACTATAAAGAAGTGTATTCAAAACAAGATAGTAATCTGTTCTAGTTTTTGTAGCACTAAACTCCTTGCTACAGTAGCTGTTTGTCTTGGCTAACATAATTCAGACATGCTTTTGAGGAAACTGGCTAGTTACTGCATATACAGTACAGAGTAGGCAAGTTGAATTAAGCATTACGTACATGCATTACGTTAAGATGGTTCTAGCAAGCACCGATAAGTTTAAAATATTTTGTTTTAGTACCTGAAATATCAACCATTAGAATATAAGGTACACTTGCTGCCTGTTATTCCTGCTTGATTGTCTCACATGTGGCTTTCAATATACAGTAAATATGAAAATTTGAGCATATTTAATCAATATACTCAAGCAGATTAGTTTTTTTTTGCCCCAGATATATCATGGCCTCATGATCACTGCTTCCTTATGATATTCATCCTTTAGTTACATTAGACCAGTGGTTCTCAAAGTGTGGGGCGCGCCCCACTAGTGGGGAATACAGACATGACAGGTGGGGCGCAATGAA